>CM042324.1:1493011-1588011 GCA_023566125.1 Zingel zingel | reverse complement strand
ACACACACACACACACACACACACACAGAGACAGACAGACAGACACATAGACAGACACACACAAACACAGAGACAGACAGACAGACACACACACAGACAGAGAGACAGACAGACAGACACATAGACACACACACACACACACAGAGACAGAGAGAGAGACCGACAGACAGACAGACAGAATGTTTCCCACCGTCTTTCCTTCAGTAACCACTACTGCAGCTCCGTGTGTTGGGCAGATTTTTGTATGAATTGTGGCGTCTGGAAGCCCCCGCTGCTCTGCTGTTCATCTGACCGCTAACCGAAGCCCCTGTTCGACCCAAAAAGTCCCGGGAACTACGCAGAACCACACCGGCTACGTTCAGGAACCCAAAGCCCTTTCTGTGCAGCAACATTTCGCATTTTTTTAAGTCAAAATGAAGCCATCGGTAACTATTTTCACTCAAATAACACAAGGAACGGCCGTTTGATTCAGAAAACATCAGAATCTGAGATGATGGGATGTCAAAACGCAGGTTTACTATCGTAGGAGAAAAGAAAAATAGATAATATTCACATTTTGAGAAGGAACTTGTGAGTTTTTGTCACATTTGCCTGGAAGAAAGAAAAGATATCTGGAGAGATTAATCGTTGACTGTTTCTGTCGATTGATTTCGTCTATAAAATAATGTTTTAATAATGTTCAAAATTGCCTTTTTTTTGTCTGATCAGCAGTCAAATCAACCTTCAGTTTACTGTCGTGAAGCAGAAACATGATTTGAAAGTATTTAATTATTATTGGAGAAGCTTTCTTCCCAATCATAAAGTGAGAGTAACGTGTTCGTACGGTTATTTATTTTACTGCACCCCCGATGGTTCCTGGATCATCACCCGACGTTTAACCCTCGTGTTGTCCTCCCATCGACCATGCAACTGCTTTTTTCTCTGGGTCCAAATTTCAAATAATAAACATTTTTGGTGACATTTTTGTCACTTTTTTCCCAATTTTTTTTTTCTTTTTTTTTCGATGTTTTTGACATTTTTCTAATTTTTTTTGTCAATTTTTTCCGATTTTTTATTTTTATTTTTTTGTCATTTTTACCGATGTTTTCGTCATTTTTCAAAAAAACAATTATTTTTTTTGAATTTTTTTGTCACTTTTTTTCCCAAATTTTTTTTCATTTCTTTCCGATGTTTTTGTCATTTAAAAAAAAATCTTTTTTTTTCCATTATTATTATTTTTATTATTATTTTTTTTTTTTTCGATGTTTTTGTCAATTTAAAAAAAAAAAAATGTGGTCATTTTTTTTGGTTTATTTGTCATTTTTTTCCAAATGTTTTTTTTTTTTGTCACAAATTTTCAATGTTTTTGTCGATTTTTCAACGTTTTTCTTTTTCTTTTTTCAAAAGATGTCATTTTTTCCGATATTTTTGTCATTTAAAAAAAAAAATAATCTTTTTTTCCCCCGATTTTTTTATTTATTTATTATTTTTTATTTTTTATTTTTCCGATGTTTTTTGTCACTTTTTTCCAAAAAAAAAAATATTTTTGGCCAAATTTAAATTTTGGCTCGTTTTTTTTTCGGTTTATTTGTCATTTTTTCCAATTTTTTTTTTTTTTTTGTCACAAATTTTCAATGTTTCTGTCGATTTTTCTGCTCTTTTTTGGGACGTTTTTTTTTTTTTTTTATGTCCCTTTTTTTCCAAAGTTCTTTGATCGTATCTTTTTCAAACGCTCTAAAATTGAATGAAATCAGTGAAGTGATCATTTATTTGACCTGCGGAGAGAGATGGTTGTACGGAACAATCCACGTTCTGTTTTTTTTTGGACAATTTGGTTGAAAGAAAAACCCAAATTTGTGATATAGAAACTTTTTGAAACCGGGTCAGATTGGACCCGAGGACAACAGGAGGGTTACACAACATTTAATTTAAAGTCTGGGGACTAAAAGTGAAAGTTTCCGATCAAAACAAAGTTCCCGAAAGTTTCCCGAGGCTGTAACAGTCGTGTCGAGTTTCCGTGGTTTCACCCGTGTAGTGTATTTACACACCGTCAGTCCTGGTTGTCTCAGAGCCAATCAGAAAGCAGAGAGGGCACAGCAGACCAATCAGGATGTGACGGTTTAGACTGCAGCACTGTAAGTAACTTCCTGACCAGTTTGAACCAGCAGAAAGCTGTTTTTTTCTACTCATAGTCATAATCGTTTAGTTCCAAGGGATTAAAAAAATAAAGAAATGTAAAAGCCTGTTTTTATTTCCCCGTCGAGGCGGTTTTACTGAAGCAGACTTCAAAGAGACGTGTCTATTTTCTGTGTGATTGTGCTTTTCATGTTGCATTTAACAAAATGTATTTGAAAAATGAATAATAATAAAGTAAAATATTACTGAATGTGCGTTGGAGCTTGGCCAGACGCGTGTGGATTTGGTGTCTGGAGCTCGGCGCTGCGTCTGAAGTAAACGGACATTCCTCTCTGGCGCGTGTTTGGGAGGCTTCGTGGCGGCGAGTGTCGTGGCGGCGAGCGTCGTGGCGGCGAGCGTCCGACCGCACGCTGCCTTCACCTTGAGAGGCTTTTCTTGTGTTTGGTGTCTCTGACGCTCAGAAGTGGAATCAGAATCAGCCTTTAAATAAACGTTAACGTTGTTCTCCCTTGACACTGTGTACCTTTTTCTTGTGTGTGTGTGTGTGTGTGTGTGTGTGTGTGTGTGTGTGTGTGTGTGTGTGTGTGTGTGTGTGTGTGTGTGTGTGTGTGTGTGTGTGTGTGTGTGTGTGTGTGTGTGTGTGTGTGTGTGTGTGTGTGTGTGTGTGTGTGTGTGTGTGTGTCTTGTGTGTGTGTGTGTGTGTCTGTCTGCGTGTGTGTGTGTGTGTGTCTGTCTGCGTGTGTGTGTGTGTGTGTAACAGGATGATCCAGATCCACACAGCGCTCCTTAGACCAGTGATCATTCATAAATAAACAGATTTTATTTGTACTAAAAGTCCGCCTTGTAACAACGCATCGTGTGTGTGTGTGTGTGTGTGTGTGTGTGTGTGTGTGTGTGTGTGTGTGTGTGTGTGTGTGTGTGTGTGTGTGTGTGAAATGTTCAGGTCCTTCACGTCAACAAAAGCAGCAAACTCAACCCAACAAATGCTCAACACGTTGAATATCTTGATAACGATTAACTTGTTGATACATAAACGGATATTAAAAGTGTTCTCAGTTCTGCTGCCTTCGCTTTCCTGCTACAACTCAACAAACTGAGTTTAAAACTAACGAGAGGAAATCATTTCCAACTTTCTTTTATTGAACAAATTGATCATTGAATATACAATATTGTGGAAGCTTCTGCAGCGTCTTCGAACGTCACATATCTGTCTGTCTGATTGATTGATTAATATTTATTCCAGTACTTAAAGACCTCTATTTACACATGCAAAAAGGAGTAGGAAGAAGTCAAACGTATGTACTCCTACCCCTTTGTAACATTTCTATCATATTAAATGAGTTAGCTACAAAATAATAAGTCTATAGAGATAATAAGTCTGTAATTAATGAACATATATTTTCAGAAGTTCTATTCCCAATCATATATGTACCCATACGCAACAATAATTATACACATACTACAGATTGTTCAATATAAGCCCAGGTTATTAATTGCACTGTTACTGAAATATAATTTCTTTAAATATCTTTTTGAATTGGAATATATTTAGACATTCATTTAATATTTAGATTATTCCACAATCTAGTGCCACTCACAGATAAACAGAAACTTTTCCTTGTAGTTCGAAGACCGGGAGTCTTAACATGTGACTTTCCCTTTAAGTCGTGGCCCCCCCTCTCTTTCCGAAAGTCTTTCCTGTATGTCGCCAGGTAATACGCTGTTTCTCACCTTAAACATAATTACTGCTGATTAATATTCGACTAGGTCAAGTCATTTTAATGCTTTAGACTGTCAAAATAGTGAGCTGGTGTGTACCAAATATCCAGCGTTATGAATTATTCTTAATGCTCTTTTTTTGAAGTATAATTAACGATTTCAATGAATTTTGATATGCGGTTCCCCAAACCTCTACACGGTAATTTAAATACGGTAACACCAATGAACAATACAACATGTGGAGTGATTAGAGTCTAAAATGTGCTTTGATTCAGCCAAGACTGAAATACTTCTAGACAGTTGTGTTCGGATATATTTTACGTGAGATTTCCAGCAAATCTTGTCGTCTATAATCACTCTGTGGTATCTGAACAGTTCATAACTTTATATACATTTGTACTTAAGATTTGTGGTAAGGGATTCCTTTGACCCTTACCCTACTTCTACTGAAACATCTGGAGACTGTTAACATGAGCAGGAGAGTCCTCTTGGACAGGAGAGTCCTCTTGGACAGAAGAGTCCTCTTGGACAGAAGAGCCCTCTTGGACAGGAGAGTCCTCTTGGACAGGAGAGCCCTCTTGGACAGGAGAGTCCTCTTGGACAGGAGAGTCCTCTTGGACAGGAGAGTCCTCTTGGACAGGAGAGTCCTCTTGGACAGGAGAGCCCTCTTGGACAGAAGAGTCCTCTTGGACAGGAGAGCCCTCTTGGACAGAAGAGCCCTCTTGGACAGGAGAGCCCTCTTGGACAGAAGAGTCCTTATTTGGAGATGTGCCAGATAAGAAGGTATCATTGGTCAGTTCTGACCCAATCATGTCAATGCAATGCACAGAATATATACCATATGCACACAAAGAAAAGGCAGAACGACTTATTGGAAGAATTGGGTTGGTTGTTCTTCAAACTCTCTGCAGAAGTTGGTTAAAAGGATGCTGAAAATCTTGAATTGTAATAAATCCTTTTATAATCAAGAATCAGTGTCAGCAGAATTCCTTTCCACACATCGACGGCGCAGCACTGCAACTATATACGACAACTCCAAGGAATTTCATTTCTACTCTTTCTATATTGACACCTTCTATCTGTAACTGAGCTTGATTGATTGATTTTACGATTGCCAATTATCATGAATTTGGTTTAACTCGCATTTAATGATAACTTATTCGTGTCAGACCACACGAATAAGTTAATTTTTCTGAATTCTGAAGTGATAATGTCCAGGAGTTGCTGTAAATTCTGACCAGAACCAAAGATATTTGTGTCGTCTGCAAATAATACACATTTCAGTAATTCAGATACTCTACATATTTGTTTTTATTTGACCTTTATTTAACCAGGAACATCCCATTGAGATTAAGAACCTCTTTTTCAAGGGAGTCCTGGCCAAGAAGCAGCAACAAGTTACAAACGTACAATAGAATTACATATACATTATGAAAAACAATTACAAAAGATCGACTCAAGTGCTCTCAATCTGGACTTAAAAGCGTTCAATGAAAGTAATTCAGTAAATTCCCAGTCTTTTTGCAACATGTTCCATGTGTGGGGGGCTGAATGAACAAAAGCCCCTTTTTCCCAGTTCTGTACGGGCAAGTGGAACATCCATCCATCCATCCATCCATCTTTGTCCGCTTATCCGGTATCGGGTCGCGGGGGGAGCAGCTCCAGCAGGGGACCCCAAACTTCCCTTTCCTGAGCCACATTAACCAGCTCCGACTGGGGGATCCCGAGGCGTTCCCAGGCCAGGTTGGAGATATAATCCCTCCACCTTGTCCTGGGTCTTCCCGAGGCCTCCTCCCAGCTGGACGTCCCTCCACCTAGTCCTGGGTCTTCCCCGAGGCCTCCTCCCAGCTGGACGTCCCTCCACCTTGTCCTGGGTCTTCCCCGAGGCCTCCTCCCAGCTGGACGTCCCTCCACCTAGTCCTGGGTCTTCCCCGAGGCCTCCTCCCAGCTGGACGTCCCTCCACCTTGTCCTGGGTCTTCCCCGAGGCCTCCTCCCAGCTGGACGTCCCTCCACCTAGTCCTGGGTCTTCCCCGAGGCCTCCTCCCAGCTGGACGTCCCTCCACCTAGTCCTGGGTCTTCCCCGAGGCCTCCTCCCAGCTGGACATGCCTGGAACACCTCCCTAGGGAGGCGCCCAGGGGGCATCCTTACAAGATGCCCGAACCACCTCAACTGGCTCCTTTCAACGCGAAGGAGCACAGGCTCTACTCCGAGCTCCTCACGGATGACTGAGCTTCTCACCCTATCTCTAAGGGAGACGCCAGCCACCCTCCTGAGGAAACCCATCTCGGCCTCTTGTACCCTGGATCTTGTTCTTTCGGTCATGACCCAGCCTTCATGACCATAGGTGAGGGTAGGAACCAAAACTGACCGGTAGATTGAGAGCTTTGCCTTCTGGCTCAGCTCTCTTTTCGTCACAACGGTGCGATAAAGTGAATGTAATACCGCACCGCCGATTCTCCGGCCAATCTCCCGCTCCATTGTCCCCTCACTCGCGAACAAGACCCCAAGGTACTTGAACTCCTTCACTTGGGGTAAGGACTCATTCCCTACCTGGAGAGTGGAACAGCGAGCAACAAAAGATCATTCGAACGCAAACAGTGAGAGCCAACGCTCCTCCGTGAGATTAAGTTACAGATGTAGGAAGGCCAAAGACCAAGCATGGCCTTATAAATGAAAGTCTACCAGTGACCCAGCCTCCTGGAGGACAAAGAAGGCCATCCCACTCCAGAATACAGTTCACAATGATGGGTCAAGACCCTACAGTTAGTAATGAACCGCAGAGATGCATTATATGTCGTTTATATAGAGCAGTGGTTCCCAACCTGGGGTCCCGGGACCCCTCAGGGGGGCGGCAAAGATCACAGGGGCCGGGGCGCAAGTCTTCATCTGGTTTGAGGTTGAGGTAAAAAAAATATATTTGCACATGTTAAACAAATTATGATAATACACTAGAATATATAACTTATACAAAAGTCTGTATGAAAGCTATATATTTTTGTTCTCGCTTAAAATTGTAGGCAGGCTACTTAGTAGACCAAACCTCCGGGACCTCTTAACCTGGGACCCTAAACCTCCGGGACCTCTTAACCTGGGACCCTAAACCTCCGGGACCTCTTAGCCTGGGACCCTAAACCTCCGGGACCTCTTAACCTGGGACCCTAAACCTCCGGGACCTCTTAACCTGGGACTCTGCTGTCATCAGGTCAGCAGCTAGCAGCTGACCTGATGACAGCTAACAGCTAGCAGGAAAAACGAGCGGCAGGAAAAACGAGGATGATAGCAGCTAGCAGCTAGTAGCTAACAGCTAGCAGCTAACAGCTAGCAGCTAGCTGCTGAGCTGACTAGCTGCTAGCTGTCGTCAGGTCAGCAGCTAGCTGCTAGCTGTCGTCAGGTCAGCTGCTAGCTGCTAGCTGCTTGCTGTCATCAGGTCAGCTGCTAGCTGTTAGCTACTAGCTGCTAGCTGCTATCATCCTCGTTTTTCCTGCCGCCACGGCATCACTATTTTATGAATGAAACATGGTGGAGAAACGTAAAAGTGCTGATAACTCCTCTGTATCAAAAAAGAAAGTAAGCTCTATCTCGAGAGTTACCTCAACTTCGGTTTCGGAGGGGGGGGCTCAGCTTTTCTTAGAGACTTAGACATAAGTAGGGGGGCGCCAAGGAAAAAAGGTTGGGAACCCCTGATATAGAGGATAAATAGTTTCGGTCCCAATACTGACCCCTGGGGGACACCACACGCAATGTCCAAACATTCAGATGTATAATCTCGCAACTTCACAATTGTTGCCTGTCTTTTAAATAACTGCTTAACCAATTCAACACTAGCCCTCTAATCCCGAGCCGATCCAATTTATTAATTAATATTCCATGATTAATTGTATCAAATGCTTTTTTCAATCAATAAATACCCCATCTCCGTATTTCTTTTTGTCTGTGGAATTGAATTTGTGATTTCTTCAATGAGATCAGTTAAAGCTAGTGATGTGGACCTCTTTTTAGTCCATATTGACTATCAGTAAGTCATTTGTATTTAACTATGAATTTGTCCAATCTGTTATATATGAGTGTTTGAGACTTGAGGCGGCAGAGAGACCGGCCTGTAATTTGTGTTTGTCTCCAGTTTTGAACAAAGGTAGGACTTTTGCTGTTTTCATTTTAGTTGGACATTTACCAGTTTGTGCGTGCATGTATGTGTGTGTCTGTCTGTGTGTGTGTGTCTGTCTGTGTGCATGTGTGTTTCTGTGTGTGTGTGTGTGTGTGTGTGTGTGTGTGTGTGTGTGTGTCTGTCTGTGTGCATGTGTGTGTGTGTTTCTGTGTGTGTGTGTGTGTGTGTGTGTGTTTCTGTCTCTGTGTGTGTGTGTGTGTGTGTGTGTGTTTCTGTGTGTGTGTGTGTGTGTGTGTGTCTGTCTGTGTGCATGTGTGTGTGTGATTCTGTGTGTGTGTGTGTGTGTGTGTGTGTGTGTGTGTGTGTTTCTGTCTCTGTGTGTGTGTGTGTGTGTCTGTGTGTGTGTTTCTGTCTCTGTGTGTGTGTGTGTGTGTGTGTGTCTGTCTGTGTGCATGTGTGTGTGTGTTTCTGTGTGTGTGTGTGTGTGTGTGTGTGTTTCTGTCTCTGTGTGTGTGTGTCTGTCTGTCTGCCTGTGTGTGTCTGTCTGTCTGTCTGTCTGTCTGCCTGCCTGCCTGTGTGTGTGTGTGTGTCTGTCTGTCTGTCTGTCTGCCTGCGTGTGTGTGTGTGTGTGTCTGTCTGTCTGCCTGCCTGCCTGCGTGTGTGTGTGTGTCTGTCTGTGTGTGTGTGTGTGTGTGTCTGTCTGCCTGCGTCTGTCTGTCTGTCTGTCTGTCTGCCTGCCTGCCTGTGTGTGTGTGTGTGTGTGTGTGTGTGTGTCTGCCTGCCTGCGTGTGTGTGTGTGTGTGTGTGTATATATAATCCCATCAGATAACCCTAACCTCCTACCTTGAAAGAAGCCACAGCGAGCTGATAAGAAGAAACCTCGAGCTCGGCTCAGCTGCTCCCGTAGAGAAGCCGTTGAACAGTTTTTGTACGAGGGTTTCTCACCGTGTCTACGTACCACGGTGAGTGAGTCAGCCTGACGCCTCGACAAAAACCTCTCCTCTCCACCTCTCCCACGCCTTTCTCTCAGAGCAGAACCAGAGACTCCAGTTCTGGAGGTCTTTGTCCCAGAGAAGAGACCCCAAATCACACAACCACATTTCTTAATAATAGGTTAATTCGATTAACCTTCGTGTTGTCCTCGTGTCAAATCTGACCCATTTTCAAAAAGTTTCTATATGAGAAATTTGGCTTTTCTTTCAAACAAATTGTCCAAAAAAATAACATGGATGGTTCCCTACAACGCTCTTCACAAGTTAAATAAATAATCAGATCACTACTTTCATTGAATTTGGTTGTTTTAGTCAATTTTATAGCATTTGGAGAACGTAAGAAAGCTTTTTTTTGCACACCTCTTTTGTCGGGCAGGTGCGTAGGATGTGATCAGAAGCTCAGAGAAGAGTCCCGCACACGGACCATTACGCAACGTTTCGGTCTCAGACCTTCATCAGGGAAATTCACACACTCACCTCAACCACGGCCTTAAATAGTTTGGTTGACCGACCAGGACCAATCAGGTCCGGCTCTTGAATGACGTCATTCATTCACAAAGTGGCGCTCCCATCATGGACCGTGGACAGGAGAAAAGGCCACTCAGTACATTTAAAAACGAGGGATAATCAGACTGATTTTGATCAATGCCTTGTCATTAGCCCAATATCTTTCTACTCTTAATCAGAGAGGACACAGGCCATTCAAAAGTGGATCATTACATTGGTTGAATGACATTATAACAGTCCATATGCACCTGTACAATGAACAGTTCCTGAGGATAAACAGACAAGGAAAAGACATCAAATTAGCATAACATGATATTGAGATTAAATTCATCATTAAGGCCTTTTGGCGATAGGGTCTGCAAAGTAAATGTCCAATATGCCTCGCGTCTTTTTAGTAGCAAGTCGTGAAGCCTGACTTGTTCAATGCCACAAAAGCGCAATGATGAGATATCATGCTTATGATCATTAAAGTGTACCGCGACCGGGTAATCCTGGTCGTTTCTGCGAATAGAGCTCTTATTTGGTGCAACGTTACTTTCCCCAGGGACAGATATGACACCGACGCCACCTTCTCAGCTGCTCACAAGCTCCACACAGGCCGGGACAGAGGCTGGTAGCAGAGCCAAAGCTAACTTTTGAGAGCGTTTTAAGCTTCGTCGGCTTTTTGCTGGACGGCGCTCTGAGCCAGGCAGACACAAAGCTGACGACCTCCCAGATGGAGGCGGTGGAGACGGCCTCATACGCACACACAGCGGACCGCTGGGGACTGGTGTCGGTCGCACGGACACGCGAGGACTTCCAGAAAAGAGGCTGCATGTGTCTACGACAATGCACGGACCATCGTGGCTGCACGACCGGTACAAGTCCATACAGACATTACATAGTATACACTAACACCGTGTAACCCCGATGACCTGCTGATGGGCATTCAACCCACGCTGGACTCGTTCATAATGACTCAGCCGTCCCTCCGTGAGGAGAGAATCCAGCCTGCAGGAGTTCAGACACGTCACTGATAACCAGAGATCGGCTTCATGGTCAAAGATAGCTTTAGAATAATTAACTTCAGTCTCTGCCAGAGACGCCTGCTTTTAAAAGTAACGAGTAAAGTAAAACGTTACTTTCCATAGGGGGTAACTAAGTAAAGTAACGGATTACTTTTTTAAGAAGTAACGAGTAACGAGATAACACTACTTTTTAAAAGTAACTTCCCCAACACTGACCAGACCACATGGACACGTTCAAATGAACACTACATAGCATTTGAAGAAAAAACAATTGATAAAAGAACTTTGAAAAAAGTGACACGAAAATGTCTAAAAAAGTGACAAATGTTAAAAAAAAAAAAAAATTAAAAAAAAAAATTTGGGGGAAAAAACCCACAAAAACTTCAAAAGTCTCAGAAAAAGTCGTCAAATGTTGAAAAAAGTGACAAAAAAATTGGGGAAAGCCACAAAAGTGTAGAAATAGACGACCAAGACTCAGAGAAACAAAGTTGCAGGTCGACGGGACGACAACACGAAGGTTACGTTCTGGAGGTCTTTGTCCCGAATTACACCAAACATCATGAAGCCAGTTAGGAGATAATAGTAGAACGTTTTCTTTTTGGAATCAGACATTTGAATGGCCTCGTTTTAAAGGGTAACTGTGTCTGTTTCTCAACCTGGACCCTATTTCCCCATGATTATGTGTGTATGGATGCTTTCACACCTGCCTTGTTTATTTGGACTTTCCAAAATACGTGACGCTCTGGCAGATCTTAAGCGTAGCTCCTTCAAAGAGCAGCTCAGTGCTCAGTGTGTACGAGAGAGAAAGAGAGAGAGAGAGTAACGGTGAATGTGCAACACATTCTCGCTCCCATCGGGCAAAATACGGATGCTTGGTCAGGCCTTTGGTCTTTGGCGTCATATCTAAACGCGCTTGGTCGGGACTATTGGCGTCGCTTTTGACGCAGTTAGGTTAAGGAAAAGGTCGTGGGTGGGCTTACGTTTCCATGACACGTGGGAAGAACGGGACGGTTGGGTTTAGGTAAAGAAGAACGGGATGGTTGGGTTTAGGTAAAGAAGAACGGGATGGTTGGGTTTAGGTAAAGAAGAACAGGACAGTTGGGTTTAGGTTAAGAAGAACGGGACGGTTGGGTTTAGGTTAAGAAGAACAGGACAGTTGGGTTTAGGTTAAGAAGAACGGGACGGTTGGGTTTAGGTTAAGAAGAACAGGACAGTTGGGTTTAGGTAAAGAAGAACGGGACGGTTGGGTTTAGGTTAAGAAGAACGGGACGGTTGGGTTTAGGTAAAGAAGAACGGGACGGTTGGGTTTAGGTAAAGAAGAACAGGACAGTTGGGTTTAGGTAAAGAAGAACGGGACGGTTGGGTTTAGGTAAAGAAGAACGGGACGGTTGGGTTTAGGTAAAGAAGAACGGGACGGTTGGGTTTAGGTAAAGAAGAACAGGACAGTTGGGTTTAGGTTAAGAAGAACGGGACGGTTGGGTTTAGGTAAAGAAGAACGGGACAGTTGGGTTTAGGTAAAGAACAACGGGACGGTTGGGTTTAGGTAAAGAACAACGGGACGGTTGGGTTTAGGTAAAGAAGAACGGGACGGTTGGGTTTAGGTAAAGAAGAACAGGACAGTTGGGTTTAGGTTAAGAAGAACGGGACGGTTGGGTTTAGGTAAAGAAGAACGGGCCGGTTGGGTTTAGGTTAAGAAGAACGGGACGGTTGGGTTTAGGTAAAGAAACGTGACACGCAAGACACGATCCCCGGTCTCCTGGGTGAAAGTCCTGTGTTGTTTGACCCATCCACCCCCCCAACCAACCTCCTTATGCGGTTTTCAGGCTTTCATACTACTCGCTACTTAGTGCTACGTCATCTTCAAGCGCCGTGTAGCTGCTGCGCTCCCCGGTGCGTTCTACTCTCACGCTGAAGGGGCGCTTTGCGTCGTATCTGACGTTAGCAGTATGTGTGTAGGTTTCAGTTAGTTTCTGACTAAATGCTGCAGCTCCTCAAACCCAAAGTAAAGTTCCCGTGTCTCGCTTCAAAACAAAAAGATCCTCGGTAGCACGGGGAGAGCGAAAGATACGAGAGGACGGGGGAAACCCGTCTAAGAACCAATTACAAGTATCGTATGTGATGACGACAGAGTTCTTTAGTAGCCTTACATCACTGCAGTGTGACACCAAAACTTAGCGGATCAAGTGCAGCCTGTACAATGCAACAAAAACATGAAAACCTGGGTCCGGACTCTCAGGTGTGAAAAGGCCCTACGTGATGGATGGGATCATCAGTCTTTGAAGCTGGTCTAGTATTGAGCAAATGACCCAAACTAGCAGTCAGTCCGATAGAACAGACGGTAAAAAAATGTCAGAAAAAGAACAAAAACATCGTAAAAATGCATTGAGAAAGGCGACAAACGTCTTGACGACTTTAGCCCTATTTGCACGGGATTAGGATCTTCTGAGGACCTCGTGGACAGACAGACAGACTGTCTGAACAACTGTCTGTCTGTCTGTCTACAAGGTCCTCAGAAGATCCTAATCCCGTGCAACTGTCAGACAGACAGACAGACAGTTGATCAGACAGACAGTTGCACGGGATTAGGATCTTCTGAGGACTTTGTGGACAGACAGACAGACTGTCTGAACAACTGTCTGTCTGTCTGTCAGTCTGTCTGTCCACAAGGTCCTACCACCTGCCCCCACATCGGAGTTTCGTGTGGCGTATTTGCACGGGATAGGCAAAGCCTGTTTTTACTTGAAGTTACGGACATATCTCAGATATCTGTACCCCGAGAGTTGGGTACCCGGAGGCGGAGGACGACGGCCAGGGCGAGGCCCCCACACCGCACTTGGGTCGGGTTTTGGTATCTATTTGTCAACCCCTCCAGGATTTTGCAATCGCAACAATTCACGCAAATTCAATTGATCACGGTGAATTTCTCGCAATTTTGACCAATCACCACAACTTTTCCACAAATTTGACCAATAACTGGAGTTTCCAGCAACTTCCAACCAATCCTAGCAGTCCCACATGCCAGACTTTACGTCAGTATGTGACTCTGAGAGGCTTGATGGTGTTTTAAGACCCAACGTCTCCTTCCAGGCAACGCTGCGACCGTGGACTTCAAGGCACCTAACCCTAACCATAGCATAACCATAACCATTGCCTAACCCTAGTGCCTTCCAGGCAGCGCTGCCTAGAAGGAGACGTTGGGGGCTTAAAACACAGATAAACCTCTGAGAGCCATTGACCAAGCGGGAGTGAAAACAGGATGACATCACGTAACGGACGCACGTCGCCAAATTAATTTCTTTTTTTCCGATATGAAGACGAGACTCAAACATCTCACGTTTACCAACAAAACGTACAGCCAAAGACCGTGCTGTCCTGCCAACCTGTATACGTCTTAACATCAACGTACGCTGTGACAATTTCTCACTTTAAAGTCGTTGACGGTTTCAATCCTGTTGGCTCTCTGCAGTGGGCGGGGCTAATATTATCCCAGGACCTCGGTATTCGGGGGGCTAATATTATCCCAGGACCTCGGTATTCGGGGGGCTAATATCCCAGGACCTTGGTATTCGGTGGGCTAATATTATGCCAGGACCTCGTTATTCGGGGGGCTAATATTATCCCAGGACCTTGGTATTCGGGGGGCTAATATTATCCCAGGACCTCGGTATTCGGGGGGCTAATATTATCCCAGGACCTCGGTATTCGGGGGGCTAATATTATCCCAGGACCTTGGTATTCGGTGGGCTAATATTATCCCAGGACCTCGGTATTCGGGGGGCTAATATTATCCCAGGACATCGGTGTTGGGGGGAACACGGTAGCTCATTTGCGGGGGAATGTTTACTTCACAAACTACAGACATGGCCGATTCACACCGGATAAAGATCACAGACAACCTCTGTAATTATTACAGATGACCAGAGGTCACCAGGTAGTACTAGTCCCGTGAGAACAAGGCTTTAGACTAACGTCAGTTGGAGAACTTACAGTATGTACCTGTTGGGCCACAGTCTGAAGAACATGTCGGCGTCTCTTCGTTGTGTCCTGAGGCACTTTTTGGACCTCGGGGAGCCGACTGATCAGTCCGACGGTCGGCCGTCGGGTTGGTGTGTCAGGGCCTTTAGGCGGCATATTCCAGCTTGAATCTTAAACGATGCTTACAGTCGTAGTATTCCGTGTATTCCTCCGAATGATTTGTATATGTGACAGGAAGATGTTTGTTAAATAAGTAATTTTGTGATGTCTTATAATCCCATGTGGGATGGGCCAAAATGGTTGGCATGACACAGAAATAAAACATAACTAACTAACGTAGAATCACGTTTAATTTCTTCGCGGAAACAACCGTGCTTGACGACGCTGAAGTTGAAAGAGTATTTCCTGTTGCTGCTGTTGCGACTTCACTTATAATGAAACCTGACTTTCAACTTATAGCTTCTAAGTTTTTGTCGCTTTTTTAGACATTGTTGCTGATTTTTTTGACGATTTTGTCGCCATTTCCAACCCGTTCTCGATGCATCGTCACACCCTTGTAATAAATGTGGATATTAAGGTTTTAATGATTTATAATGTTGTATAACGTCTGTCCAACTCGAGGCCCCTGGCAGGTTTTTAATCCGTCTTTATGTTGTTACAGGAAATATTTAATATTCAGGCTGTGAAACAGGTCGCTGCTTTAAAAATGGTATCTTTGTCTTGCTTGATTTGCTGAACTCTGTGATGACTAAGGAACTTTTTAAGGACAAAAAAAGCGACAAAAGTGTCGGAGAAAGCATATAATACAGTCAACGATTTCAGACCCTTTTTAGGGGGGCTCAAGCCAGACGAACGGCATCCAACGTGCATTCAGTTCAGCTCACGTTGCACGGCGTTCGTCTGGTCATGACTGTTTAACCAAGATGCCGCCTGTCTGTATACGTGAACGCTACTGTCTTTATAAACTATCTTTTTAATAAGCTGTCTGTACACTTACAACGTTGTCAATGCTTCGGTTTACATGTAGGGCCCTCATTATGCTACCGTGGAAGTGTGGTGATATTTTGAGCCTTGTTAGTGGTAGGGCTCGATTAGTCGACTAATCGGTCGTTTTGGTCTTAGTCAACTAAGATTTCTTTAATTGATTAGTCATGTTTGATGCTTTTTTTCATGCTGAATGACTTATTTCCGAGAAACGTACGAGCACGTCTCTGGTAAACACAAGAATTAAAGAGGTGCTTTTGCGTGACTCTTTGCGGAGAAACTCAGATTTACAGATCTGTCGATTAGATCAACTAATCGATTAGTCGATACAATTGAATGAGTGTTAGTCGACTAAGAATTCCTTCAATCGAGCACAGCCCTAGTTAGTGGTATAAAATAGAGATTTAATTTTACTTTATTCATGCCCCGACTACTAGCATCATAAGCTAATTATAGACGATAAAACTGGTCATGTTCGATTAGCATGAAGACATATTGACTCGGTACACATGTCTTATTAACCCCTAGGTTAATTTCGGATTTGTCCTTTAAATACAGTTACAATACAATACAAATGCTCTTAAGAGGATGGATACAAATACTAGGAATTCGTTGCACAGTGAAGAACTATACAGTGTGATAAATAGATCATATTCTTGGTTGTCAGAATAGATTCTGCCTCCCGGCTGTTTCCTGCCTGAGAGTGGGTTGGGGGTTTTTGTACGAGGGATTTTCACCGTGTTGGGGTGGTATCCACACTGACTGAACATCCACACAGAGCTGAACAAAAACCCCCAGTCTGCTTTAAGCTCTCTGCCTGCAGCCAGGGAACATCCAGAACCAGCCAGGATACATCCAAACACACAGTGTGTTGCAGGTAATACCTCATCTTCTGCTTATTTCTAACTAAAAACACTCCTATCTGCCCTTCTTTACTGCACGCGTGCCTCTGCTCAGCTGCTGACATGTTCAACATTCTCACATTTAACACGTAAAAACACAACTGTACTGCACTGTAACTGTGTGTGTTTGTGTGTCTGGGTTTTGCAGCTCTGCGTGTGTCAATGGAAGTTGGATTTTTAACATTTTGGACGTTCTCCGAGGCTGATTGACAGCTCTGGGGTTTTTGTACGAGGCTGTATCACTGTGATGTATTAGTGTTTGGGAAGCCGATCAAGCTCACCGTCACTCCAAATGGTAAGAAAACTCTCTTTCTAAGGATTATATACATTAACACGCTGGGTTTACTTCTGGATTTGAGTTTTTATGTTTTAAAGCAGGGGGTGGGGGGTCAAACTCAGCTTCAGTAAGAGCAACATATCCAGGGGCCAGACGTGTCCAATATCTCTGACTGGATTACTGCTTTCTCCGACACTTTCGTCACTTTTTTGCCGGCTTTTGTCGTATTTTTGTTGACGTAAAGCCCTTCAAAAGTCACGATGGACTTCAGCCAAATCAAGCTAAAACAAAGACTACATTTGTAATAGCTGTTGACTCGCAGCCTGGATGTTAAAACTCTTCTTCTGGGGGAATTTAGGAGTCTCAAAGTCTGCGAATCGGCCAAAAATTCGGCTCCAAGCGTCGGGTAGTTGCTGTTTGGGGTTTGGCGCACAACTAGATTAAAGTTATGGTAGTTATAGTAACGCTAACAACCCTAAGGATAGTTAAAGCAGAACATCTAAAGCAGACAACTTTTATTGGAGCCTAAAAGAAGTCCTGAACTAATGTTTTTTAAAGTTACAGACTTATCCCTCCTGTTGTCCTCGGGTCAAAACTTCCTATATCAGAACTATGACAGATGAATGTTGGAAAAAGCTACAGAAACGCAGGAAGAAAAGGACGGATTAAAAACCTGCGAAAGGCCTCGAGTTTGACCGATGTTTGACAACATTATAAATCATGAAAACCTTAATATCCACATGTATTACAAGGGTGTAACAATGCATCCAGAACGGGTTGGAAATGGCTGAAAGAGAGCGACAAAAATGTCAAAACAAGCAGCGACAGTGTCTAAAAAAAGCGACAAAAACGTAGAAGCTATACGTTTAAAGTCAGGTTTAATTGTAAATGAAGTCGCAGCATGATGTGAAAGTTATGTTGTAAAGTAAGATGTATGTCAACGTTGAAGTTCTATGGATGTAACTTTGCATCATGAGTCACTAACAAAACGTCCTAGGATCTACTTTGGATATTTCTCTAATATTCCCGTTTACTTGCAGCCGTGCAACACACACGAGACGACAGAAATGAAGACAGAAACTAAAGTAAATGACTACAATAAGACTGGGGAAAGTCACGAAGAGATGTCTTTTCAGACCGACTGTAACGATGAATGTGTAAAGATCAGGATTGCGATTTTAAAAGAAAGCGATTAGCTAATCGTGAAGACCGCCGTTAATCGAATGTGAAATGTTTGCTGTTTGACATCAAGCATTGTATTCCTCTTCTCGTTATTATATTATATATTCATATATATTTCATGAGATCAATGCTGGAATAATGTTACATACCACAGATTGTTTACAGAAAAGTCCTATTTTCAGTGCATCTTTCATTTATTTTGTATTACTTTATTTAACATGATCCTAGAAGGTGCAATATGTAGGGAAATAGCAATTACATTTTTTCCCAAAATCGTTCAGCCCTAGTAAAGATTACGACCGGTTGAATCTGGATGCAGTTTGTAAACGTCCTGGGATGTAATCTAGTTTAGATTGACCTTGTTTGACTGCAGACGTCTCTACGTCGTCTTAGTCTGTTCTTCTGAAGAGACTTGTTTCTGTTCGTGGAGTTATTCTGATGTGGGATTAGAATCTGCCAAAACATTCGTAAATGTAAATTTCACAACATAAGGACGGATTAAAAACCTGCCAGGGGCCTCGAGTTGGACCGATGTTTGACAACATTATAAATAATTAAAACCTTAATATCCACATTTATTACAAGGGTGTAACGATGCATCCAGAACGGGTTGGAAATGGCTGAAAGAGAGCTACTAAAACGTAGAAGCTATACGTTTAAAGTCAGGTTTAATTGTAAGTGAAGTCGCAGCATGATGTGAAAGTTATGTTGTAAAGTAAGACGTATGTCAACGATGAAGTTCTAGGGATGTAACAAAGAAAATTGATAAAATAACTTGAAAAAATGGACAAAAATTTCAGAAAAAAGCTTTAAAAATGTCAAAAAGCGCATTAAAAATGACAAAGACATCATTAAAAGTGATGAAGAACATCGACAAGACAACACGACGGCTGTCCTCTAAAAATCGATGAAGACATTTGTAATGTATTTGATAGGGACAATGCTCATTGATCAACAGACTAATTACTTGCTGTAAACGAGCCAGAGTTAGCTAACTAAGTGCTGGTTCCCATCTGTCGTCCCTAGCCAGGTCTTAACAGGCTCCCTACAAGACAAACGTCAATACAAATACACTTTACATTTAAGAAATACAGTAGCAATGTAATAAATACAGCAGGAATTTTAAAACAATATGAATATACCCTCAAACAGACAATATATTGCTCACCTCATCTAATCCTCAACTTAATTACAGTATAAAGTTAAGTATAAATAAGGAAATAAAAATAAAAGCAAAATATGTTCATGAGCTTAAGTATGTGGTGTATGGTTACAATTGTAATTGTCCCTAACCCAAGATTTAAGATGCTTTTTAAAAGAGGAGAGACATCATAAAAAGTGATGAAGAACGCCAGGAAAAGCGACAAAAACTCGAAGAAGAAAAAACAAAACGTGTCTTACGGTTTTAATTTAAAATTGTGACCCAGAAAAACCAAAAGTTGCAAGAAGACAACACGACGGCTGTCCTCTAACGACTTGGGATGAAATCAAAGACGCAAAATGTAGATTTTACAAGAAATTAAAGATTTATATTCACACAGGACGTCCTGGGAAAGTCTGAGAATATCTGAAATGATGTTTTCGGTCAATTCAAAGTCTGAAATAATCCAGAACGCTGCAACTTTTGACTGTAGGTCCTCAGTTCAGTTTCTGCTACAGTATATATGTCAATAATAATGATAAGACATTCTGGAAACAGTTCATTTGTTTGGATTGTTGATTTTGAAGAAGGCTGAAAATGTAATTTTAATCAAATCTTACAGTTAACCCTCAAATATGACCCGTTTTCAAAAAGTCCGAAATTTGGGGGTTATTTCAACCAAATTGTCAAATAAATAAGTAACGTGGATGGGTCCCTTACAACACTCCTCAGAAGGCAGCTCGGCAGCTTTAGCTGTAGAGCACATTTCAGCAGCAGGGCAATTCAACGTGCTTTACATTGAACATTAAAGAGCAGTTAGGAAACGATTAAAAAAACTAATTAAAACATTAAAGAGCAGGTAAAAATGATTATAAAAAGCCCTCCGACCACAGGTCCTTTTGGCTCCGGTTACTTGGTGTCTTTGTTACCCGTTACAAGACTGCAGTAGTTCTACTTTTCACTACAATGTAGCCGTCGCTACAAAGCTTGGTTTAATCCAAGCTAACGTTGCTAAATCCGGGACAGTTCACATTCTGTCTCTTGATAAGTTCACAGAAATATCTGACCAGTTCACAGAAATATCTGACCAGTTCACAGACGTGGTCCTTGTATGGATAATCTATTGTCACACCCGTGTTAGAGAGGTAATATCAGAAATATGTCCGTTATCTGCCAGTCCATACTTCTCCGTCATTTCTCCGACCACAGGTCCTTTTGGCTCCGGTTACTTGGTGTCTTTGTTACCCGTTACAAGACTGCAGTAGTTCTACTTTTCACTACGATGTAGCCGTCGCTACAAATCTTGGTTTAATCTAAGCTAACGTTGCTAAATCCAGGACAGTTCACAGTCTGTCTCTCGATAAGTTCACAGAAATATCTGACCAGTTCACAGAAATATCTGACCAGTTCACAGAAATATCTGACCAGTTCACAGACGTTGTCAGAAGACGTGGTCAGAAGACGTTGTCAGAAGTAAAATAAGAGATCAGATCACTACTTTCATTACTTTTATAGCATTTGAAAAAAATAAATGAAAGTGTTGGAAAAAAGGGACAAAAATGTCGAAAAAAAACAAAAAAAAAGCGCAGAAAAAAATCGACAAAAACATTGAGAAAGGTGACAAAAAAATTGGAAAAAAAAAGTGACAAAATAAAATTAAACAGCCTGAACAAAGTAGAACTCAGACAGTTTGTAATTATTACGCTGACTTATCGCTCCTGGTGTCCTCGGGTCATATTCTATATCAGAATATTTATTATTATTTTTTTTTAAAGTGACCAAAAAATGGGAAAAGTGACAAAAACTTGTTAAAAAATGGACAAAAACATAATTAAAAAAACGCCAAACATTGAGAAAGGTGACAAAAAAATTGGAAAAAAGTGACAAAATAAGTTTTGGGAAAAGCTACAAAAGTGTCCAAAAAGACGACCGAATAGTTTTCATTTTTGACGCAGAAAACCAAAACGTTGCAGGTCGACGGGACGACGACACGAGGGTTGATTTGTACGAGCAGAAATTCAGAATTCAGCCGAAATAATTCTCTATAAAAACAAAAGAACTTCAAAGTATTTCAGGTCAAACACATGAAAGAGAAAACAGAAAGTCTAAAACTAACATTTAGTGGAGCCTCAGTCCTGAAATAATGTTTTAAAGTTACAGAGTTAAGTAGGTTAGTAGTTACAGGTCGACTGGAAGACTACAGGAGGGTTAAATATATATAGTATAATAATATAATATATATGATATATATACTATATAATATATATGATATATATATATACTATATAATATATATGATATATATACTATATAATATATATGATATATATAATATATAATATAGCTATATAAAGTTACAGAGTTAAGTAGGTTAGTAGTTGCTGGTCGACTGGAAGACTACAGGAGGGTTAAATATATATCGTATAATAATATAATATATATGATATATATCATATATAATATATATGATATATATATATCATATATAATATATATGATATATATATATGATATATATATATGATATATATAATATATAATATATATGATATATATAATCTATAATATATATGATATATATATATATATATATGATATATATAATATATCATATATATGATATATATGATATATAGTATATATCATATATATAATATATCATATATATGATATATGCGTGCACCGTCCACCGACCACCGTCCACCGACCACCGTCCACCGACCACCGTGCACCGTCCACACACACGCACGCACGCACACACACAGACACGCACACACACATACACACACACACACACACACACACACACACACACACACACACACACACACACACACACACACACACACACACACACACACACACACACCCTGCAGACCCTAACCCCCTGTTGTGTGTTCCTGTGCAGGTCCCTCCTTGGATCCGAACCTGTTCATCCTGAGTCCTCTGCGGCCCGACGGCGAGGACTCGCTGGGTCCGGAGGTCTGTCTGGCGACTGATTTCCAGCCGAAGGATGGCGAGATGGTTCTGAACCAGAAGGACAGTCCGGTCAGTATAGACACCAGCGGCGCCGCGCTGTCCATAACAAAAGAAAAACGAAACTACGTCTTCGCCGGATTCACCAACCGGAGCATCTACTCCTGCGAGATGCACGGCACGCCGGAGAACAACGACAACCGTAAGAAGACTTTAAATCTAAAATAATAATTAGATTATTAACCCTCTGAAGTCCAGGTTTTTGTGCGTTCATTTCTGTCTCTTTTCTGCAGCGTTTACTAAAGCATTTATACGTTAGGAAAAGTTGTTTTCACTACGTAGGCCTTATATGCACAAATAAAACCGAAACATGTAAGAACTATTTACATGCATAGGGATTATATTCCTTGTTATTGTGTCTTTGAAAGTCTGAAAATCCATGAAAAAACAGACAGACAGACAGACAGACAGACACACACACACACACACACACACACACACACACACACAGACGTACAGACAGACAGACAGACAGACAGACAGACAGACAGACACACACACACACACACACACACACACACACACACACACACACATACACACACACACACACACATACATATAGACAGACAGACAGACAGAGACACACACACACACACACACACACACACACACACACACACAGACATACAGACAGACAGACAGAGACACGCGCGCGCAAACACACACACTCACACACACTCACACACACACACACACACACACACACACACACACACACATGCATTTCCCTAGCCCCTTACCCTAACCTTAACCATCACCACTAGATGCCTAACCTTAACCCTTACCCTCACCCTAACCATAACCTAATTCTAACCCTAATCCTAAAACCAAGTCTTAACCCTCAAACAGACCTTTAACCTTGTGGGCTCCAGCATTTTGGGCCCACAAAGCTGTCAGGACCCCACAAGTATACTGGACTCTCGTTTTTTGGACCCCACGAATATAGTTAAACAAGCACACACACACACACACACACTAGTTTTCTCAGCTTGTCTCTACATGATATATAAATATAAATACACAACTGTTTGTATTTACTGATCAATAGATGGACTCCAGAGGGCTCCTTTTATGTGTTACGGCCCAGATCGTGAGAGGAAAAGTAAATATTAATATAGAAGAAAATTTTCAAAGGAAGCAACATAAATCAACATGTTTTTGACCAAATTCAAATTATTTATTTGTAAAAAAAAAAACCTTTAAGAATTGACAAAATCAGGTGCACAAACTACAGAAGAAGTAGGGCCTAAATATATCCAAAGAGGACTCTTTAAAATAAGAGCTAAATCTCACATTCAAACTAATTAGTTCAACTTCAAAACAGCCAAACTAGTGTCTCTTCTCTAGATTTAACAACACTTAAACTTCCCTGGTTGATTACTGACATTAACTGTCACACATTTTCTGATTTGTCTTGCAAGTTAAAGTGTACCTACTGTTTTTTCTCAACCTGAACCCTGTTTTCCTATGTTTTGTGTGTAAGTGACTGATGGGAACAACGATCTTTGACATTGGTCCAGTATTAATTAGTCAGCGTCCACTAAAAGTGCTGTTTTTGCCGCTGACAGTCTCAGATTATTACTCTAAGTGTCTGACAACATTATGGACATGATCCCTACAGAGATAGACCTTTGAAACCTATTTAAGACATTTCTATTTAACCAGAAACAGCTCTGAAGTCGCTAGCACTAAACCCACCAGACTCCATTTAAAAAAACAATACTTTTAGCGTGTATAGAGCCAGCATATTCTCACATGTAAATAAGTAAACTGTGTTTATTTCAACCAAAACTAGAGTTGTGATTGTTGGAAAAGTGGAAAGACGACCCAAAACTGCTTTTTATAGTTTGATTTTGATTCTGTGGACTTTGAATTAAGTGTATTTTACGATGCTAAAATTACTGTTTATTTACATGGAGTCTGGTGGGTTTAGCGAGCACAATTTCACGGATGTTTTTATGTTTAAAAAAAGGATCTTGCTCTTTAACAGAAAGGTCGACCTCCTTAGAAATCCTTTCCATAATGTTGTCAGACACTTAGAATATTAATCTGAGTCTGTCAACGGCAAAAACAGAACTTTGTGAACATACAAGCTGCACAATTGTCCTATTAACTTGCACTGTAGCTTGTTTCTCCGCTGCCAACTGCAGCGATCTCGCTTAATACTGGACCAATGTCAAAGATTGTTGTTCCATCAGTCACTTAGACACAAACACACAGGAAACATATGGGTTGAAAAAAAAGGTAGTTACCCTTTAAATTTGACTGTGTTTGACACCTTTTTTCAGATGATGTTTTAAAGTATTTATGACTCTGTCTCTGATGTGTTTTCTGTTTCCACCGACCAGTCGAGTTGTGTGCTGACTTCCATCCAGGTAAGTCCCCAAACGCCTGAACAAAAGTCACAGATTCAGAGTGAAATGTGTTCAAACTGCCAGACTCAGCATGATGCTTTTTTCTCCCTGAACAGAGAAAGCCAGGCTGAACTTCTACCTGTTGATGATGAACGGAGTGAGAGTGGTGTTCACCAAAACTCTGGCCTTTAACACCATCCTTACCATCAGAGCCCTGCTCTTCTGACACCAGCGACCGTCATGTTGGATATACAACCGTTAAGGTCCTTGCACACTGAGTCCGAAATTTTCGTTTTGCGTTCTTTTTGTTTCTGCCATCCTAAAAATTCTTCACGCACAGAAACCTTGCACACTGAGTTCGATGCATATTGATTTATCCAAGGACTTAAATTTGGGTTCAACATTGACAACACTGCATAGCCGGGGCATGTCTTCTTGTGTAGCCAGGGTGTGTCTTCTTGCGTAGCCATGATGTGTCTTCTTGCGTAGCCATGATGTGTCTTCTTGCGTAGCCAGGGTGTGTCTTCTTGCGTAGCCAGGGCGTGTCTTCTTGCGTAGCCAGGGTGTGTCTTCTTGCGTAGCCAGGGTCCGTCTTCTTGCGTAGCCAGGGCGTGTCTTCTTGCGTAGCCAGGGCGTGTCTTCTTGCGTAGCCATGATGTGTCTTCTTGCGTAGCCAGGATGTGTCTTCTTGCGTAGCCATGATGTGTCTTCTTGCGTAGCCAGGATGTGTCTTCTTGCATAGCCAGGGTCCGTCTTCTTGCATAGCCAGGGTCCGTCTTCTCGCGTAGCCAGAATATGTCTTCTTGTGTGCCCAGGGTTGTGTCTTCTTGCGTAGCCAGGGTGTGTCTTCTTGCGTAGCCAGGGCGTGTCTTCTTGCGTAGCCAGGGCGTGTCTTCTTGCGTAGCCAGGGCGTGTCTTCTTGCGTAGCCAGGATGTGTCTTCTTGCGTAGCCAGGATGTGTCTTCTTGCGTAGCCAGGGTGTGTCTTCTTGCGTAGCCAGGGTCCGTCTTCTTGCATAGCCAGGGTCCGTCTTCTTGCATAGCCAGGGTGCTCTTCTTGTGTGCCCAGGGTGTGTCTTCTTGCGTAGCCATGATGTGTCTTCTTGCGTAGCCAGGCTGTCTTCTTGCGTAGCCAGGATGTGTCTTCTTGCGTAGCCAGGATGTGTCTTCTTGCGTAGCCAGGATGTGTCTTCTTGCGTAGCCAGGCTGTCTTCTTGCGTAGCCAGGATGTGTCTTCTTGCGTAGCCAGGATAGGTCTTCTTGCGTTGCCAGATTGTGTCTTCTTGCGTAGCCAGGATGTGTCTTCTTGCGTTGCCAGATTGTGTCTTTTTGCGTAGCCAGGGTACGTCTTCTTGCATTTTGGCACCACGGCTACCTGAAGGAGTTGCATGATAAAGCAAAGGGCTGCAGGTTGGAGTTGAACCATGGCCCGCTGCATCGAGGAGTAAACCTCTATATATGGGCGCCCGCTCTACCAACTGAGCTATCTTCTCACGTAGCCAGCGTGCATCTTCTTGCATTTTGGCACCACTAGAGGAAGGAGTTGCACTGCCCTCGCTCTCTGTCTCCATCATTAAACGTCTCCTTTTTCTGTCTGTGTTTTTATATTCCCCTCTTCCATTCTCCTCATTATCATCATCATCCTCCTGGCTACTCCCATCTGACCTGTCACCTGTAGACTTTCTGAGTTATAACATGATACGTTGCACTCTCCAAGCATCTTTCTGTGTTGCATTTCTGGATTGGCTTTTACCTACTCCTTGTCATCATCATACATCTCAAAATGTTTGCTACAGATGCGAAAAAATGCAGAAAATTTAACTCGTTCTGAATTATCACCCTTTTTACGACAGATGAAACTTTCGGAGGCAATGTGTAAACGTGATTGACGTGAGGTCGTATTTATTTTTTATGGTCCAAAAATTTCGGACACAGTTTGCAAGGACCTTTATGGTTTCTCACTGTTGTCATCAGTGATCAACAGACCCAAACGGATTTGTTTGTTACAGTTGTCAGCGGTACAATCCAAAATAAAGATCTGCAGAATTTAGTGGATTGTTCTTCTGCTTGGGGTGAAGCTGTGTTACCTTTTATTTCATTGAAAATATGCATCTGGCCTTAGTCATTTTGATAGACTCGTTTGAGATTTGTTTTCACTGTTTGTATGTCTTTTATAAGTTGTTGTGTTTTTGAATTTGCTGCACTTTTCTGTTCATATTAGATTTTCACACTTGTATTTGTTTTAGAAATTGGGTTTGGTTGTAAGTGGGTTTAGGGTGCTTTTCTGCAGCATTTGAGCATTTTCTCTTGTTTTGTCCTATAATAACAATATTTTTGTTAATGTATCTTGAGTGTTTCTGTACATTATGTCACCTGATTGATTGACTTCAGCATGATGCAGCTAATTTTGTGCTTTTATGCCTAGTTTCCAGCTTGAAATGTTGCCTGTTTATTCCTAATAAAAGTTGAGTAGCTTTAATTCTGAATGGTTTCTGCACAATCTTTTCTTTTTTTCTGTTTGTGAGCAAGATGACAAACCAGCAGGTTTCTGTGGAGTCTTGTTCGGTTGTAAACATCTGGTTTGTTGCTGAGCAAGTGAATGATTTCAGATATTTCCTGTCTGTCGACACAGATTTAAGAGCAGCTTTTCATACAGTAGATGACGCCGTCTTTATAAACACACTTCAGCAGTGGGTTGATTTTAGTTGAAACACTTGCAGTGGCGTCTTCTCTTTAGCCTCGATAACACGTGGAGTACCTCAGGGATCAATTCTGGGACCATTCTTACTTTCTTTATAGACCCCTTTTTAGTTAGTAAATGTTGTGATGTTTTTTGTGGGCGGAGCTTAGGTGGAGACATAACAATTCCCTTGATCGCTTCACTAACGCTAGATAGAAAGATTTGTTTATAGCAAGTTAACAACTGGAGAAAATCCGATTTTATCTGAATATGTAAGGTCCAGGACCGCGATTGTTGTTTTAACAACACTCGGACGGACGGACGAAAACAGATCTGCGGACCAACATGCTTACTCAATATACGGACAATGTGACAGGATTACTTCCAGTTCACATCTACATCTACTTGAGAGAGAAACCGAGCGCGTGTAGCATAGGCCTAATTTGTGGGGGGAATGGGGGGGTTACAACCCCCGCTAATAATCAAAACTGGGTTTTTTCCAAAGTTTTTGTTGCTTTTTTTTGAAAGAATTTGCTGCATTTTCACTGTTTTTCCATGTCTTTTTGAAGATTTTTTTTTCTAAGTTTTTGTTGCCTTTTTCAAGGTTTATTTAAAAAAACATTTGTTGACTTTTGACATTTCTTTTCATGTTTTCAAGGTTTTTGTTGCTTTTCTCAATCCATGCAGGGACCTCCCTAGATAGTTGGAGATCTCTTTATATGCTTCACCTTGTGACGTTAAGGGCTCCTGCACGCTGTCTGTTGGACCCTATCTTGCACCCAGCTCAGCGCAAAGCCCGATACAAGTATCTTTGCTAGTTTAAGACTGATACAGTTGTCAGTTTCCCATCCGGCGCCTACGTCGTTTAAATAGCAAATGCACCTGCGCCCATCTGTGCGCCCATGGGCGTGCTGGTCTTACAGGGAGGTGTGTTCAGGTGCATTCTGGGCGTGCTGGTCTTACAGGGAGGTGTGTTCAGGTGCATTCTGGGCGTGCTGGTCTTACAGGGAGGTGTGTTCAGGTGCATTCTGGGCGTGCTGGTCTTACAGGGAGGTGTGTTCAGGTGCATTCTGGGCGTGCTGGTCTTACAGGGAGGTGTGTTCAGGTGCATTCTGGGCGTATTGCTATCTTGAGGCAGCGGGAAGTGATCGTGCCATTGACCAACAAAAACCTGGTCTAAAGTCAATAACGCAGCATTTCATTGTTATTTTAACAGAGCATTAGTAAAATGCTCCTAGGCTCGTGCACAGCACGTGCACACTATGCTTGTTACACACACACACACACACACACACACACACACATGCAGAAGATTACAAATAAAAATATTACGGTGCAAATCCTCCATCATAACAGCAATGCTCCAAGGTCCAAACGCGCCTGGCTTTTAAAGGGAATGGGAGATGATCTCTGATTGGTTGATTGCATGTTACACCCAAAAGACACCTCTGATTAATGAAGACACTAAGTACAACCCTTTAGAACCATGCGCCCGGTGCACGGACACTTTTTTTTGCTGTCAAAACTAGCAAAAGTGGATTTGGACACGCCCTAAATGCACCTGCGCCAGGCGCTTCACGCCATGCGCTCAGAGCATTAAAATAGGGCCCTGAGTCAGCATGATGTTGCATCAACATTACGCAGACTCTGCATACTCTCTACGCAGATGACACACTGATTTATCTCGCAGGTACCTCGCTGATTTGTTCTGTTAAATGTTGATCTGTCTGTTTGCGGACAGACCAACTTTAATTTCCTAATCAGTCCTGTCTGTTTGTGTCTGTCAGCCTGTGTGCTTCTGTCTCAGGGTGTCTGTTGGTTTTCAGAGCAGCGGTTTCTTCAGTTGAAACCACATTTCAACAGAAACCTGAAACTGCAGATAAAGATCAGACAGGAACTGAGAGCAGCTCGGTTTCAGATCAACAGGCTGACAGTTTGTTCACTGCTGTAGTTGTAACACATTCAATCATTTAATGATACTCGTTAAACTTGGGTTTCAATCAAACATTAACATAAAACCTGTATATTATCCGCGTAAAGTTCAGTTGTTTCAGAGAACAGAAAGGCTCGGCCCTGGTTTTTTTTTTTTTTTTAAATGGGTCTAATGTTGTTTGTGCATCTGTGTGTGTGTGTGTGTGTGTGCCACACAGAGACATATATACACACACACACAGACACACACATAGTGCGTCTCACTATCTTTGTGGGGCCCCGTCGTTGACATAATGCATTCCCTAGCCCCTTACCCTAACCTTAACCATCACCACTAGATGCCTAACCTTAACCCTTACCCTCACCCTAACCATAACCTAATTCTAACCCTAATCCTAAAACCAAGTCTTAACCCTCAAACAGACCTTTAACCTTGTGGGCTCCAGCATTTTGGCCCCACAAGGCTGGTCGGACCCCACAAGTATACTGTATTCCCCGTTTTTTTGGACCCCACGAATATAGTTAAACAAGAACACACACACACACACTAGTTTTCTCAGCTTGTCTCTACATGATATATAAATATAAATACATACGAATATAGTTAAACGAGAACACACAGACACACAGACTCACACACACAGACACACACAGATACACACACATAAACACACACACACACACACACACACACACACACACACACACACACAGACTCACACACACAGACACACACAGATACACACACATAAACACACACACACACACACACACACACACACACACACACACACACACACACACACAGACTCACACACACAGACACACACAGATACACACACATAAACACACACACACACACACACACACACACACACACACACACACACACAGACACACACACACACATGCAGACACAGACTTACAGACACACACACAGATACACACACATAAACACACACACAAACACACAGACACACACACACACATACACACACACACACACACACACACACACACACACACACACACACACACACACACACATGCAGACATACTCACACACACACACACACACACACACACACACACACACACACAGATACACACACATAAACACACACACAAACACACACACACACACACACACACACACACAGACGCACACACACACACACACACACACACACACACACACACATGCAGACACAGACTCACACACACAGACACACACACACACACACACACACACAGACACACACACACACACACACACACACACACACACACACATGCAGACACAGACTCACACACACAGACACACACACACAGACACACACAGACAGACAGACACACACACACAAACGCACACACACACACAAACACACACAGACACACACACACACACACACACACACACACACACACACACACATACACACACACACACACACACACACAGTTCACAAGTTTAAAGACCACACTAACAACAACAACAACAACAACAACAAAAGACCACCCCCTCCCCCGTACCGTGTGGATTGATAAATGAATGTGTCTTTGTGTCTCTTTGTGTCTCTTTGTGTCTCTTTGTGTCTCTTTGTGTCTCTTTGTGTCTCTTTGTGTCTCTTTGTGTCTCTTTGTGTCTCTTTGTGTCTCTTTGTGTCTCTTTCAGTGATGGCGCTGGTTGGAGTTCAGAGAGACGCTGCCATCTGGTGGACCAGAGGGACTTTATCAGTCTGATGCTCTCTGGGAGATTCTGTAAGATTGTTTTCAACACACTCTTAGAAAGGGAAACAAAAACACGAACAAACAAGTAAGACAAAAAAGCCGGAAAAAAAACAACAACTCAAATTTAAAAAAGCAACTACATTTTAAGGAAAGCTAGAAACATTAAGCAACAAAAATGTCAAACAAAGCGACAAAAACTTCAAAAAAAGCAATACAACTTTAAAGAAAGCGACACAAATGCCCAAAAATTTAAAGTTTCAAACATATCAAATACATTTTTTTTTTAAGCAACAAAAATGTCCCAAAATAAATGTAAAAGCGATAACAAAGACTGATAGTCTGGCTATCAGCAGACCAAGCTCAATCTTTTAACCCTCGTTTCAACCTTGAAAAAATCTCTTTTTTTTTTTGTGACGCCTTTTTTAACAATTTGTTTTTGCTTTTTCCAACGTTTTAAATGTTTAAATGTTTCTTCTACACATTTTCAGCGCTTATTTCTACGTCCAATATTTTCTGATGTAAAACAAAAATTTAAAACGGGCCAATGTGACCCGAAGTCAACACAAGGGTTAAGATTGAACATTAGTCTGGGGAGTCTGCTCTGTATTTTCTACTGCACAAGAGACGTGACCAACGGGCATAGTTCAAATGCCTCTGTACGCCATTGGATAGTCCTTCAACCAATCAGATCAGAGCAACGATCCAGGTGACGTAGCAGCAACAGCGACATCAACAGGTTGCTGACCTTCGGTGGCCGCCACGTTGAATGTAAACAAGAAGCTGCTTGGTCCCTTCTCTGTCGTCATCGTGTTAAACCAGCCAATAGCGCGCCAGGTGGATAAGCCAGTTTGTGATTGGTCCCCGCAAAATTGTAACGGAAGCAGGATAGATAAACGTACAGGTTTCCAGCTTGAGCTGCAGGGAGAAATCAAACCCCCGGCAGATCAGGCTGGGGTTACCCAGTCTAGACGTCTGATTGATTGATGCAGGAGTTGGAGTGTATCCTGTCAGACTGAATGTTTTTAGGCCGCAGGTGAAGAAACAGGTCACATCAGTTGTGCTCTTTCCTTCCTGCCGGTTACAGAAACTATAAATGTTTTACTGCTGGAGTTTTAATCTCAGAGAGCAGACGAAGAAGAGGAGTCCTGAACCAACAGGTACAATCTGTCTCTGGGACAAAAGACTCGGAGACTCATTAAAGATCCAAACCAACCAGCCGGTATCTTCACGGTTCAATAGATTGATTGATAACTCCGTTAACTTGTAGTTCTGTTCGTGGCTGGTCAGCAGTGGAGGCAAACGCTCCGGCGCCGGCAGTCCAAACGAGTAAAAGACCAAAAAAAAAAAGACAAATTTGGGGTAAAAATGTTGAAAAAATAATACAAAAACAGCGGGAAAAAACTAACCTAAAGCAGCACGATGCTCTGGTTCTGTGTCATACGACCATTTAAACTCGTTTTTAAAGTTTTTTTTTTTTTTTAATCTGTTAATGTTTTAGGCCGAAGCGTCCGAGCGGAGCAGCCTGAAATGGATTATGGGATGCCGAGGAGCGTTTGTTTTGGACGCCTGCTGAAGATCATGGACTCCGCGTGAGGCTTCTGGTTTTTGGGATGTGGACTTTACAGGAAGTGGATCCTGACACAGACGCTGGGTGAGTTTCTGTCTCTGGCGAGTGGAAACAAAACCAGTTTTTACATTTCTAGTCATAGCTACGAGCTCAAAGCTGCTTTCTGAGTGAAGATATAAAGACATTAAACAATATTTATAAGTGTAGAGCTGTTTCAAACACCCGTCACAAAGAAATGACGCAAAAACACGTCAAAAAAAGCGACAAAAAAAACCTTTGAAACAAGCCTCTAAAACGCAAAACAAAAAGCAACAAAAAAGTTTGAAGAAAGCAACAAAAATGTCGGAAAAATATTAAGTTTTTGACACTTTGAACTCTTGTTTTAATTCAGTCTTTGCTACGAGATCAAAGCTGCTTTCTGTGTGAAGATATAAACACATTAACATTCATATTTAGAAGAGCTCTTTCAAACAAACGTCACGATAAACCCGAGATTAAATATTTAAGTTGAGATAAAACGAAAAAAACCTACACAGCAGACATTTAAAAGCCTTTTGGCTAAATCTGGCATCTATAACCTGTTTATCATCATCTATAACGTTTATAATCATCTATAACCCGTTTATAATATCTATTACCCATTTATAATCATCTATAACCTGTTATATATAACCTGTTAATAATCATCTATAACCTGTTTATAATCATCTATAACGTTTATAATCATCTATAACCCGTTTATAATATCTATTACCCATTTATAATCATCTATAACCTGTTATATATAACCTGTTAATAATCATCTATAACCTGTTTATAATCATCTATAACCTGTTTTATAATCATCTATAACCCATTTATAATCATCTATAACCTGTTTATAATCATCTATAACCCGTTTATAATATCTATAACCCGTTAATAATCATCTATAACCATTTATAATCATCTACAACCTGTTCATAATAATCTATAACCCGTTTATAATCATCTATAACGGTTTATAATCATCTATAACGTTTATAATCATCTATAACCCGTTTATAATCATCTATAACATTTATAATCATCTATAACCGTTTATAATCGTGCGTTTTATTCATTTTATCGGTCCTCTTAACGGACCAGAGTGAGAGCAGCAGTTTTTGTCCTAGGGAGAGTTACTGTGTGATGGATCAGGGAGGAAACCGACTTTATTTCGGCACAGGAACCAAACTAAAGGTTGAATCTGGTAAGATTCATCTTTTTATGTTTCAACATTTAGAAACAGACACAAACACTTTAAAGAAAACAACAAAAATGCCAAAAAAAAGCAACTACATTTTATAAGAAAAGCGACAAACGTCAAAAAAAGGCACCAACACTAATTTTTTTGTGACAAAGGAACCGAGCTGACGGTTGAATCTGGTAAGTTTGATGTTTTTATGATTTATAACTTAGAAACAGAGACTAAAACGTTGAAAAAAAAGTGTCCAAAATTTCAAAATAGCAACAAACATTTTCAGTGAGAGTTAGTTTAAAAATGTAAATAAAAAAGCAACTACATTTAAAGAAAGTGACAAACACTGAAGAACGTGTCCAAAACGTCAAACAAGGCAACAGCATTTCTCTCAAAAATCAGCAAAAAACCCCCCAAAAAAGTCACAATTCTTTTTAAAAAACTTTAAAAAAAACGACAAAAACTTTGAATATAACAGAAACACAGAAATGTCAACAAAAAAACCAATAATTTTTAAAAGCAGCAGTTTTTGTCCCAGAGACAGTTACAGTGTGACGGCTCAGGGAGGAGACCGACTTTATTTCGGCAGAGGAACCAAACTAACGGTTGAATCTGGTAAGATTAATCTTTTTATGTTTTAACATTTACAAACACACAAAAAAAGTTGAAGAAATTAACAAAAACTACAGAAAAAAGTGACAAAAACTTAAAAGAAAGAAACAAACGTCGAAGAAAGTCTCATAGACGTCAAAAATACATCAACATTTATTTTAAAAAGCGTCAAACTTCAAACAAAGCAGCTAAAATATAGAAGGAAGTGAAAAAAGTTTATAAGCTTTATAAGTTGTTGTGCGTGAGGTTTTGTGTCAGCTGTGAGTCGGTGTGTGAGAGGAACTGGAGACAAGATGATTTTCGGGAGAGGAACTCAGCTCAGAGTCGACTCCGGTAAGATGGGAACATGTTTCTAAAACATCTCTTATCAGGTAACTTGTTTTGAACCAAAGTGACTGAATCTGGAAAGATATTTTCTGGATTTAACACGTAGAAGGAACGAAAAAAATTTAATAAAAAAGTGATAATAAAACTGACAAAAAACCCACAAAATGGGTTGTTGTTTGGACAACAAAAAAAGCCACAAAAAGACAAATATACGACCAAAAAAAGACCAAAAATGTCAAATCCAAACAATCAATATCTAGAGAGCAAGGAAACATTTAGTTGAAACATTATCTCAACTTTGTTTTGTGTCTGAATTTCATCATTCAGTTACATGTTAAAACTATGTTTTTCTGAATGGAGTTTGGTTGAGTGAGTTTATGTTACGATGCTTCATGTTGTGTGACTGGAACTGGAAATGGAAATAAGATAATCTTTGGAAGAGGAACCAGACTAAACGTTGAACCCTGTAAGTAACTGATTCAGATTATATAATACATAAATATAATAATATATACGTTAGCTAAAGATCTTACAATAAGTACATTCAAATATGAAGACACCACTTAGAAATCCCAAATCATAATCAATTAATATATCAACTGAGAAAGTATTGAAAGTGACAAAAAGCCACAAAAAAGACAAATATATAACCAAAAAAGACTAAAGAGTGACCAAAATGTCAAATCCAAACAATCAATATCTAGAGACCAGGGAAACATTTAGTTGAAAGATTATCTCAACTTTGTTTTGTGTCTGAATTTAATCATTCAGTTACGTGTTAAAACGATGTTTTTCTGAATGGAGTTTGGTTGAGTGAGTTTATGTCACGATGCTTCATGTTGTGTGACTGCTGGAGGAGGAAATACTAAGATGATCTTTGGAAGAGGAACCAGACTAAACATTGAACCCTGTGAGTAGAAATATATATTCATAAGAAGCATCTTTAACAACAAACTTTACAGAGTTTAGTTTGAACAAAAACTTCAAAACGCAGCAGCTTAAACATCGACGACGGCGACACAAATTAGGAAAACATTCTCAAAGACGTCAGAAAAAGCATCAAAAATGTCAAAGAAAGCCACAAAAATATGTCTAGAAAAAGCTGCAAAAAGTATATATATATATATATATACTTTGAAGAAAGCGACAAAAATGTGGAAACAAAGTGACGTTATAAATGTTCATTTGATGTTTGTGGAGTTTGAAGATCCAAAGTGAAACGAGAAAGATAGAAACAAATACACAGATATGTGATTTTATGTTTCTATATAACAACAAATATTCTTTTTATAACTAAAGATCCCTGTAAGGTTACAGAGGAGACAGGACGTTTAGTTTTTGTCCCAGAGAGAGTTACGGTGTGACGGCTCAGAGAGAGAAACTTTATTTCGGCAGAGGAACCAAACTAACGGTTGACGCTGGTAAGATTTATATTTTTATGATTAATAACTTGGAAACAGAGACTAAAACGCTTCCGAAAAGTTAAAAAAGTGAAGAAAACTTTTATTAAAGCGACAAAAAACATTGAAAAAAGTGTCAAAAATAAAAAAGCAACATTTAAAAAAAAGAAATTAAGTTAAAGTTTAAAAATGTAAATAAAAAAGCAACTACATTTAAAGAAAGCAACAAACATTGAAGAAAGTATCTAGAACATCAAACAAGGCAACAGCATTTTTCTCAAAAATCAGCAAAAAAAAATTATTTTCAAAAATTTTAAAAATAACGACCAAAACTTTGAAGATAAATACAGAAATGTAAAAAAAGCAACAATAATTTTTAAAAAGCAGCAGTTTTTGTCCCAGAGAGAGTTACAGTGTGACGGCTCAGGGAGCAAACCGACTTTATTTCGGCAGAGGAACCAAACTAACGGTTGAATCTGGTAAGATTAATCTTTTTATGTTTCAACATTTACAAACTTTTACTTTTTATTTTTTAACATTTACAAACTTTATGTTTTAACATTTACAAACTTTTACTTTTTATGTTTTAACATTTACAAACTTTATGTTTTAACATTTACAAACTTTATGTTTTAACTTTATGTTTTAACATTTACAAACTTTATGTTTTAACATTTACAAACACACACAAACACTTTGAAGAAATTAACAAAACTACAGAAAAAAGTGACCAAAAATGCGACTGAAACGTTGAAGAAAGCAACACAACTGTTGACCCTTTAAACGTGTCCATACGACTTGTTTACGTGTCATTTTGTTTGAGTTTGTTACAGTTTTTAGAGGAAAAAGAGACAATAACCTTTGAAGAAAGAGACAAAAAAAAAACGTATTTTCACGTATTAAAATGTGTCGATATAACTCGTTTATTTCTTCATGTTTTCGTCATTTAGTGACTCGTTAGAAATGGCGAAAAAGCGCCAGAGGAACCAAACTAACTGTTGACTCTGGTTTTAGTTAATCCAGCTTGTTCATTTGACTTCAATCTGAGTTTAGACGAGTGAGAAGTTATAGCGTGAGACTTAAAGAGGCGACAGAGCGTTTAGTTTTTGTCCCAGTGAGAGTTGCGGTGTGACGCGTCAGGGAGATAAACTTTATTTCAGCACAGGAACCAAACTAACTGTTGACTCTGGTAAGATTCATCTTTTTATCTTTTTACATTTAGATACACACACAAACACATTGATTAAAGTGTCACTAATGCATTATGGGACATGTATCTGAGCTCTGACGACTTATGTAGTTATTAACCTAAATTAATTAACCAGCCCCAGCATCAAAAGGTCTGAAAATAGTGTCAAAAAAGTTTTTGAAAAGAGCGTCAAAAGAAAGCTTAACATGGATTAAAGAGATTTGTTTAGAGGAGTTTATAACTGGAGCAGCTTCTTCTCAGAGGATGTTTAAAATGTTACAGAACAACAGAAGTTACTCCTTATATCTAAGCGTTTTCTAAGCGTTTTCTAAGCGTTTTCTAAGCGTTGTTGTGCGTGAGGTTTTGTGTCAGCTGTGAGTCAGAGTGTGAGAGGTAACGCAGAGAAGATGATTTTCGGGAGAGGAACTCAGCTCACAGTCGACTCTAGTAAGAACATGTTTCAAACTTTATCTAAACTTTATCTAAACCAACCCTTCTAAAGGTAACTTGTGTTGAACCAAACTGACTTTAGGACGTAGAACAAGCGACAAAAACATCAAAGAAAGAGACCAAAAAATGCCAGAAAAAATGGTACAAAATGTACAAAAAAACGACAAAAACTTTGAGAAAATAAAATGCAACAAAAAGTAAAATAAAATTGTCAAAAACATTAAAAAAAAGTCAAATAAAAAAGCAACAAAAAGTAAGTTGTGCGTATGAATGAGTCCTAAATGTTGTGTTTCCTTCAACATGAGAAAAATCAATCTGCCGTTACGTTACATTCCAACAAATCAGCTGATTTTTGGGGTTATTTTAGCGTCAATTTGTCTAAAGAAGACAGGAAGTTTGATTTGTGCTAAAAACTCAGCAACAAGCAACAAACATTCTCCTTAAAATGGAGATTTATTTGACCTGTCAACACTTTAAAAGTCACAATTTAACAATCACGACAAGATGAAGTTGGAATAAGTCACAAAAAGTTGAAAAAATCAACAAAAAAGTTGAAAAAAGCGACAAAGAAGTAGCATATAGTTTAGTGTCAGCTGTGAGTCACATTGTGAGAGGATCTGGAGAGAAGATTATTTTCGGGAGAGGAACTCAGCTGATAGTCGACTCCGGTAAGACGGGAAAGTAATACATATTATTTCTTGCTTAACTCTTAACATCAATTATTCAAAATCCAAGAGATTTTATTCCTCACAAATCCTTTAAAAGTACGTAGAGTGAAATGTTGCGTCTAACTCCCCGACAGGACACAAATCATCATTCGGTTAATTCTTAAAACAATGTTTTTCTGAATGGAGTTTGGTTGAGTGAGTTTGTGTTACGATGCTTCATGTTGTGTGACTAAGACTCAAAATAAGATGATCTTTGGAAGAGGAACCAGACTAAACATTGAACCCTGTAAGTAACTGATTTACATTATGAACATTATTTATATGAAGCATCTTTAAAAACTAACTTTACTTGTGTTGATTGGACAACAAAAAATTTGACAAAAAAAGACAAATATAAGACCAAAATGTCAAATTCAAACAATCAATATCTAGAAACCAGGGAAACATTTAGTTGAAGCATTAACTCAACTTTGTTTTGTGTCTGAATTTAATCATTCAGTTAAATGTTAAAACTATGTTTTTGTGAATGGAGTTTGGTTGAGTTGTGTTTGTGCTTCGAAAAGCGACAACAAATTTAGAAAAAGTTACAAAAACATTCAAAAAGAGACATTTTTTTCTGCATGAAGTTTGGTTGAGTTTGTCTCTGAGTTTATGTTACGATGCTTCATGTTGTGTGAATGCGAATCAACAAAAGATGATCTTTGGAAGAGGAACCAGACTAAATGTTGAACCCTGTGAGTAACTGATTCAGATTATAAACTATTTATATGAAGCATCTTTAAAAACTAACTTATGTTGTTTGGACAACAAAAAAAGCCACAAAAAGACAAATATACGACCAAAAAAAGACCAAAATGTCAAATCCAAACAATCAATATCTAGAGAGCAGGGAAACATTTAGTTGAAACATTAACTCAACTTTGTTTTGTGTCTGAATTTAATCATTCAGTTACGTGTTAAAACTATGTTTTTCTGAATGAAGTTTGGTTGAGTGAGTTTGTGTTACGATGCTTCATGTTGTGTGAATGATGGCAGTGGATATAAGATGATCTTTGGAAGAGGAACCAGACTAAACATTGAACCCTGTGAGTAGAAATATATACAAACATTATTTATATGAAACATCTTTTAAAACTAACTTTACTTGTGTTGTTCACACAAAATCAGAATAGAAGATTAAAAAGATAAAAAGCAGAATCATCAGCGTATCAATCTAAAGATTTGAACTCAGGAAACTTTTAGACATTTTAGATTTCATTCAGATAGAAGTTTTAAAAGTTAAAATTATGTTTTTCTGAATGGAGTTTGGTTCAGTTTGTGTCAATACAAGATGATCTTTGGAAGAGGAACCAGACTAAACATTAAACCCTTATAAAAAGCAACAAAAAGCAGAAATAAACGACTAAAAAAGCGACAAAAAGTGACAAGAAAGCCCAAAAAAAACATGAGTGATTACTAAATGGTGTTTGGTTGAGAGAGTTTATGTTCTGATGCTTCATGTTGTGTGACTGGAACTGGAGGTCAAAAGATGATCTTTGGAAGAGGAACCAGACTAAATATTGAACCCTGTGAGTAGAATATAAATCATTATAATACGTATTTATATCAGAGCGACTTTAACAACAAACTTTTCAGAGTTTGACTGAATATTTACAAAATAAGATTAGCAGATAAAAAAGAGAAGTTAACAATTGCTTACAGTGATGGAAATGATTCAAGCTACAAGCTTTGTTTTGTGTCTGAATTTAATAATCCAGTTAAATGTTAAAAACGTGGTTTTCTTAAATGGAGTTTAGTTGAGATTGTCTCTGAGTTTATGTTACGATGCTTCATGTTGTGTGACTTCTGGAGGATATAATAAGATGATCTTTGGAAGAGGAACCAGACTAAATATTGAACCCTGTGAGTATAAATATATATTTATATGAAACATTTTTAACAACAAACTTTACAGAGTTCAGTTCGACTGAATATTTATAAAACCAGAGTAGAAGATAAGAAAAGAGAAATAAAAAAAATGCTGACAGTGATGGAAATGATTCAAGCGAAAAAAATGACAAAATAACAATAAAAGCCAAGAAACCTACAAAAATGCGCCAATAAAAACGTGAAAAATTTGCAAAAAAGCGACTAAAAAAACGTTTAAAAGCGGCATTTTTCTGCATGGACTTTGGTTGAGTTTGTCTCTGAGTTTACGTTATGATACTTCATGGTGTGTGAATGTTGGAGGTGGAGGTCAAAAGATAATCTTTGGAAGAGGAACCAGACTAAACATTGAACCCTGTGAGTAACTGATTTACATCATTAACATTATTTATATGAAGTATCTTTAAAAAATAACTTTAATTGTAGTTTTAAGACAACGAAAAAAGTGACAAACAATCAATATCTAGAGACCAGGGAAACATTTAGTTGAAACATTAACTCAACTTTGTTTTGTGTCTGAATTTAATCATTCAGTTACATGTTAAAACAATGTTTTTCTAAATGGAGTTTGGTTGAGTTTGTCTCTGAGTTTGTGTTACGATGCTTCATGGTGTGTGAATACTGGAGGATATAAGATGATCTTTGGAAGAGGAACCAGACTAAACGTTGAACCCTGGGCAGTAGAAATATATATTCATAAGAAGCATCTTTAACAACAAACTACAGTTTTTTGTTTGACTGAATATTTATAAAACCAGAGCAGAAGATAAGAAATGAGAAATAAAAAGATGGTGACAGTGATGGAAATGATTCAAGCGACAAAAATGACAAAGATAATGTCAATAAAAGGTCAAGAAAGCGGCAAAAATGCGACAAAAAACTTTCAAAAATTGACATTTTTGTGCATGAAGTTTGGTTCAGTTTGTCTCTCTGAGTTTGTGTTACGATGCTTCATGTTGTGTGAATGCTGGTGCTCAAAATAAGATTATCTTTGGAAGAGGAACCAGACTAAACATTGAAACCTGTAAGTAACTGATTCAGATTATATAATACATAAATATAATAATATATACGTTAGCCAAATATCTTACAATATGTACATTCAAACATGAAGACACCACTTAGAAATCCCAAATCATAATCAATTAATATATCAACTGAGAAAGTATTGAAAGCGACAAAAATAAAGTTAAATTCATTATGTTTTAATTCAGAGGTTCAAACATTTGTTCAGTATCTCTACTAAAAGTTATTTCACTAGACCATAATTACTCAGATAAAGTCTCAAATGTTAAAACTATGTTTTTCTGAATGGAGTTTGGTTGAGAGAGTTTATGTTACGATGCTTCATGTTGTGTGAATACTGGAGGATATGATAAGATAATCTTTGGAAGAGGAACCAGACTGAACATTGAACCCTGTGAGTAGAAATAGATATTCATAAGAAGCATTTTTAACAACAAACTTTACTTGTGTTATTTGGACAACAAAAAAACCCACAAAAGCAATAAATAAGCGATAAAAAAATGACAATAAAACCACCAAAAAAATGCCAAAAAGCTCAAGAAATCGTGAAAAAACAGGAAAAAAGCGACATTTTTCTGAATGGAGTTTGGTTGAGTTTGTGTTATGATGCTTCATGTTGTGTGAATGCTGGAGGTCAAAAGATAATCTTTGGAAGAGGAACCAGACTAAACGTTGAACTCTGTGAGTAGAAATATATGTTTATAAGAAGCATCTTGAACAACAAACTTAGCGGCATAAAAGAGACAAAAATGTGACAAAAAATTGACAAAATGCGACAAAAATGTGGCAATAAAAGCGACAAAAAACGTTAAAAAAATGACAACAAAGCATTATAGACATTATTTATATAAAGCATCTTTAACAACAAACTTAACTTGTGTGTTTGGACAACAAAATAAAGGGATAAAAAAAAACCAAAAGCAATAAATAAGCGATAAAAAATTAATAAACAATAAAACTGCCAAAAATACGGCAAAAAAACCCGATAAGTTTGTCTCTGAGTTTATGTTACGATGCTTCATGTTGTGTGAATACTGGAAGTCAAAAGATAATCTTTGGAAGAGGAACCAAACTAAACATTGAACCCTGTGAGTAGAAATATATATTTATAAGAAGCATCATTAACAACAAACTTTACAGAGTTTAGTTTGACTGAATATTTATAAAACCAGAGCAGCGCATAAGAAAAGAGAAATTAAAAGATGGTGACAGTGATAGAAGTGATTTAAGCAACAGAAACGACAAAAATAATGACAATAAAAGCTCAAGAAAGCGGCAAAAATGCGACAAAATCCGTTCAAAAAGCGACATTTCTCTGCATGGAGTTTGGTTGAGTTTGTGTTACGATGCTTCATGTTGTGTGACTGGAGGTGCAAATCAAAATAAAATGATCTTTGGAAGAGGAACCAGACTAAACATTGGACCCTGTGAGTAACTGATTCAGATTATAAAAATCATTTATATGAAGCATCTTTAAAAAGTAACTTTACCTGTGTTGATTGGACAACAAAAAAAGCCCCAAAAAAGACAAAAAAGCGACCAAAACGTCAAATCCAAACAATCAATATCTAGAGAGCAGGGAAACATTTAGTTGAAACATTAACTCAACTTTGTTTTCTGTCTGAATTTAATCATTCAGTTTAATGTTAAAACAATGTTTTTCTGAATGGAGATTGGTTGAGAGAGTTTGTGTTACGATGCTTCATGTTGTGTGACTGGAACTGGAAATCGAAAGATAATCTTTGGAAGAGGAACCAGACTAAACATTGAACCCTGTAAGTAACTGATTCAGATAATATAATACGTAAATATAATAATATATACATTCGTACAATAAGTACATTCAAACATGAAGACACCACTTAGAAATCCCAAATCATAATCAGTAAATATATCAACTGAGAAAGTATTGAAAGCAATAAAAACTTTAAAAAAAGGGACAAAAATAAATAAATAATAAAATATGTGTTAATACAGAGGATCAAACATTTGTTCAGTATCTCTACTAAAAGTTATTTCACTAGACCATAATTACTCAGATAAAGTCTCAAATGTTAAAACTATGTTTTTCTGAATGGAGTTTGGTTGAGTTGATTTTATGTTACGATGCTTCATGTTGTGTGAATACTGGAGGAAATAAGATGATCTTTGGAAGTGGAACCAGACTAAACATTGAACCCTGTGAGTAGAAATATATATTCATAAGAAGCATCTTTAACAACAAACTACAGTTTTTTGTTTGACTGAATATTTATAAAACCAGAGCAGAAGATAAGAAAAGAGAAATAAAAAGTTGCTGACAGTGATGGAAATGATTTAAGCAACAAAAACGACAAAAATAATGACAATAAAACCTCAAGAAAGCGTCAAAAATGCGACAAAAAAACGTCAAAAAGCGAAATCTTTCTGCATGGAGTTTGGTTCAGTTTGTCTCTCTGAGTTTATGTTACGATCCTTCATGTTGTGTGACTGGAGGAGCAAATCAATACAAGATTATCTTTGGAAGAGGAACCAGACTAAACATTGAACCCTGTAAGTAACTGATTCAGATTATATAATACATAAATATAATAATATATACATTCGTATAATAAGTACATTCAAACATGAAGACACCACTTACAAATCCCAAATCATAATCAATGAATATATCAGCTGAGAAAGTATTGAAAGCGATAAAAACTTCAAAAAAAGGGACAAAAAAAAGTACCGTACGCAGTTTATATTTTTATTTCTAATATACATTTAATATATAAATAACATCTTATTGTTTTCACGTTAAATTTAAATGTTAAAACTATGTTTTTCTAAATGGAGTTTGGTTGAGTTTGTCTCTGAGTTTGTGTTACGATGCTTCATGTTGTGTGACTTCTGGAGGATCAACAGCTAAGATAATCTTTGGAAGAGGAACCAGACTAAACATTGAACCCTGTGAGTAGAAATATATATTTATAAGAAGCATCATTAACAACAAACTCTACAGAGTTTAGTTTGACTGAATATTTATAAAACCAGAGCAGCGCATAAGAAAAGAGAAATTAAAAGATGCTGACAGTGATGGAAATGATTCAAGCGACAAAAAAGACAAAAATAATGACAATAAAAGCTCAAGAAAGCGGCTAAAAAGCGACAAAAAGCGTAATTTTTCTGCATGGAGTTTGGTTGAGTTTGTCTCTGAGTTTATGTTACGATGCTTCATGTTGTGTGAATGTTGGAAGTCAAAAGATAATCTTTGGAAGAGGAACCAGACTAAACATTGAACCCTGTAAGTAACTGATTCAGATTGTATAATACATAAATATAATAATATATACATATGTACAATAAGTACATTCAAACATGAAGACACCACTTAGAAATCCCAAATCCTAATCAAGAAATATATCAACTGAGAAAGTATTGAAAGTGAGAAAAACTTCAAAAAAAGGGACAAAAATAAATAAATAATATAATAATGTGTGTAAAAAGTCTCAAATGTTAAAATTATTATTTTTTTAATGGAGTTTGGTTAAGTTGAGTTTATGTCACAGTGATTCATGTTGTGTGAATACTGGCGCTGGAAATAATAAGATGATCTTTGGAAGAGGAACCAGACTAAATATTGAACCCTGTAAGTAACTGATTCAGATTATATAATACATAAATATAATAATATATACATACGTACAATAAGTACATTCAAACATGAAGACACCACTTAGAAATCACAAATCATAATCAATAAGTTTGTCAACTGCGATAGTATTGAAAGCGACAAAAACTTCAAAAAAAGGGACAACATTTTTAAAAAGTTAAATTCAATGTGTTAATTCAGAGGATCAAACATTTGTTCAATATCGCAACTAAAAGTTATTTCACTAGACTAAAATTAGTCAGATAAAGTCTCAAATGTTAAAATGATGTTTTTCTGAATGGAGTTTGGTTGAGTTGAGTTTATGTTACAATGCTTCATGTTGTGTGAATCCTGGAGGAAATAAGATGATCTTTGGAAGAGGAACCAGACTGAACATTGAACCCTGTGAGTAGAAATATATATTTATATGAAGCATCTTTACTTGTGTTGTTTGGACAACAAAATAATACACAAAAAAACCCACAAAAGTAAAAAATAAGTGATAAAAAAAACAACAATAAAACCGCAAAAAAAAAAATCCCCAAATACCGCTAAAAAACGTGAAAAAAAAATGCAAAGTTTGTCTCTGAGTTTGAGTGAGTGACAAAAACGACAAAAATAATGACAATAAAATTAATAAATAAATAAAATCTCAAGGAAGCGGCAAAAATACTACAAAGAACATTTAAAAAGCAGCATTTTTCTGCATGAAGTTTGGTTGAGTTTGTCTCTGAGTTTATGTTACAATGCTTAGTGTTGTGTGACTTCGAGTCAAAAGATAATCTTTGGAAGAGGAACCAGACTAAATATTGAACCCTGTAAGTAACTGATTTACATTATAAACATAATTTATATGAAGCATCTTTAAAAACTGACTTTACTTGTGTTGATTGGACAACAAAAAGACACAAAAAAGACAAATATAAGACCAAAAAAAGACAAAAAAGTGACCAAAACGTCAAATCCAAACAATCAATATCTAGAGAGCAGGGAAACATTTAGATGAAACATTAACTCAACTTTGTTTTGTGTCTACATTTAATCATTCAGTTAAATCTTAAAATGATGTTTTTCTGAATGGAGTTTGGTTGAGTTGAGTTTGTGTTACGATGCTTCATGTTGTGTGACTGGAACTGGAACTCAAAAGATAATCTTTGGAAGAGGAACCAGACTAAATATTGAACCCTGTAAGTAGAAATATATATTTATATGAAGCATCTTCAAAAACTAACTTTACTTGTGCAAAAAAAACCCACACAAAATCAATAAATAAGTGATAAAAAAAATGACAACAAAACCGACAAAAAAACGGGGAAAAAAGCGACAAAAAAACATGCAAAAAGTGACATTTTTCTGAATGAAGTTTGGTTAAGTTTGTCTCTGAGTTTGTGTTACGATGCTTCGTTGTGTGTGTATACTGGAGGAAATAATAAGATAATCTTTGGAAGAGGAACCAGACTAAACATTGAACCCTGTGAGTAGAAATATATATTCATAAGAAGCATCTTTAACAACAAACTACAGATTTTTGTTTGACTGAATATTTATAAAACCAGAGTAGAAGATAAGAAATGAGAAATAACAAGATGCTGACAGTGATGGAAATGATTCAAGCGACAAAAACGTGAAACATAATGACAATAAAAGGTCAAGAAAGCGGCTAAAAAGCTGAAAATAGTTGAAAAATTAACTCAACTTTGTTTTGTGTCTACATTTAATCATTCAGTTAAATCTTAAAATTATGTTTTTCTGAATGGAGTTTGCTTGAGTTGAGTTTGTGTTATGATGCTTCATGTTGTGTGACTGGAACTGGAGGAAATTATAAGATGATCTTTGGAAGAGGAACCAGACTAAATATTGAACCCTGTGAGTAACTGAAATAAATCTAAAATATTATTAATATGAGGATCATTAAAAAAGCACAAAACAAGATTCAGTGTTACATTGTTGGGGAAACACTTGAGTCTGAAGTTTTAGTTATGTTATATTATTTATATATGAAGCATATATAAACATTTTATAAAAAGCATCTTCAAAAACTAACTTTACAGTTTTTTTTTGACTGAATATTTATAAAACCAGACTGGAAGATAAGAAAAGAGAAATAAAAAGATGCTGACTGTGATGGAATTGATTCAAGCTACAAAAAAGTGACAAAAAAAGTTACAAAAAATGACAAAAAGCGTGTTTGGTTGAGTGAGTTTGTGTTACGATGCTTCATGTTGTGTGAATACTGGAAACAAGATGATCTTTGGAAGAGGAACCAGATTAAACATTGAACTTTAAACTTTACTTGTGTTGTTTGGATAACAAAATAAAGCGAAAAAAAAACAAAAGCAATAACTAAGTGACTTAAAAAAATGACAATAAAACCACCAAATTATGACAATGAAAGCTCAAGAAAGCGGCGATAAAGCGGCAAAAAAACATTAAAAAAGTGACATTTTTCTGCATGTAGTTTGGTTGAGTTTGTCTCTGAGTTTGTGTTATGATGCCTCATGTTGTGTGAATACTGGAGGAGCAACTAAGATGATCTTTGGAAGAGGAACCAGACTAAACATTGAACCCTGTGAGTAACTGATTTAGACCCAAAAATATAAACTGCAGATTTAAAAAAAAGAAATTTTTAGCATTTATGTAGATGGAAAATCTGCAAAAGCAACAAGAAAACGACAAAAATGAATAAAAAAGTGACAATAACTATAATAAAAAGCAACAAAAACAAACGTGCAAAAGCAGCAACAAAAAATCAACTGTAAAACGATGTTTTCTTAAACGGAGTTTGGTTGAGTTTGTCTCTGAGTTTGTGTTATGATGCTTCGTGGTGTGTGAATACTGGAGTGAATGTAAATAAGCTGATCTTTGGAAGAGGAACCAGACTAAACACTGAACCCTGTAAGTAACTGATTCAGATTATAAACATTATTTATATGAAGCATCTTTTAAAACTAACTTTACTTGTGTTGTTTGGACAACAAAAAAGACAAATATAAGACCAAAAAAGATTCATGAAAAGTGACCAAAACGTCAAATCCAAACAATCAATATCTAGAGACCAGGGAAACATTTATTTGAAACATTAATTCAAATTTGTTTTGTGTCTGAATTTAATCATTCAGTTAAATGTTAAAACTATGTTTTTCTGAATGCAGTTTGGTTGATTGAGTTTGTGTTACGATGCTTCATGTTGTGTGAATACTGGAAACAAGATAATCTTTGGAAGAGGAACCAGACTAAACATTGAACCCTGTGAGTAGAAACATATACAAACATTATTTATATGGAACATCTTTAAAAACTAACTTTACTTTTGTTGTTCACACAAAATTAAAATAGAAGATTAAAAAGATAAAAAGCAGAATCATCAGCGTATCAACTAAACACTTAAACACTTTGTTTAGTATCTTTACTCAGATCAAAAATTGAACCCTGTCAGAAAAAAATTGTTTAAATATTATTTAAAGTTAAAAAGCTTGGCACGAAAGGTGAAAAAGTTGACAAAAAGCAACAATAACTTTGAAAAAAAAAACAAGAAAAACTATAACACATTAAAAAAGTGACAAAAAATGTTGACGACAAAGTGTCAAATGTTAAAACTTTGTTTTTCTGAATGGAGTTTGGTTGATTGAGTTTGTGTTACGATGCTTCATGTTGTGTGACTGCTGGAAACAAGATAATCTTTGGCAGCGGCACCAAACTTCATGTTAATGACAGTAAGTTGATTTATATTCATTCTGGTGTGAAAAAAACTGGTTAGTTAAAAAGCTCAAAAGTTGACATAAAGCGACAAAAACTTTGAAAAAACCAAACAAAAATTAAAATATGTTAAAGTTACAAAAAAGTTGAAAAAACTGACAAAAAATTACAACAAAGTTGAAATTTTTTTTTTTTTTAAACTCAAACAAAACATGAAATCCAACCAAACTGCTGGAAGCAACAAGTAAAAAACTAAGAAAAGTGATAAAAAGGATCCATAATTTCCTTAATTAAAATTCTAAATAAAGTGTTGTTTAGTATCTTTACAGGAACCTTTAGACATTTTAGATTTCATTCAGACAGAAGTTTTAAATCTTAAAATTATGTTTTTCTGAATGGAGTTTGGTTCAGAGAGTTTGTGTTACGATGCTTCATGTTGTGTGACTTCTGGAAGTGGAAGTCAATATAAGATGTTCTTTGGAAAAGGAACCACACTAAATATTGAAACATGTAAGTAACTGATTTAGATTATTAAATCTAAGAAACCCCAAAATATAATCTGCAGATTATTTAAAAAAGCATTGATCCAGAATGAAAATCTGCAGAATTTAGTGTTTTCTTTGTTTCTGCTTCAGGTGCAGATGTGTTAACATTCATTTGAAAATCTAAAGTTGAAATGTTCCTTTAAAGTTAAAGAGCAAAGCTTTAAAGCCAAAAAAAGTCAAACAAAAGCAGAAAAAAACGAAAGTGTTGAAAAAAGCGACAAATGTTGTGTTTTAGTTTAGTGTCAGTTGTAAGTCACAGTGTGAAAGGAACTGGAGACAATATTATTTTTGGGAGAGGAACTCAGCTGATAGTCGACTCTGGTAAGACGGGAAAGTAATAAATATTATTTATTCAAGAACAAACAAAAAACAAAAAAAATGAAAAATGTCGGGAAAAAAAACCCGTCAAAAAAGTGACAAAAAAAGGAAGAAAAAAAATGTTGAAAATAGTTAAATTTGACCCATGGAGAACATGAGGGTTCAACATTATGATCCATAACTGCAGATATTTAAAATAAAGTCGAGATAATTAAGTTTAAAACTATGTTTTTCTGAATGGAGTTTGGTTGAGTTTGTGTTCCGATGCTTCATGTTGTGTGACGAGTCAAACTAAGATGATCTTTGGAAGAGGAACGAGACTAAACGTTGAATCCTGTGAGTAACTTATAAACATAGTATATAAATATAAATATATGGAGCATCTTTAAAAGCAAATTTTACTTTGTGTTTTCAATGAAAAGCAGAATAATCAGCTGCTGACAATTAGTGAAACGATTCTCACAAACTAAGAAAGTATGAATGTGAATCATCAATATCCGAACCATTTGGTTTATTATGTCTACAGTCAATATCTAAATGTACATTTTATCTGCTTTTAATGAACAGAGTTGGTTATTTATGTAACTGGAATCTAATCTTACCAGCAGAAGTCTCAAACCTTAAAATGACGTTTTTCTGAATGGAGTTTGGTTGAGTTGAGTTTATGTTACGATGTTTCATGTTGGATTGAATATTTATAAAACCAAAGTAGCAGATAAGAAAAGAGAAATAAAAAGATGCTGACAGTAATGGAAATTATTCAAGCGACAAAAAACGTCAACAAAATGACAAAAAAAGACAAAAAGTGGGAAAAAAAACGATTAAAAAGCGACAAATAAGCCACAAAAAAGTAAAAAAAACATAAATGAATGCATAAATTTAAAAAACAACAAAAAATTCGAAGAAAGTTACAAAAAGCGACATTTTTCTGCATGTAGTTTGGTTGAGTTAGTCTCTGAGTTTATGTCACGATGCTTCCTGTTGTGTGAATATTGGAGGAAATACTAAGATAATCTTTGGAAGAGGAACCAGACTAAACATTGAACCCTGTGAGTAGAAATATATATTTTTAAGAAGCATCTTTTACAACAAACTTTACCATTTTTTGTTTGACTGAATATTTATAAAGCAGCGGATAAGAAAAGAGAAATAAAAAGCTGCTGACAGTGATGGAAATGATTCAAGCTACAAAAGCGACAAAAATGACAACAACAAAGGTAAAAAAGCGACAGAAAAAAGGCAAAAAAGCGACAAGAAAGCGGAAAAAAAGCTAAGTTTGTCTCTGAGTTTGTTTTACGATTATTGTTTTCACACTAAAATCTCTAATGTTAAAACTATGTTTTTTGCATGTAGTTTGGTTGAGTTTGTGTTAAGATGCTTCAAGTTGTGTGACTTATGGAGGTCAAAATATGATCTTTGGAAGAGGAACCAGACTAAATATTGAACCCTGTAAGTACACCATGAACATAATAATATATAATATGAAATTAAATTGAAAAAAGCTACAAAAACTTGGAAAAATGTGACAAAACGTAAAATAGAAAATCAGCAGAAACATAATTTATATGTATCATCTTTAGAAACAAACTTTACTTTGTGTTTTACTGGAATTTTCCAAGTAAAGTACTTTTTCCAACAATGTATTTAATAATTCAGTCACATTTAAAATGTATTGTTTTTTAAATGGAGTTTGGTTCAGTTTGTGTAATGATGCTTTAGATATGTTAAAGTTCTGAAGTTAGCTAAAAACTCTAATCAAAATATCTTCATATGGGGTCAGGCACATTCAGACTCAACATACAACAATACATAGTCAAAGATTATACCCAAAAATAAATACTTAAAAATACTAAAAACTAAGAACCAACTAAAAACTAAAAACCCGGAAAAAGTTGGACAAAGCGACAAAAACATTGTGTGTGGCCGTGTAAATGACAAAACATTTTTTTTTTATTATTTATTTATTTGTAGTATAAATTGAATGTTCAGATATCTTACAGACAAAAGTCACAAAAGTTAAAAACTATGATTTCTTAATGGAGTTTGGTTCAGTTTGTCTCTGAGTTTGTGTTATGATGCTTCATGTTGTGTGACTTCTGGCAGTGGATATAATAAGATGATCTTTGGAAGAGGAACCAGACTAAACATTGAACCCTGTAAGTAGAATATAAATCATCATAATATATATTTATATCAGAGCGACTAACACCTAACTTTACAGAGTTTAGTTTGACTGAATATACAATTTATAAAACCAGAGCAATGATTCATATGACAAAAATAATGACAGAAAACATTCAAAAAGCGACATTTTTCTGCATGAAGTTTGGTTGAGTTTGTCTTGGAGTTTGTGTTACGATGCTTCATGTTGTGTGACTACTAGCAGTGGATATAAGATGATCTTTGGAAGAGGAACCAGACTAAACATTGAACCCTGTGAGTAGAAATATATACAAACATTATTTATATGGAACATCTTTTAAAACTAACTTTATGTTTGTTGTTCACACAAAATCAGAGTAGAAGATTAAAAAGATAAAAAGCAGAATCATCAGCATATCAATCTAAAGATTTGAACTCAGGAAACTTTAGACAGTTTAGATTTCATTCAGATAGAAGTTTTAAAATTGTGTTTTTTTCTGAATGGAGTTTGGTTCAGAGAGTTTGTGTCAATACAACATGATATTTGAAGAGGAACCAGACTAAACATTGAACCCTTATAAAAAAAAGCGACAAAAAGTCACGAAAAATCGATAAAAAGTGACAAGAAAGCCCAAAACAAACAGCAAAAAAATATGAATGATTTGTATATGGAGTTTGGTTGAGTTGAGTTTGCGTTACGATGCTTCATGTTGTGTGAATACTGGCGGTGGATTTAAGATAATCTTTGGAAGAGGAACCAAACTAAATATTGAACCCTGTGAGTAGAAATATAAACACACATTTTTGATATGGAACGTCTTTAAAAACTAACTTTACAGTCTTTTGTTTGACTGAATATTTATAAAACCAGAGCAGCAGAATGAGAAATGAAAAGATGCTGACAGTGATGGAAATGATTCAAGCCACAAAAACGACACAAATAACAACAATAAAAGCTAAATGCTGCAATAAATCTGACAACCCCCCCCCCCCCCCCCAAAAAAAAACAGCAAAGAAAGTGACAAAAAACTGTAAAAAAGTGACAACAAAGCAAAAAAAAGCAAAGTTTGTGTTTGAGTTTGTGTTAGGATCATTGTTTTCACACTAAAGTCTCTAATGTTAAAACTATCTTTTTCTTAATGGAGTTTGGTTGAGTTGAGTTTATGTTACGATACTTCATGTTGTGTGACTACTAACAGTGGAGGTCAAAAGATAATCTTTGGAAGAGGAACCAGACTAAACATTGAACCCTGTGAGTAAATCATAAATATAATATTCACATAGAAGCTTCTTTAAAAACCAAACTACAGTATTTTACTGGAAAACAAACAAACCAGACAGGAAGATAAAAGAAAATCAAAGAAAGTGTGCTGGTTTAAAGTTAAAGAGCTAAAAACATTGAAAATGAGACAAAAAATAAAAAAAGAGGTAACATTTTTTTTTTTTAAAGAATCAAAAACTTTCGAAAAGTGACAAAAAATTCGAAAAAAGTTACAAAAACGTTCATAAAGCAAAATTTTTCCGCATAAAGTTTGGTTCAGTTTGCCTCTCTGAGTTTATGTTACAATGCTTCATGTTGTGTGAATACGAATCAACGAAAGATAATCTTTGGAAGAGGAACCAGACTAAATATTGAACCCTGTGAGTAACTGATTCAGATTATAAACATTACATATAGGAAGCATCTTTAAAAACTAACTTTACTTGTGTTGTTTGGACAACAAAAACGTCAAATCCAAACAATCAATATCTAGAGAGCAGGGAAACATTTAGTTGAAACATTAACTCAACTTTGTTTTGTGTCTAAATGTAATCATTCAGTTACATGTTAAAACTATGTTTTTCTGAATGAAGTTTGGTTGAGTTTGTTTCTGAGTTTGTGTTACAATGCTTCATGTTGTGTGAATGATGTCAGTGGATTTAAGATAATCTTTGGAAGAGGAACCAGACTAAACATTGAACCCTGTGAGTAGAAGTATATACAAACATTATTTATATGGAACATCTTTAAAAACTAACTTTACTTTTGTTGTTCACACAAAATCAGAATAGAATATTAAAAAGATAAAAAGCAGAATCATCAGCGTATCTAAAGATTAAACACTAAAACACTTTGTTTAGTATCACTGACAGTGATGGAAGTGATTCAAACGACAAAAATAACGACAATAAATCTAAAAAAAGCGGCAATAAAAAACGACCAAAAAAGTGACAAAAAAACTAAAAGTTTTTAAAAGAAATCATCAGAAACCTTCAAAAGCGACAAAACATTCAAAACAAGTTACATAACGTTCAGAAAGCGACATTTTTCTGCATGAAGTTTGGTTGAGTTTGTATCTGAGTTTGTGTTACGATGCTTCATGTTGTGTGAATCAAAATAAGATGATCTTTGGAAGAGGAAGCAGACTAAATATTGAACCCTGTAAGTACATCATTAACATAATATTATATATTGTATATATACAAATAACTTATGTACATGAAGCTTCTTAAAAAACAAACTTTACCCGCATTTTACTGGAAAACAAACAAAACCAGAATAGAAGATGAATGAAATTGAAAAAATTGAGCAAGATTTGACAAAACGTAAAAAATACCTGCATGAACATAATTTATATGGATCATCTTTAGAGACAAACTTTACTTATCCAAGTAAAGTACTTTTTCCAACGATTAATTTAATAATTCAGTAAAAATGATCTGTTTGCTTCAGTTTGTGTTCTGATGCTTTAGATGTGTTAAAGTTCTGAAGTTAGCTAAAAACTCTAATGAAAATAACATCATTTGTGGTCAGGCACATTCAGACTCAAAATACAACAATACATAATGAATGATTATACCCAAAAATAAATAAATGCTTAAAAATACTAAAAACTAAAAACTTGGACAAAACGACAAAAACATGTGTGTGTGGCCGTGTAAATGACATAAAAAACAACCTGTCTCTCTACTGTACAAAATGTATAAATTTTTATTTTTAATATAAATTGAATGTTCAGATCTTATTGAATCAGACAAAAGACACAAATGTTAAAAACTATGATTTCTTAATGGAGTTTGGTTCAGTTTGTCTCTCTGAGTTTGTGTTACGATGCTTCATGTTGTGTGAATACGAATCAAAAGATGATCTTTGGAAGAGGAACCAGACTAAACATTGAACCCTGTGAGTAACTGATTTACATCCTTAACATTATTTATATGAAGCATCTTAAAAAACTAACTTAACTTGTGTTTTTCACGCAATGAAAAGTGTCACAAAAACGACAAAAAAGTGTAAAAAAAACCCCCGTCCTACCCAGCTGATCAATATCTAGAGACCAGGGAAACATTTTGTTGCTACTGTAACTCAACTCTACAGTAAACATCAACATTTACATTTTATTAATAAAGTATAAAAGGACATTTGCTCTGAATATAAATAGTTTGTTATTCATGTAACTTTAATCTGATTGTACCAGCAGAAGTCTTAAACCTTAAAACAATGTTTTTATGAATGGCGTTTGGTTGAGTTGTGTTTATGTTACGATGCTTCATGTTGTGTGAATGCTGGAGGAGCAACAGCTAAGATGATCTTTGGAAGAGGAACCAGACTAAACATTGAACCCTGTAAGTAACCGATTTAGACCCAAAAATATAATCTGCAGATTTTTTTTTTTTGTTTTTAGCGTTGATCTAGATGCAAAATCAGCAAAAGCAACAAGAAAACGACAAAATGAATAAAAAAAGCAACAAAAATTAGAATAAAAAGCAACCCAAAAAAAACAAAAGCAACAACAATAAATCGAAGAAAAAAACGTCAAAAGTCAAAAAAGCTAATTTTACAGAATTCTGCATCTGTAAATTCTGTGTGGTCCTAAAAATGAGATAAAACCAATCTGTGTCTACTGAACCGTACACAATTTATATTTTTATTTCTAATATACATTTAATATATAAATAACATCTTATTGTTTTCACGCTAAAGTCTCTAATGTTAAAACTATGTTTTTCTGAATGGAGTTTGGTTGAGTTTAGTTTGTGTTACGATGCTTCATGTTGTGTGAATACTGGCGGTTTGAATAAGATAATCTTTGGAAGAGGAACCAGACTAAACATTGAACTCTGTAAGTAACTGATTCACATTATAAACATTATTTATATGAAGCATATTTTAAGACTAACTTTACTTGTGTTGTTTGGACAACAAAAAAAGTGACAAAAAAGACAGAAAATGAAAAAAATGTCAAATCCAAACAATCAATATCTAGAGAGCAGGGAAACATTTAGTTGAAACATTAACTGAACTTTGTTTTGTGTCTGAATGTAATCATTCAGTTACATGTTAAAACTATGTTTTTCTAAATGGGGTTTGGTTGAGTTTGTCTCTGAGTTTGTGTTACGATGCTTCATGTTGTGTGAATACTGGAGAATATAAGATAATCTTTGGAAGAGGAACCAGACTAAACATTGAACCCTGTGAGTAGAAATATATATTTATAAGAAGCATCTTTAACAACAAACTACAGTTTTTTGTTTGACTGAATATTTATAAAACCAGAGCAGAAGATAAGAAAAGAGAAATAAAAAGATGCTGACAGTGATGGATGATTCAAGCGACAAAAATGACAAAGATAACGTCAATAAAAGGTCAAGAAAGCGTCAAAAATGCGACAAAAAACGTTCAAAAATTGACATTTTTGTGCATGAAGTTTGGTTCAGTTTGTCTCTCTGAGTTTGTGTTACGATGCTTCATGTTGTGTGACTACGAATCAATACAAGATCATCTTTGGCAGCGGCACCAAACTTCACGTTAATGACAGTAAGTTGATTTATATCCATTATGGGTTGAAAAATAAATGTTATTTAAAGTTAAAAAGCTTGGCTCAAAAGCTATAAAAGTTGACAAAAGTGACGACTTTGAAAAAAGCGACAAAAAGTGACAAATAACGTAAATAAAAAGGGACAAAAAAAGTTGAAAAAAGGCACAAAAAAAGGCAAGAAAGCGACAATGTCTCTAATGTTAAAACTATGTTTTTCTTAATGGAGTTTGGTTGAGTTGAGTTTGTGTTACAATGCTTCATGTTGTGTGAATACTGGAGCTGTGGATAAGATGATATTTGGAAGAGGAACCAGACTAAACGTTGAACCCTGTGAGTAAATCATAAATATAATAAACACATAGAAGCTTCTTTAAAAACAAACTACCGTATTTTACTAGAAAACAAACAAACCAGACAGGAAGATAAAAGAAAATCAAAGAAAGAGTGCTGGTTTAAAGTTAAAGACCTTAAAACGTTGTAAAAGAGACAAAAAATAAAAAAGAGACAAAAAGTTTTTTTAAAAAGCATCAAAAACCTTCGAAAAGCGACAAATATTTCAGAAAAGTTACAAAAAGGTTCAGAAAGCGACATTTTTCTGCATAAAGTTTGGTTGAGTTTGTCTCTGGTTTGTGTTACGATGCTTCATGTTGTGTGAATAACAATCAAAAGATGATCTTTGGAAGAGGAACCAGACTAAATGTTGAACCCTGTAAGTACATCATGAACCCAATATATATATATATATATATATATAAATTATATTGAAAAAAGCTACAAAAACTTGGAAAAATTTGACAAAACATAAACTAAAAAAATAGGCATAAACATAATTTATATGTATCATCTTTAGAAACAAACTTTACTTTGTGTTTTACTGGAATTTTCCAAGTAAAGTACTTTTTCAAACAATATATTTAATAATTCATTCAAATTTTAAAATCATCTTTTTTTAAATGGAGTTTGGTTCAGTTTGTGTTATGATGCTTTAGATGTGTTAAAGTTCTGAAGTTAGCTAAAAACTCTAATCAAAATAACTTCATTTGTAGTCAGGCACATTCAGACTCAAAATACAACAATACATAGTCAAAGATTATATCAAAAAATAAATAAATACTTAAAAATACTAAAAACTAAAAACCAACTAAAAACCCGGAAAAAGTTGGACAAAGCGACAAAAACATTGTGTGTGGCCGTGTAAATGACATAAACATTTTTTTTATTATTTATTTATTTGTAGTATAAATTGAATGTTCAGATCTTACTAAAGTCAGCCAAAAGTCACAAATGTTAAAAACTATGATTTCTTAATGGAGTTTGGTTCAGTTTGTCTCTGAGTTTGTGTTATGATGCTGCATGTTGTGTGAATGCGAATCAAAAGATAATCTTTGGAAGAGGAACCAGACTAAACATTGAACCCAGTGAGTAACTGATTTACATCCTTAACATTATTTATATGAAGCATCTTTAAAAAAATAACTTTACTTGTGTCACAAAAACGACAAAAAAGTGTAAAAAACCAGACAAAAACGTCCTACCCAACTGATCAATATCTAAAGAACAGGGAAACATTTTGTTGACTCATTTGTTGTACTCAACTCTACAGTAAACATCAACATTCACATTTTATTAATACAATATAAAAAGACATTTGCTCTGAATATAAATAGTTTGTTATTTATGTAACTTTAATCTAATTATACCAGCAGAAGTCTTAAACCTTAAAACGATGTTTTTCTGAATGGAGTTTGGTTGAGTTGTGTTTATGTTATGAGGCTTCATGTTGTGTGAATACTGGAACAAAGATAATCTTTGGACGAGGAACCAGACTTAACATTGAACCATGTGAGTAGAAATTATTTACTTTTGATATACATTGATAATCTTTTGGTACCAAAATAGCAGCCTGTTTTTATAACAAAAAATCTGCAACAAAAACGTCGAGAAAAATGTCAAAAATGCATTTTTTTCTTCTAAATTTAGTTTGGTGCAGTTGGTCAGTGAGTTTGTGACATGATACTTCATGTTGCGTTATTAATAAGTAATTCAAAAAATCAGAGCAAATTTTTAAAAGCACTCGAATCTGAAGTTTTTAGTTTCATCTGAAAGCCTTTTAACAGTTCATCACTCAGCGGAGTGTGTATTGTGAAGGATCAGGAAACATTTGACGTCCAAAATAAAAAGCCTAAAACTGCATTAAAGTAAATTTGGGACAAAATTCAAAACAAAGGAAGATTTTTCCAAGCAAAGTTTGGTTGAGTTTGTCTCTGAGTTTTTGTTACGATGCTTCACGTTGTGTGAATGCTGGCGGTGGAAATAAGATAATCTTTGGAAGAGGAACCAGACTAAATATTGAACCCTGTAAGTAAACTGATGTAAATCTAAAATATTATTAATATGGAGCAGCAGCGGTTTGTTTTTATCATTTTACTCTGAAATATAAAAACATCTATAAATGCAGATTAATAACATAAGAATAACTAACACATATGGTTCTTTATAGGCAAGATTTCAGCTGGGTTTTTTTTAACGCTTTTTTAAGCTTGGTTTGACGTCGGTTTTTTTGGTTCAGTTTTTGTTGCTTTTCTGATATTTTTTTTGACATTTTTTCTTCCAATTTCTTCAACAGTATTGTTGCTTTCTTGATGTTTTTGGCGTATATTCTCTGATGCATTGTATTCACAAACAACAGAGAGCAAACAAAACAAAAGTAGCAAAACTATTTTACGAAGAATTGTCTTTAAAACGAGTCAAATTTTTACTTTATGATGGTTAAAAATTATGATCATAAAATACATCCATAAAGGCAGATATTTTACATAAGATTGGGAACTTTGTGTCTAAAATAAAAAAATGTCTGAATGTAGTTCGGTTCAGAGAGTTTGTGTTACGATGCTTCATGTTGTGTGACTACTGGAGGTCAGTCTAAGATGATCTTTGGAAGAGGAACCAGACTAAATATTGAACCCTGTGAGTAGAAATATATACAAACATTATTTATATGGAACATCTTTAAAAACTAACTTTACTTTTGTTGTTCACACAAAATCAGAATATAAGATTAAAAAGATGAAAAGCAGAATCATCATCGTATCTAAAGATTACCACTAAAACACTTTGTTTAGTATCTTTACTCCGCTCAAACATTGAACCCTGTAAGAAAAAAATGGTTTGAATGTTATTTAAAGTGAAAAAGCTTGGCTCGAAAGCTAAAAAAGTTGACCAAAAGCTACAAAAACTTTGAAAACCCCAACAAAAATCAAAATACGTTAAGAAAGTGACAAAAAAGTTGACGACAAAGTCTCAAATGTTAAAATTATGTTTTTCTGAATGGAGTTTGGTTGAGTGAGTTTGTGTTACGATGCTTCATGTTGTGTGAATACTGGAAGTCAATCTAAGATAATCTTTGGCAGCGGCACCAAACTTCATGTTAATGACAGTAAGTTGGTTTATATTCATTCTGGGGTGAAAAAAACTGGTTTAAATGTTATTCAAAGTCAAAAAGCTCAGCTTGAAAGCTAAAAAATTTACAAAAGCTACAACAACTTTGAAAAAAGCAACAAAAAGTCAACGATAAACATGAAATCTAACCAAACTGCTGGAAGCAACGAGTAAGAAACTTTAAGAAACGTGACAAAAAGGATCCATAATTTCCTTGATTAAGATTAAACAATAAAACACTTTGTTGAGTATCTTTACTGGAAACTTTAGACATTTTAGATTTCATTCAGACAGAAGTTTTAAATGTTAAAACAATGTTTTTCTGAATGGAGTTTGGTTCAGAGAGTTTATGTTACGATGCTTCATGTTGTGTGAATACTGGAGGTCAATACAAGATAATCTTTGGAAGAGGAACCAGACTAAATATTGAACCCTGTGAGTAGAAATATAACCAAACATTTTTTATATGGAACATCGTTAAAAAGTAACTTTACTTTTGTTGTTCACACAAAAGCAAAATAGAATATTAAAAAGATAAAAAGCAGATTTGTCATCGTATCTAAATATTAAATACTAAAACACTTTGTTTAGTATCTGTACTCAGCTCAAACATTGAACCCTGTAAGAAAAAAAAATGGTTTAAATGATATTTAAATTTAAAAAGATCTCCTCGAAAGCTAAAAAAGTTGACAAGCGACAAACACTTTGAAAAAACCCCAACAACAAACAAAATACGTTAAAAAAGTGACAAAAAAGTTGACGACAAAGTCTCAAATGTTAAAACTAGTTTTTTTTCTGAATGGAGTTTGGTTGAGTGAGTTTGTGTTACAATGCTTCATGTTGTGTGAATACTGGAGGAGCAACTAAGATAATCTTTGGCAGCGGCACCAAACTTCATGTTAATGACAGTAAGTTGATTTATATTCATTCTGGGGTGAAAAAAACTGGTTTAAATGTTATTTATAGTTAAAAAGCTCAGCTTGAAAGCGAAAAAGTTTACAAAAGCTACAAAAACTTTGAAAAAAAAGCAACAAAAAGTCAAAGATAAACATGAAATCCAACCAAACAAAAACTAAAATATGTTACAAAAAAGTTGAAATTCTTTTTTTTAAGTGTCAAAAAAGCCGAACATAAACATGAAATCCAACCGAACTGCTGGAAGCAACAAGTACTGATTTACATTATAAATATTATTTATATGAAGCATCTTTTAAAACTAACTTTACGTGTGTTGTTTGGACAACAAAAAAAAGTGACAAAAAAGACAAATACAAGACCAAAAAAGATTTTTGAAAAGTGACCAAAACGTCAAATCCAAACAATCAATATCTAGAGACCAGGGAAACATTTATTTGAAACATTATCTCAACTTAGTCTTGTGTCTGAATTTAATCATTCAGTTAAATGTTAAAATTATGTTTTTCTAAATGGAGTTTGGTTGAGTGAGTTTGTGTTACGATGCTTCATGTTGTGTGACTTCTGGAAGTCAGGTTAAGATAATCTTTGGAAGAGGAACCAGACTAAACATTGAACCCTGTAAGTAACTGATTTTCAATGTAAACATTATTTATATGAAGTATCTTTTAAGACTAACTTTACTTGTGTTGTTTGGACAACAAACGAAGTGACAAAAAACACAAATATAAGACAAAAAAAAAGACAAAAAAGTGACCAAAACATCAAATCCAAACAATCAATATCTGGAGAGTAGGGAAACATTTTTTTAAAACATTAACTCAACTTTGTTTTGTGTCTGAATTTAATCATTCAGTCAAATGTTAAAACTATGTTTTTTTCTGAAAGGAGTTTGGTTGAGTTTGTCTCTGAGTTTGTGTTACGATGCTTCATGTTGTGTGAATACTGACGGAGGATTTAAGATGATCTTTGGAAGAGGAACCAGACTAAATATTGAACCTTGTGAGTAGAAATATATACAAACATTATTTATATGGAACATCTTTAAAACGTTACTTTTGTTGTTCACACAAAATCAGAATAGATGATTAAAAAGATAAAATGCAGAATCATCAGCGTATGTAAAGATTAACCACTAAAACACTTTGTTTAGTATCGTTACTCAGATCAAACATTGCACCCTGTAAGAAAAAACTGGTTTAAATGTTATGCAGAGTTAAAAAGATCGCCTCGAAAGCTAAAAAAGTTCACAAAAAGCAACAAAAACTTAAATACATTAAAAAAGTGACAAAAACGTTGACGACAAAGTCTCAAATGTTAAAACTGTGTTTTTCTGAATGCAGTTTGGTTGAGTGAGTTTGTGTTACGATGCTTCATGGTGTGTGACTTCTGGAGCAAATGTAAATAAGATGATCTTTGGAAGAGGAACCAGACTAAACGTTGAACCCTGTAAGTAACTGATTGACATTATAAACATTATTTATATGAAGCATCTTTTAAAACTAACTTTACTTGAGTTGTTTGGACAACAAAAAAAGTGACCAAAAAGACAAATTTAAGACCCAAGGTGATCAAAATGTCAAATCCAAACAATCAATATCTAGAGAGCAGGGAAACATTTAGCTGAAACATTAACTCAACTTTGTTTTGTGTCTGAATTTAATCATTCAGTCAAATGTTAAAACTATGTTTTTCTGAATGGAGTTTGGTTGAGGTTGTCTCTGAGTTTGTGTTACGATGCTTCATGTTGTGTGAATACTGGAGGATTTAAGATGATCTTTGGAAGAGGAACCAGACTAAATATTGAACCGTGTGAGTAGAAATATATACAAACATTATTTATATGGAACATCTTTAAAACTTTACTTTTGTTGTTCACACAAAATCAGAATAGAAGATTAAAAAGGTAAAAAGCAGAATCATCAACGTATCTAAAGATTAACCACTAAAACACTTTGTTTAGCATATTTACTCTTTTTTCAGATCAAACTTTGAACCCTGTAAGAAAAAACTGGTTTAAATGTTATTTAAAGTTAAATACTTTAAAAAAGTGACAAAAACGTTGACGACAAAGTCTCAAATGTTAAAACTATGTTTTTCTGAATGGAATTTGGTTGAGTGAGTTTGTGATACGATGCTTCATGTTGTGTGAATGCTGGAGTAGCAGCTAAGATAATCTTTGGCAGCGGAACCAAACTTCATATTGATGACAGTAAGTTGATTTATATTCATTCTGGGGTGAAAAAAACTGGTTTAAATGTTATTCAAAGTCAAAAAGCTCAGCTTGAAATCTAAAAAGTTTACAAAAGTAACAAAAACTTTGAAAAACAGCAACAACAAGTCAAACATAAACATGAAATCCAAGCAAACTGCTGGAAGCAACAAGTAAAAAACCTTAATAAATGTGACAAAAAGGATCCATAATTTCCTTAATTAAGATAAAACACTTTGTTTAGTATCTTTACAGGAAACTTTAGACGTTTTAAATGTCATTCAAACAGAAGTTTTAAATGTTAACATGAAGTTTTTCTGAATGAAGTTTGGTTCAGAGACTTTGTTACAATGCTTCATGTTGTGTGACTTCTGGAGGTCAATACAAGATGATCTTTGGAAGAGGAACCAGACTAAACATTGAACCATGTGAGTAACTGATTTAGACCCAAAAATAAAATCTGCAGATTTAAAAAAAGATTTAAAAAAGTTTTTAGCATTGAGCTAGATGGAAAATCTACAAAAGCAACAAGAAAAACTACAAAAATGAATAAAAAAATGACAAAAAATTGAATAAAAAGCAAAAAAAAAAACGTCTAAAAAATTGTCTAAATAGCAAATTTGGCAGAATTCTGCGTCTGTAAAGTTCGTGTGGTCCTAAAAGTGAGATAAAACCAGTCTGTGTCTACAGAACCGTACACAATTTATATTACTAACATACATTTAATATATAAATAACATCTTATTGTTTTCACACTAAAGTCTCAAATGTTAAAACTATGTTTTTCTTAATGGAGTTTGGTTGAGTTTAGTTTGTGTTACGATGCTTCATGTTGTGTGAATACTGGCGGTTTGAATAAGATAATCTTTGGAAGAGGAACCGGACTAAACATTGAACTCTGTAAGTAACTGATATAAATCTAAAATATTATTAATATTAATATGCTCATTAAATCAGCAAAAAACAGGATTCAGTGTTACATTTTTGGGTAAACACTTGAATCTGAAGTTTTAGTTTTTATATTATTTATAAAAAGCATCTTTAAAAACTAATTTTACAGTGTTTTGTTTGACTAAATAGTTATAAAACCAGAGTAGAAGATAAGAAAAGATAAATAAAAGATGCTGACAGTGATGGGAATGATTCAAGCAACAAAAAGGCCACAAAAAACAACAAAAAAATATTAAAAAGCGGAAAAAAGCGATTTCTAATTTCTAATGTTAAAACTATGTTTTTCTGAATGGAGTTTGGTTGAGTGAGTTTATGTTACAATGCTTCATGTTGTGTGGATACTGGAGGAGCAGTTAAGATGATCTTTGGAAGAGGAACCAGACTAAACATTGAACCATGTGAGTAACTGATTTAGACCAAAAAATATAATCTGCAGATTTAAAAAAAGATTTAAAAAAGTTTTTAGCATTGAGCTAGATGGAAAATCTACAAAAGCAACAAGAAAAACTACAAAAATGAATAAAAAAACGACAAAAAAATTGAATAAAAAGCAAAAAAAATGTCTAACAAATTGTCTAAATAGCAAATTTTGCAGAATTCTGCGTCTGTAAAGTTCGTGTGGTCCTAAAAGTGAGATAAAACCAGTCTGTGTCTACTGAACCGTACACAATTTATATTTCTAACATACATTTAATATATAAATAACATCTTATTGTTTTCACACTAAAGTCTCAAATGTTAAAACTATGTTTTTCTTAATGGAGTTTGGTTGAGTTTGTGTTACGATGCTTCATGTTGTGTGACTACGAGTCAAAAGATGATCTTTGGAAGAGGAACCAGACTAAACATTGAACCCTGTGAGTAGAAATATACACAAACATTATTTATATGGAACATCTTTAAAAACTAACTTTATTTTTGTTGTTCACACAAAATCGGAATAGAAGTTTAAAAAGATAAAAAGCAGAATCATCAGCGTATCAACTAAACACTAAAACACTTTGTTTAGTATCTTTACTCTTTATTCAGATCAAACACAAACAACACTGTAAGAAAAAACTTGTTTAAATGTTATTTAATATTAAAAAGATCGCCTTGAAAGCTAAAAAAGTTGACAAAAAGTGACAAAAACTTTGAAAAAACAACAAAATCTAAAATACGTTAAAAAAGTTGACGACAAAGTCTCAAATGTTAAAATTATGTTTTTCTGAATGGAGTTTGGTTGAGTTGAGTTTGTGTTATGATGCTTCATGTTGTGTGAATATTGGAGCAGCAGCTAAGATAATCTTTGGCAGCGGCACCAAACTTCGTGTTACTGACAGTAAGTTGATTTCTATTCATTCTGGGGTGAAAAAAACTGGTTTAAATGTTATGTAAAGTTAAAAAGATCAGCTTGAAAGCTAAAAAAGTTAACAAAAGCGACAATAACTCAGAATAAAAACAACAAAACATGAAATCCAACCAATGTGCTGAAAGCAATAAGTAAAAGACTTTATGAAGACAGAAAGTTAAGAAAAGCGACAAAAAAGCAACAAAAAACGTCAAAGTCTCCGATAAAACTATGTTTTTCTGAATGGAGTTTGGTTGAGTGAGTTTGTGTCACAATGCTTCATGTTGTGTGAATATTGGTTTGGATAAGATAATCTTTGGAAGAGGAACCAGACTAAACATTGAACCCTGTAAGTAAATCATAAACATAATCAATGTTTTTTTTATATGAAGCATCTTTAAAAACAAACATGTGTGATTCACACAAAGTCAGAAAAGATAACAAGCTGGATTTATCTTTACTCCGTGTTTAACGAGAGACACTTCATGTTTCAGTTTAGAGTTTTGGGGTTATTTATCTTCCACTATATATCTTCTTTTAGACTAACACTTTGTGTATTTGTGTCTGTAGATTCCTCCTTAATTCACCAGAAGTTATCATTAGATAACGCCTCATTTACATATTTAATCATAAACATTTCAAGGAAACTGTTAATAAAGAAAATAATTCTCTTAATGTCAGTAATCCGCTGGGGAAGTTTAGTTATAATCTGAAGTGTATTAAAGGTATAAAATGTGCAGATAGCAGCTTTGTTTTTGTAACTAGAATGTAATCTTCAGTCATGTGTAAAAATCATAGTTTTCTAAATTGTTTGGTGTAGTTTGTCACTCAGCGGAGTCGAAAAAAGGCAACAAAAAATGTCAAAAGCGAGAAAAATGCAGAAAAATGTGTCAAAAAAGCGACAAAAAAGTCGAAAAGATTTTCAACAAAAGCAAAAAAAAAAGTCAGAAATGTTGCGTCACAAAATTTTGTGGAAAACAATTGCAGAAAATTCTGGAGAATTCTGCGTCTGCAAATTTCGTGTGGCCCTAAAAATGACAAAAACCATTCTGTGTCTACTGTACTGTACACAATTTATATTTAGTATAAATAACGTCTTATTGTTTTCAGACTAAAGTCTCAAATGTTAAAAAACAAAGATTTTAAAATTAAATTTGGTTAATTTCTTTACTCTGAGTTTGTTTCAGGATATTTATAAAACCAGAGTAGTAGATAAGAAAAGAGAAATAAAAAGATATTGACAGTGATGGAAATGATTCAAGTGACAAAAAAGTGAAAAAAAAACTACAAAAAATGACAAAAATCAACAAAAAACATGACTGATTTGTAAATGGAGTTTGGTTGAGTTGAGTTTGTGTCACGATGCTTCATGTTGTGTGAATACTGGATATAAGATGATCTTTGGAAGTGGAATCAGACTAAACATTGAACCCTGTAAGTACACCATAAACATAATAATATATTATTTATATGATGTATCTTTATATTATATCCAGTATATAACGTATTTAAATCCTAATCTTATGATATCTAAATGAAGTGTCTTTAAAAGCAAACTTTACAGGAAAACATTGATCACAATAATCAACACTAAACCACCTTAATATCTCAACTGTTCATTTAATATTACAAGTTAGTTGTTATTGTTTAAAGTGTAACTGTAAGACTTAAGTTGTCTTATGATTCAGAATGTTGTCAGGTGAAATACTCATAGCTCCAGAATGAACTAAGAGACTTTGCAAACTTTCTTTTACTGAACACATTGAACATTGAATTGAATCCAAAGTGATGTTTCTTTTAATGGAGTTTGGTTGAGTTGAGTTTGTGTTACGATGCTTCATGTTGTGTGAATGCTGGAGCAGCAACTAAGATGATCTTTGGAAGAGGAACCAGACTAGACATTGAACCCTGTGAGTAGAATATAAATCATCATAATACATATTTATATCAGAGCGACATTAACAACAAACTTTACAGAGTTTGACTGAATATTTACAAAATAAGAGTAGCAGATAAAAAAGAGAAGTTAACAACTGCTGACAGTGATGGAAATTATTCACGCGACAAAAAAAAACACAAACAAATTGAAAAAGTAACAAAAACAACAAAAACACGACAAAAACACGACAAAAAAGCAACAAAAAAGCGACAAAGTCTCTAATGTTAAAACTATGTTTTTCGGAATGGAGTTTGGTTGAGTTGTGTTTATGTTACGATGCTTCATGTTGTGTGAATACTGGAGGAGGAGCAGCTAAGATGATCTTTGGAATTGGAACCAGACTAAACATTGAACCCTGTAAGTAACTGATTTAGACCCAAAAATATAATCTGCAGATTTAAAAAAAAAAGTTTTTAGCGTTGATCTAGATGGAAAATCTGCAAAAGCGACATGAAAACGACAAAAAGGAATAAAAAAGCGACAACAATTAGAATAAAAAGCAACCCAAAAAAAACATCAAAAGCAACAACAAAAATGTCAAAAGTCAAAAAAGCAAATTTTGCAGAATTCTGCATCTGTAACTTTCACGTGGTCCTAAAAATGAGATAAAACCAATCTGTGTCTACTGAACAGTACACAATTTATATTTTTATTTCTAATATACATTTAATATATAAATAACATCTTATTGTTTTCACACTAAAGTATCAAATGTTAAAACTATGTTTTTCTGAATGGAGTGTGGTTGAGTTTGTGTTACGATGCTTCATGTTGTGTGAATGGTGTGAATAAGATGATCTTTGGAAGAGGAACCGGACTAAATATTGAACCCTGTGAGTAGAAATATATACAAACTATTATTTATATTGAACACCTTTAAAAAACTAACTTTACTTTTGTTGTCCACACAAAATCAGAATAGAAGATTAAAAAGATAAAAAGCAGAATCATCAGCGTATCAACTAAACACTAAAGCACTTTGTTTAGTATGTTTACTCAGATCAAACATTGAACGCTGTAAGAATAAACTGCTTTAAATGTTATTTAACGTTAAAAAGATTGCCTCGAAAGGTTAAAAAGTTAACAAAAAACGACAAAAACTTAAATACATTAAAAAAGTGACACAAACGTTGACGACAAAGTCTCAAATGTTAAAACTGTGTTTTTCTGAATGCAGTTTGGTTGAGTGAGTTTGTGTTACGATGCTTCATGTTGTGTGACTTCTGGAGCAAATGTAAATAAGCTGATCTTTGGAAGAGGAACCAGACTAAACATTGAACCCTGTAAGTAACTGATTTACATTATAAACATTATTTATATGAAGCATCTTTTAAAACTGACTTTACTTGAGTTGTTTGGACAACAAAAAAAGTGACAAAAAAGACAAATTTAAGACCCAAGGTGATCAAAATGTCAAATCCAAACAATCAATATCTAGAGAGCAGGGAAACATTTAGCTGAAACATTAACTCAACTTTGTTTTGTGTCTGAATTTAATCATTCAGTTACATGTTAAAACTATGTTTTTCTGAATAGAGTTTGGTTGAGTGAGTTTGTGTAACGATGCTTCATGTTGTGTGAATACTGACGGAGGATTTAAGATGATCTTTGGAAGAGGAACCAGACTAAATATTGAACCTTGTGAGTAGAAATATATACCAACATTATTTATATGGAACATCTTTAAAACGGTACTTTTGTTGTTCACACAAAATCAACAATAACGTAAGTAAAAGGGCCAAAAAAGTTTAAATAAATGTCAAAAAAGTTGAATATCAACATGAAATCCAACCAAACTGCTGGAAGCAACAAGTAAAAAACTTTAAGAAAAGTGACAAAAAGGATCCATAATTTCCTAAATTAAGATTAAACACTAAAACACGTTGTTTAGTATCTTTACAGGAAACTTTAGAGATTTTAGATCTTAAAATGATGTTTTTCTGAATGGAGTTTGGTTCAGAGAGTTTGTGTTACGATGCTTCATGTTGTGTGAATGTTGGGAATAAGATGTTCTTTGGAGGAGGAACCAGACTAAACATTGAAACATGTAAGTAACTGATTTAGATTTTTACCCAGTAACCCAAAAATATAATCTGCAGATTATTTTAAAAAGCGTTGATCCAGAAGGAAAATCTGCAGAATTTAGTATTTTCTGTGTTTCTGCTTCAGGTACAGATGTATTAACATTCAGTTGAAAATCTAAAGTTGAAATGTTCCTTTAAAGTTAAACAGCAAAGCATTAAAGCCAAAAAAGTAAAAAAAAAATAACAAACAAAAAAGCGAGAAACTAAAAACCTTAACATTATAATCATAAATACATCCATAACTGCAGATATTTAAAATATAGTCAAGATAATTAAGTTTCAAACTATGTTTTTCTGAATGGAGTTTGGTTGAGTTGAGTTTGTGTTACGATGCTTCATGTTGTGTGAATGCTGGAGGTCTGACTAAGATAATCTTTGGCAGTGGCACCAAACTTCATGTTAATGACAGTAAGTTGATTTATATTCATTCTGGGGTGAAAAAAATGGTTTAAATGTTATTTAAAGTAAAAAAGCTCAGCTTGAAAGCTAAAAAAGTTTACAAAAGCAACAAAAAGTCAAAGATAAACAAGAACTCCAAACTGCTGGAAGCAACAAGTACAGCAATCTTTAAGAAAAGTAACAAAAATGATCCATAATTTCCTTAATTAAGATTAACCACTAGATCACTTTGTTTAGTATCTTTACAGGAAACTATAGACATTTAGATTTCATTCAGACAAAAGTTTTAAATGTTAAAATTATGTTTTTCTGAATTGAATTTGGTTCAGAGAGTTTGTGTTACGATGCTTCATGTTGTGTGAATACGAATCAAAATAAGATGATCTTTGGAAGAGGAACCAGACTAACCATTGAACCCTGTAAGTAACTGATTTACATTATAAACATTATTTATATGAAGCATCTTTTAAAACTAACTTTGCTTGTGTTGTTTGGACAACAAACAAAGTGACAAAAAAGACCAAAAAGTCAAATCCAAACAATCAATATCTGGAGACCAGAGAAACAATTAGTTGAAACATTTACTCAACTTTGTTTTGTGTCTGAATTTAATCATTCAGTCAAATGTTAAAATTATGTTTTTCTGAATGGAGTTTGGTTCAGAGAGTTTATGTTACGATGTGTGACTACGACTCAAAAGATAATCTTTGGAAGAGGAACCAGACTAAACATTGAATCCTGTGAGTAACTGATATAAATCTAAAATCTAAAGTCAGTGAAGTTTGTGCACTGTGGCTTCAGACTGTGTGACTGTGAACAAGATAATCTTTGGAAGCGGCACCAAACTTCACGTTAATGCCAGTAAGTTGAATTCTTTTGCGGTGAAAATCTGACTGCAAAGATGTTTAACCCTTGTGTTGTCATCGGGTCCAATTTGACCTGTTTTTAAAAGTTTTTAATATAAGACATATGGGTTTCATTCAACCAAATTGCCCAAAAATAACATTGATGCATGGATGTACGTTATATGGATACAGCATTCTTCCCAGGTAAAATTAATGATTACTTCCATTGAGTTTTGGGGCAGCAGACGTCGAAAAAACGACAAAAAACAAACAAAAAAGCGACAACCCCCCCCCCCCCCCCCAAAAATAAATAAATAAGCAGCAACAAAATGACAAAAATCAAACAAAACGACAAACCCCCCCCCCAAAAAATGAAACCCCACAAAACGGCAAAACAATGATAATCGGAAAAAAACTCAAAAATAAAAGAAAAAAAGGACATCGAATAAAAAATGTCAAAAGCGACAAACGTCAGAAAGAAAACATCAGGAAAATAATTGCAAAGTTGTTTGAAGCTCAAAGTTAAAGTTTGACAGAAAAGATACTAAATCATAAAAAAATGCAGAGTCAACGTTTATGTTGATCACAGTTCTGCAGATTAATTCTTATTAAGTTTATTTTAATGTCAGATTTCCTTCTTTTTTTGGAGTAAGTGAAGGTTATTGTTTGCTTCCCTGTGTGAGTTTATGTAACGGTGTTTAGTGTTGTGTGAATACTGGAACTTACAAACTGATCTTTGGTTCGGGGATCAGACTCAACGTTGAAGCCAGTAAGTCCAGTTACATTTGTTTTATTTTGAAAAAGAAAAGAGTTTAATTCCCTCATCTCCAAATGTTTTCTCACATAAACAAAGATCACAAAAGCTGAAGTTAAATGTTAATGTTAGACTCTTTAAAACAGTGGACTTTAAACTTGACGTTAACGGGTAGATGTTCAGCGTCAGCTAGCGTCACTAAAAGTTCTATTTTTGCCGCTGACAGACTCAGATTATTATTCTAAGTGTCTGACAACATTATGAAAGGATCCCTACAGAGATAGACCTTTTAGTTAAAGAGTAAGATCCTTTTAGTTTAACATGAAACAGCCCCAAAATCACCATCACCAAACTACACCAGACTCCATGTAAATAATCAGGACTTTTAGCGTGTATAGAGCCAGCATATCTCCACCAGACTCCATGTAAATAATCAGGACTTTTAGCGTATATAGAGCCAGCATATCTCCACCAGACTCCATGTAAATAATCAGGACTTTTAGCGTGTATAGAGCCAGCATATCTCCACATGCAAATGGGTGAATTAAGGGTTTATTTCAACCAAACCAGAGTGGTGATTGTTGGAACAGTGGAAAAATTAACAGAGATGGCTTTTGATAGTTTTATTTAGTTTCTGTCATCTTTGAATGAAGTGTGTTTTACGATAATAAAAGTGCTAATTATTTACATGGAGTCTGGTGCAGTTTGGTGATTGTGATTTCGGGGCTGTTTCATGTTTAACAAAAATTATCTTACTCTTGAACTAAAAGGTCTATCTCTGTAGGGATCCTTTCCATAATGTAGTCAGACACTTAGAATAATAATCTGAGTCTGTCAGCTGCAAAAATAGCTTTTAGTGGACGCTAACTAATTAATACTGGACCAATGTCAAAGATTGTTGTTCCCACCAGTCACTTAGACTCAAACACATGAGATAATAGGGTCCAGGTCATGAAATACAATGAAGTTACCCTTTAACTCTGAGTTGTCGCAGACATGGCAATACAAAAAAAGATGCCAACTTGTCACATTTAATAATTATAGTGCTTAAGTCCAAATACTACCATGCCAAATACAAATGTACTGTTTCAGTTTTTAACTTTTATATTTTGTCATCTGTAATGAGTGTTTGTTCATGAAGGAATAAGTCACGTAGTTATTGTTCAGATCAAATCTACTGTGTGACTCTTTCTGGGAACAACAAAGTCATTTTTGGCGAAGGAACTATACTAACTGTAGAGAACAGTGAGTATTAAGATTATCATTTTAATGCCTTGGATCTTTCTTTTTCTGTCAAATGTGCTGTTTCCATAATATAACTTTACATGACTTAGTTTAGTTTATATGCACAAAGTATAAAGTATAAAAACAAGCAATTACAATGTAAGAGAGGAAAGACGCCTAAAAGGGTCCTACACTTATACTAAAGAGAAAACACTAAAACATCCTCCACAAAAAGTAAGACCAAACAAACAAACAAACATGTAAACATAACCCACAAAATGTTTAATGTATATATAAAAAATAATAATAAATACAGCAAGAAAAAAGACATGTCAAACAAAAAGTTTAATCACAAAGCTTAGTATTATAATTTATAAATTAAATGTTGTAATATCTCAACATTGAGGTCATCTAACACGAATGAAAATCTCCAAACTAGAAAGTGTTTACCTGAGACAGTGATTCGCTATAACTCATATAGTTTTATTTTAAAGAATGGGCCTTTTAGGGGGGGAATCTAATATTCGAGACATTAAATAATAATGTTTTGACTCCATTATAGAATGTGAGACCTAGAACAAACAAACAGATAATTTAATCTAAGAGACGATGTGATAATATTCATCGGTGTGACGTTATTGTTGAGAGCAGAAACAATGTGTGACTCAGACTGGAGTCGGAAAACTAGTTTTCGGTGAAGGAACACAGTTGTCTGTTGAATCCAGTGAGTATAATGTAACATTTTTAATGTATCTCTGCAGTTTTTTAGATGTTAAACAGTCTGAATATTCATAAACGGTTTTGCACACTTCTTTTTTGGGGCAAGTGCATAAGAAAAGGTAAAAGTTACCAGTAACACTGTTGAAAAAGTCCTGCACACTGTCCATTATATCGATATTTTGAACAAGTAAACAGTCTAAAGAGAAACTGATTTTGCATCTTCATCTGCCAAAACAACACATTGTTCATTTACAATATTCAATTTCACACTGTAAACCCGAAAAAGTAAGGCCACAATTTTTTTGAGTTTTTAAACTGAACAGACTGAGGTTATTAGAGCTTAAATATTTGGAGTAACGTTAACTTGTATTTTTTTGATGTTTACTAATCAAGCCAACTCAAATATTATCAGTAAATGCAACTCAAAAATATTAAATTGAATAATTTTAAGTAATAAAAAGTCAGTATTTTGCGTTTTAAGTTTAAAATACTTATTCAAAAGCATTCGGGTGGCTGTATAGATGGCCTAAATGTTAAACATTTAGTCTGTACGAGTAGATTTGTTATTTATCTCGAACAATCAACAGTTTGTCATAAAAGAAGAAAAGAAAAACACAAACAGACAAATCAATTTGTTTTCAAAATCGACTGATTTGAATCTACTTTTGCTTCAGAAATATCTCTGAGTTTATTTTCTATTTTCTTAAAGGATGAGCACTTGTTCCTTGAGACAAAACTCCATCTACTAACATTTTATTCATATTATATTTATAAAACAGAATCACATAAACAAACAAAATCTAACAAGCCACGTAATGCTTTAGTGTTGAATCTTTTCCCCTCTAACATTTCAAAAACAACTTTCGTTATGAGCCTGAAAGTCATTTTTTAAACAATTAATGCGTAAAACATTCAGTCCTTAGTAATTTTTTGAAGAATAAGTTATGATTTGTGATCTGTAAGTCCTGTAAGTGCACAGGGAAATGGTTGATGTAGTTATTGTTCAGATCAAACTGTCAGTGTGACTGGGTCTGGAAACTGGAAGATCATTTTTGGAAAAGGGATGAAACTAACCGTAGAGAGCAGTGAGTATTCAAAATACAAATCTTTCAAATGAAAAATGGATATTCTATGTACGCCATGCTGGTGTTTGCCCGGCATGCGTTAAAACGGCAGCCTGAATGATTGGAAATAATGATATTGTTTTGATTTTTAATTGTGTTTTTTTTGGGCCCATCACAAAACCATCACAAAGTTAATGTCTCCAGTAAGTTTGTAATTTGTAAACAATGACTCAAGAGAAGAACAAATAATTACACTTTAATCCAAATTTCGTGTCTAAAATTTCAATAATTTGCAGATGATGCAATGAAGTTTGTTGCCGCGTCAAGACTGTGAAAATGATGCTTTAAATTGGATTTTTGAAGGAAGAATCAAACCTGTGTTTGTTATTATAGTGTCACTAATGTACATATCTGGGATGGAAAGGATATGTTATTTGTTTAAAGACAAACGGATGCAAATCAGTTGATTATTGTTCTGTACAGTCAGAGAAATGTGTCTGGTTTGAGCCTTTTTACTGCACTTGCCTTAAATATTAGCAGTGGCCGATTTTCATAAAAAATCCTGAAGGAAACCGTTTTATAAAATCTTCTGGATTTAGAGACAGAGCAGCTGCTTGTTAGCTGTTGTCTCGGTGTGTTTGTGTCGCTGTGTTCGTCACAGTGTGACTGACTCTTTCGGTAAACTCGTCTTCGGTTCAGGCACAAAACTGACGGTTGGCTCAAGTAAGTTAACAACATTAACTCACAAACGAAACCTAATTCTGAATATCTCATTTTGTAGATGTTGGTGGTGTTGTTGCTGAAATGTTAATTTGAAACTTAACATATACGCAAAACAGACAAACCATGCAACATGTTAGCAGAAAACAAAGTTTAAAAGGCTTCTTCTAGTTTGTAACATCTAGGATGTCAGTATGGATATAATCGAGATATTTGAGTGCAAAGTTGTGCCAAACTTTTCTTTTAACATTTAGTAATTCACTTGATAACTTCACCTTCTTATTACTTTGATAAATTTCTCTTTTGGTAAAACAAATGTGTAACTCTGTTTACCTCTAATTTGATTGATTTATAAAATACTGTCACCACACTGCTGACATTTTAGCCACATTGATAAGTAATGCCGAGCTTCTTGTGAGTTTACGTTCAGCTGCAAATTCTGCTCAGCTGATGCAAACGATCGGAGTAACTCACTGCCAACCTCCGATCAGTTAAAACATGCCCAAATGGGCTCAGAGCCGATACTTTATAAAAAATCGAGGAAGAAAGGGGGCAGAAAGGGGCCAAAAACTTCGTAGAAAGTGACAAAAACGTCATACAAAGCGAGAAAAGCGTTGTAGGAAAGTTAGTAATTTACTCAATTACTTTGCCTTCCTCATACTATGATGAATCACTCTTTTAGAACAACACATTTGTACGTTTGACTTGATTTATATCATAGTTATTGATTTGTGTAGATTGGCTACATTAGTTGTTATTCAAGCAGGTTTAAGTAGAAGCAGTTCTTGTCATAGTCAGATCCACTGTGTGACTACTGGATCAGGAAACTCTGAACTGCTGTTTGGAGAAGGAATCAAACTGACTGTAGAAACCTGTAAGTATCAATATCTCACATTATTAAAACATAAAATTAAGACTAATGTGTTAGTTGTTAACACCAAGACAGGATTTACTCTACTAAGTAAAGCGATCTTATATGCAAATTACAAAACCGATGTGCAAAATATGTTTACTGCTTTTACATATTAATCATCCATTTACATTAGTTTGTATTAAGTTGTGTAATTAGTGTTAATTGAAGCAGAACCTGTCAATGCAGTTATTGTTAAGCTCAGATTAGCTGTGTGATAGGATCAGGAAACTTGAAACTCATTTTTGGAGAAGGAACCAAATTAACTGTAGAAACCGGTGAGTATCAAAAAGTCATTACTATTGATTTTAAATTCACTTCATTTTGTATTTTTAGTTTCACAGCAGACGTTTATTTTATGTTATTCATTTTATGTTATTAGAGTGCAAACACTTCACAAATATGTTTTAAATTCAGGTAACGCTATTCGGTAAATACTTATTTTCTCAGGCTTAAAATCCATATTGATTTTAATTTTTAGTTGCCATTACATTTTCATCCTAGGTGGATCTAAAAAGGTCTTTAATTTAACTTGTAGAATCCTAGGTATACCCTGTTATTGTAAACTAATTTCATGCAGACCGAAGACTCTTCAAATGCTTTTTGTTGCACATGTAACCCCATTTACACCCAATAACAGCCAATTATGTCTAAAATACAAATATAATACGACTGTTTGCAGATGATCGGTTACTGTTTAGTTATTGTTCTGAGCAGAAACATTGTGTGACTGGCTCTGGGGCAGCAGGCTGGAAAATACTTTTTGGGAAAGGAGTCAAACTATCTGTCGAGGCCAGTGAGTATCATAAAACTTTAATGTTTAATTATTAGTGTATATTAAACATATACATAGATCTATATGAACTGACGATCTTGAGTTCATATAAATATAAATAACCTACTGAATACATTCAGTCTCTCCTCCCTAGCACTAGTCCATCTTTAGGTTTCTGTGCTGTGATTTCTTAGAGTGTGACTAGCTCTGGAGTTGCTAAACTCATCTTTGGCTCTGGCACTAAACTGACGGTTGACTCCAGTAAGTACATTTTATACACATCATGTCCTTTTTGTAATTTGGCATTGTAGTCACTCAAATGTCCACCGGACGCTCAAATACAAACATTAGAAAAAGTAATTAGATCAATTGCAAAAGACGGAACATACACCGCACCATACACTGCATCATACACCGCATAACATAACACAAAAGTCTTGTTTCTACAGTTTTCAAATACATTGAATGGTGATGTTATATAATCTAACAGAAACATATATACTTTAACTTTCTCTAATAATAACTGTTCACACTGAGAATGATAATACGTTGACAGTTATTTCAAAGGTTTCCAAATTTCAAGTCCAAAGTCTAAAATTCATAATTTCTAAAGTAAATAGAAAAGTAAACAAGAGGTAAGATAAGATAAATGTTTATTGTCATTGCCCAGAGACCCTTACATTGAAAAAAATAAACAAGATGTATTACATTAGAAAATAAATTGTGTGGTTAACCTTCAACAGAAATATAAACTTAAACTAAGAAAAGTAAAGAAGAGATTATAGATAAGATAAACCTTTATTGTCATTGCACAGAGACCCATACAATGATATTGTGAGTGCCACAACTGAAGGTACATTAGAGGTAATAAATATAAAAAAATAGAAATGATCTTGTTTTAACTATTAATTATAAATTCACTTATTATGGCTCCAACAATATTAATATCAGAATGCACATTAAACAAGAATGTTTGCAACAGAGACGTGACAGATACAAGGCTCTCAGGTTAGGAGAACACTGTAACATTTTATATATGATTGCAGATAAAAAGCACATTTTGGGGTATATTTGTTGATGTTTTAGGAGAAAAGTTATAAAAAACAGCGTAGCTTCTTAATGATCAGTCTGTGCAGTAATTGTTTAGATGAGACTCACTGTGTGACTACTGGAGGAGGAAACTTGAAACTCTTTTTTGGAGAAGGAACTAAACTAAATGTAGAAAACAGTGAGTATTAATCATTGAAATGTTGACAACTGTGCTTGTTGAATGTTAATGGAAAGTTATTTTTTGGTATTGACACAAGTCAAAGACAAAGACATGTATGGCTATACATGTGACAGCTAAATGTCAAATGCAATCGGATATTATTCATATATCCCATATATTCCTTTACATGTAATTAAACATATTGACAAAGTATTAAGTCATCAGCATAATTCGGTTTTAGATAAGTTTAGTTTATTCACAAAAAAATACAAATGACCTTGTTTTAACTATTAATTATAAATACACTTATTATGGCTCCAACAATAGTAATATCAGAATGCACATTAAACAAGAATGTTTGCAACAACAAAGACATGACAGATACAAGGCTCTCACGGTACGAGAACACAGAATTATTTTACGAATTATTGCAGATAAAAGGCACATTTTTAGGTAGATTTTGTTTTAGGAGAAAAGCTATAAAAAAACAGCGTAGCTTCTTAATGATCAGTCTGTGCAGTAATTGTTTAGATGAGACTCACTGTGTGACTGCTGGAGGAGGAAACTTTAAACTCTTTTTTGGAGAAGGAACTAAACTAAATGTAGAAAACAGTGAGTATTAATCATTGAAATGTTGACAACTGTGCTTGTTGAATGTTAATGGAAAGTTATTTTTTGGTATTGACACAAGTCAAAGACAAAGACATGTATGGCTGTACATGTGACAGCTAAATGTCAAAGGCAATTTCATATTCATATATCCCATATATTCCTTTAAATGTAATTAAACATATTGACAAAGTATTAAGTCATCAGCATAATTTAGATACGTTTAGTTTATTCACATAACAGTTTAAAGTACAGTCATAAGAAATAATGGTGATACGTGAAATGGGGCATTATCTGAAGAATGTATAAAGGAACACAGATAGTAAACATACTATTATAAATATTAACAAATAGTCTAGATTAAAACAGAAACAAAAATAAAAAATAAGTGCATTCTACTACTGCAATATTTCCCCTTTAGGGATTCTTTGCAGTTATAACTTAAAGTGAGAGTGAAAATGAACATTTAAAGCAAAAAATAAAAATAAAATGATAAATAATGACCAGCTTTTCTTGCCTTAGTGACAGCAGCAGTTTCTGTCACACCAGGAGTCACAGTGTGAATAATCAGGGAGCAAACAAACTTTATTTCAGCAGTGGAACCAGACTGACTGTTGACTCTGGTAAGATTCATATTTTCATGATTTAATATTTAGAAATGTGTCGATTGAGAGTCTTAATTGTTTTTTAAAAAAAGTGTTATTGACAAAAACTGACCCAGACACACGCAGCGATAGATAAGATGTATAACATACTGCAGGGCTGCACAAAATATCCTTAATTTATTGTGATTGCATTCTACGCTTTTTTCCACAAAACTTATTTAGATGCTTTTTTAATGACATTTCACAAAACACAACTAAATCAGATTTGTTTAATATGTAGCCAATACAATGAAACAAGACTCAAAGTGGAAATATTAGTTGTCTTTGATTTGTACATTTTGAGATTGAGATTTGAAATGTGTTTATTTAAAGTAGGGACAGTGCATATAATGAACATTTATGTCAGTATTAATTAATATACAAGATTATAGCTAGTGACTAATTTACATTTTTAGTCCCTTTGGCAGGTTGATGTTAAGTTCTGATACACACAATAAATCAATAGGAAAAATTATAGTAAAAGAGTATAAAAAACAAACAATTACTGTTCACGACAAACTAGGATTTGGGGGCCAAACTAATTTGGTGCTAAAGTGCTTAAGTTCTTAGTATTTAGTATTAAGATAAAGTATTAAGTTAGTATTAGGTGTTAGGTTACTATTAAGTACTTAGGTTCTAAGGTATTAGTATTAAGTTAAGGTATTAAGTTAGTATTAGGTGTTAGGTTCTTAGGTATTAATTAATTATTAGGTCTTAGGTTCTTAGGTATTAAGTTAGTATTAGGTGTTAGATTCTTAGGTATTAAGTTAGTATTAGGTGTTAGGTTATTAGGTATTAAGTATTAGGTGTTTGGTTATTAGGTATTAAGTTAGTATTAGGTGTTAGGTTCTGAGGTATTAAGTACGTATTAGCTATTAGGTTCTTAGGTATTAAGAGGGCGAGTGCACTTTGCCCTATTTCACAAGTTAATAACATACTGATATAGATTGCACAATGCCCCATTGTATTAGTTGTTTTATTGGATGGATTATCCCTTTAAAGTTACCTAGACTCTCCAAGGTTTTTTAAAAATGTATAGAAAGTAATCTCCTGATTACAGTCGTCCGTGTCTGGGTTTATGTGTTAAGATTTCTCAGAGTGTGACATACTCTGGAGCGTCTAAACTCATCTTCGGATCTGGCATTACACTCACAGTCATCTCCAGTAAGTAAAACTAATATATATTATATATATAAGTTTTTTGGTGATTTAAGTTAACAAACTAATATCTGGAGTTGCACTGACATCCAGCTCAAACAAACAGGTTTAACTTAATTCTCCCAACAATTCTAATTTCTCAGACACAGGAGCGATAAAGTATGATGATTAGACACAAACAAAAACATAACGCAGACTGTTGTCTGACATTTGATTAGCCATACGTCATATTTCTACAAATTTCTGCAGGAATTAAGAATCAACTTATGTTATTTTATGTAATGGTTTCCTCTCACATCATAATTTGCAAATATAATTGTCTATTTGGTTGTAATTAGTCTATCTTGATAATGAAACAGTCCATGTAGTTATTGTTGAGATCAGATCATCTGTGTGACTACCGGAGGAGACAGGAGACTCATTTTTGGAAAAGGGACCAAACTAACAGTAGAAAGCAGTGAGTATTATCAACCTTACATACCTTACAGTATTACATATATATATATATTTTTTTTAAGCATTAATTTAAAACGCTCTATTCAAAATGTATGTGGTTATGGAAAAACAAAAGCCACATAAAGGAAACTGTAGGCGTTTATGAATTCAACATGAACTTAAAATAATTCTGAATATTTTTAAGAGCAATTAATATGATTAACAGAACCCTGTAACCATACAGTTATCTATAGTCCGTCAGTAAAAATACAAACTAAGTGCAAGCTACATACAAAGCGACAAAAATGTAGAAAAAAGGGAGGAAAAAAACGTTTGAATAAAACTAATTAAAGCGACCAAATCTGCAAAAAAAGTGTATTTTCTTTTTTTAATCATATTCATTTATTTTTTAAAACGACAAAAACATGCGAAAACAACAAAAATTGACAAGATCACGTACAGAACTTACTGTAGTTCTCAAAGTGTCCTGCTTAAACAGAAGGCTTTTACAAATAGTATCTGGAAATGATTCAAGATTCAAGACGTCCTAAAAATATATGGATCTTTGTTTAGGGTTAAAAGTTATTAGCGTCTATGTGCCTAACCCTAACCATTGTGCACAAAGATATATTAATCAATTTAAAAAGTTTCTCAGAGAACTTCTGCTGTAACTTGTTCAAGCAAAAAGCAACCCTCACATACTGTATGTTATATAATGTACCAGGTTAATGTTTACATTAGGAACTGAGCCCTAAACTGTTACTTTAAAGGACTTTTTACTTCTACCTCCATGTTGAAAAGGCAGATATTAAAAGAGACATTTCTGGGTTTCATTAATCGATATTAGATCACTCAAACAAAGATTATTTTAATTAGAGAATCCATTATTTTAACCCAGCTTTACCAGAGCAACTGACTTTATGAATTACGTTACAGACTAATAGTAATTGAAAGTATATATTTTTGCACTTTTGCTTCTGAACTGATGGTTTGTTGCCTGTTTTGGTTTTGATGCCTCAGAAACTCTTCTCACCTCAGAGTTGATCTTATGTTTTATGTAATTGGATTCTTACTGTGTGAATGGTTTCGGCAACAAGATCATCTTTGGTTCTGGCACAAAACTGAACGTTGAATTGAGTAAGTTACTTTATTCTTTTCTAAGCATTGTTTGATACAGTTTAGACAGAAACAAGGATCCCTTTCGCGCCCGTAATTGTGACATTTCTTGCTTTTCGAGTTCTTTTGTATACACATTAATGGTACTACTTTGATGTATATAGTCATATGTAGCAGTTCTTATTTTCAAATATTTGTTTAGTGAAAAATACATAAACTTACAAAGACATAAATCAAAGTCCACCCACGTATGTTTAAAAAAAGGCAATATAGTTTGTCCTGATGACCAGTGGCATTTCAACTCAAATTAGATCTGCTGTATGGCTTGGCAAGGTATCCATATAGGCTGCCAAATCTCGAGAGATTTTATGTTTATTCATAAGAGTATATGTTATCCTTTCAAGTGGAATACATGAATCAGACGTCCACTTTTCTGGCAATGCACAGGGCTATTGTAAGAAACTTCTTTTGGACGTTTCTCAAATGTGCCCTAATGGTTGTAAAGTTCCCTAACAGACAGTTCTCATCCTTAAATTGAAATCCTTTCAAGCTAAAGGAGTATTTGCCTATCTTTTAAATGTCTTCCTGAGGAAATAGTTTCTGTCACTGATCTCAGGGTTTACGCAGCTAGGTTTCTCATTGTGTGACTAACTTTGGAAACTCAAAACTCGTCTTTGGTTCTGGGACGAAGCTGAAAGTTGAATCAAGTAAGTTATTTTATTAATTTGCGAGAAATGATGGTTGACGTAACGTAACTCTCTACACTCAACATTTTCAGCTGTGTGTTATTGTTTCATTTCTAAAAAACGACATTGTTATTTACGCATTTCTTGAATATTTGAGTTAGTGAAACACGTGTAAATCTAAATTACTTTTAGCCAATGAAGTTAATTATAAATAAACACAGGCAACTATTTGAAAACTTTAAAAGCCGCCGAGAAGCTGAGTAGGGAAAATTAAACTGCTGTTAATGACTCACAGAACCAATGATTTTGGTTTTGTAGATTTATTTTTGAGGCTGTGTACCCAATAAACTACTTAAGCGTTTCACGTACAAAAAAGTATAAAGGCGTACAAATTAGGGCTGCACGATATGAGTTACATATGTGATAATGTTGTTGAATATCTTGATAACAAAATGGCGACAGATTTCTGCTGCTTCCAGTATTCTGCTGAAACACAACAAACAGCTGGTTGAGTTTAAAACAAATGAAATCATTTCTAACTTTCTTTAACTGAACAAATTGAACATTGAAGGCAGCACTAAAAAGAATGAGTTACATTTTAAAGTGCAGATTTCTGCTGATATTTACTTTCAACTAACACATATATCAAAATATAACACAAATATCTGAGTGTCTTCCGCGATGTGTTTATTGCGCCAGTTGATATTGCGATGATGATAAAGAAACGATATACTGTGTAGCCTTAGAACAAATAGTGTCCAAAGGTAATCATTAAAAACAGCTTTGAACAGCATTAAACAGCGGTCAGCAAAAATAAGACTTTCCCCGTCAACCCCTTGGTTTCTTTGCTAAATAACGTAAGTGACCAAAAAAAGACGATACCTGGCTCTTATCATTAAAGTGGCCTGTAAAAACGTCTGTCATTGATCTCGGGGTTTACGTAGTTGTGTTTGTCATTGTGTGACTGGAAGTGCGAATGTAAAGCTCATCTTTGGTTCTGGCACCAAACTTATAGTTGGATCAGGTACGATGTTTTCTTCATTTGTAAGAAATAATGGTTGATTTAATATAACTAAGCTTTTTATACCTGGTTCTACAGTTTATGAAATGTTCACGAGCAGCTTCATAATACATTTCAGCCCGCGCCAAACTAAAAAGATGGGAAACTTGTTTTTCAAACTGCAATTATACGCGACACTCAAAGCATAATTTGGCAGATTTGGCGACTTTGAGACTCAGAAATTCCCCCAAAAGCAAAGAGGTTTAATATTCAGGCTGTGAAACAGGTTGTTTTGCTTGATTTGCTAAGCTCTATGATGATTAAGGAACTTTTTGGCTGACTTTTTTAGGGCTTTATGTCGACCAAACTATAAGTGAGAAGACTATATGAGACATGCAAAAATACAGTCAAAGATATTTGATGTTTCTCTTAAATAAAAGCAATAAATTAAACATGTCTGGCCCTTGATGTGATTCTCAATTTCCAATGTGGCAAAAAAAAGACAACAAGCATCAAAACAAGCGTCAAAACGTCAAACAAGCTACAAAAACTTCTGAAAAAGTGATAAAAAACCTTCTTTAAAGGAGTCAAAAACGCATACCAAACTTTAAGAAAAGACTCTATGAGACATGCAACAACACAGTCAAAGGTGTTTGACTTTTTGACTAAATAAAAGCATGTTTATAAACTGTACATGTCTGGCCCTGGACGTGATTCTTAATTTCCAGAGTGACCCTTAGAGAAGTTTAGTTTGACACCGCTGTAATATTTAATTTCTAAAATATCTTTTCTGTCCAACAGGAACGTGTTTTACTTATGACTTGTTTTGATATAAGTAGAGTAGCTTCATGAGGAAAGGATCTCAGGGTTTAGGGGTTAGGGTTAGGGTTAGGAAACCCTAACCCTAACCCTAACCCCCTCAGGGTTTATGTATTTGGGTTTTGTATTGTGTGACTGGCTTTTCAAATGACAAACTCGTCTTCGGTTCTGGCACAAAACTAACGGTTGAATCAAGTAAGTTACATCATTCATTTGTAACAAATGTTGTTGGAACCAACATCACGCTCGAAATTTAGCATTTATCTCTTAAATGTCCAAAACACACACTAGACCTTTAGTTCAGACAATAACACAGTTGTTTAAACTCTGCTCACGTCTGTAATAACTTCATATCTGAAATTGACATTTCTGTACAGACATTTCTGATAGATACCAAATATTTCGGTCATATGTTTTGAATCTCAATCCTTAAGCTTTCCTAATAATAATAAGAAACTCTTCTTTTTATTAAACTCTTTTCACTTGTAGTGAAGTATTATTTTAATTTGTCCACAAAAGCATCGAAAAGCATCAAAAGGTAGCACAAAAACCTCAAAAAAGCGCCTTAAACGTCAAGAAAAGTGTACGCGAGTAGTGGCAAAAGCATTGAAACAAGCATCCAAAGTAATTAAAGAACCAGTTTCTTTTTAAGAAGTTTACTAATTGAGCAGCTTTGTCTGAGAGACTTTTAAATAATATGTAATAATACATGTTTTTACTGTAGCTACACAGAACATTTCTGTTTTTAATTACAGGACAAAGTTCTGGTAATGAGCTGCCAGAAGTTTCTTTGTTATTTTACGGATTTATTTCTTAGAGGAGCTGTCAGTGTTTCTGTAGTTGTTGCTGTCACTGTGTGACTGGATCTGGAGGTTATAAGATCTTCTTTGGTTCTGGCACTAAACTGACAGTAGATTCCCGTAAGTTTGTTTTATTCATATCTTCACCTGAAGATTAATGGTGTATCTGCTGTCTTATTCGGTTCCTTTAACTTAGTTTGTACATTTCTGTCAAACTATCTTTCAGAAGAGTTCGACTCTCGTTTGTACGCTATGAATACAAACATGCAAATGTATTCCCTAAACGTCTTGAATGAAGATTTTAATCCACTTTGGAGCCATAGATTCAAACTGTAGGAGTAATTATTAGGGTTTTGTTTAAGGGAATTGTAACTGTGATGAGACAAATCATCGTATTTTTTCTTTATCTCAAAAAATCAACAGTAGGCTATGATGTAAAACAATAACAGATGAAAACAGGTGTGAACTCCTCTAAAAGACCTTCTTTATCAGCAGTAAATGTAGGTTTTGATAAGTTGTAGACTAAAAACCAAGGGTGTGTGTGAAACAGGAGGCTGAAATTTGGAAAAGGGACCAAAGAAAAAACTAGAAAGAAGTGAGTAGGAACCATTTAAACATTTAAAAGGAAAACATGCTAGTATCCTCAAAAGTCTAATGAAGTAAAAATGCAATTTTCTGTGAGTCTGCATTTCTTTTGGTATGAAAGCTGCGCAGTCTTTCAAACATGAGGCCCCAGGTCTTTTTGCTGAGTCTGTTTCCAGTGTGTGAATGCTGGAGTTAAGCTCTTCTTCGGCACTGGAACGACTCTCCTTGTAGAAACAAGTAAGATTATAAAATTATATAAATTATACTAACATTTAACCCTCTGAGGTCGAACGACGTCCCAGCGCGTCCAAATGATGCTTGACAAAACTTGTACTGAAAAAGCGATATTACAACATTTCATTTCAGACATCTACTATTGTTTATCTACTATTGTAATCATATATCACCCCTACTTTGTGAACCTAAAGACTTTGGTTAACTCATTTCAAGCACCGAAACAATTCATACAACACATCATAAGTTTAGGTTTGTTTTCAAAAAGAGATTTGAGGGATTTCAAAAAGCCAACATCAACATTTCAGCTTTAGCGTCAAATTATCTCTTTACACAGTGCTCTAGAAAAAATGTGGGCATCACTTTACGGAGAGCTGAATTTGTTTCTGATATGAATATCAAAATGTTCAGAAACACGGGGGTCACTTATATGCAAATACCTTAAAAAGGTAAATGTAAGAAGATGTGTGAAAGTGCTCTTAGACCTCAGAGGGTTAAAAGAACAGAAAGTAAACACATGCAACTTGCTGTAAAGATTTCTTGTTAAAATTGGACTGCTAAGAGTCACACCGACAAAAAGGAATAACCCAACAACTAAAATATCCTTTTAATCAAACTCAGGTGGCGACATAATAATGATGACAACAATCATCATGTAATATATTTTAGATACGAAATTCAACGCATTCTCATGAACGGGTTCGTACGATATAGTCCTGCGCTCTACTTTTGCTAGAGCATCAACATTTATTGACGAACTAAGGTTTTGGCCGCTTTCAACCTGAGCTCTGACATGTTTCCTAGACTTTATACTCAGACGTAACCTCTAAAAGTCCTTCTTTATCAGCGGTAAATGTAGGTTTTGATAAGTTGTAGACTTTAAAACCAGCCAAGTCGAGGTTTAGATTTTGTTCATCCTGTTGTAGTTGTGTGAATCTCGCGGGAGCAAAACTTGTCTTCGGCAGCGGAACGACTCTGTTCGTGCAAACCAGTAAGACAAATACCTTCTTTAAGATTCTTTTTGTATTCAATTTTTCATTGAAATTATGAATTTAGCCACTTAGTGAGTTCATGCAACAGGAATTGTATGCATCCGTTTGTAACAATGAAACCAATCGTACCCCTATTTCATATAAAAACTACAATGGGCAACATTTAAGGGCTTGCATTGGTCTGATGTTGGTCGAAATGAAGAGTTGTAGCACTAAATGTAAAGTATTTCATTCACTTTTCACCTTAATGTAACTGAAACTTTTAAAGGCAGTTGTAAATGTTTCAAATGAAGGGATTTTGTTCCTCAGTGTATTTGCGCTGAAGTGTGACACTGTGTGAATTATGCAGCCGACAAACTGATTTTTGGATCTGGCACAAAGCTGACAGTTCACACCAGTAAGTCTCTTTATACAGTACATTTAAACTTATATCTGAAACTAATCACTGTAGTAAGACTACTACAAGTAGTACAAGTACAAGTTATAAAATGTTCAATGCATAGGGGAGACTGGGGTTGGTTGTCACACCTTTTACTCTTGTAAGAATAGCACATCATTAACACAGCTTTTAATAGTCATTCCCACATTAAATGAAAGCTTAAGGTATTGCCTTGAAATTGGTGTCCTTTTACATTTTCACAACTTATTATACCAAGAAGTAATTAACCATCGAAGACACTCATTGTGACAACCAAACCCCATGGCAGGGTAATTAAAAATTACAAAATATCGCCTCACATTAATGTTTTGCGTATGTTCCACAAAATGACCGGTGCAAAATGAGCAGGATGACAGGACAACTGTTTAATATCAAATAAATGGTCCCAGTGGCCTCTAGTGTAGCTGTGGGACCACCAACCCTGTTCTCCTATACTGATATTTGTTCTTAGATTCAACTTAAGGAAGTTTCTCAACACTAATATTCCTGCTTTACAATTTCAAATGATCATAATTGTCAAATCTATGACTCCAGTTGCCATTAATGCTGAAGCCATTTGATTTACAATCAAATAAACCAGGTTTAAAAAGGTTTAAACATTAAGCGTTTAGAGTCGCAGAGGTTTTTGAGCCGAGTTAATGCACAGTGTGAATGACGCTGCACGCAAGCTCATCTTCGGGGAAGGAACTAAACTCTTCGTACAATCCAGTAAGAATGAAACAAAGACATTATTGTAATATTAGTTACGACTACAGATTTTCAAAGAAAGAACTTTCTTTCAATAGTAATTGTTTAAAGCAGGATATAAAGGGCTTTACAGAGCGACATAAAAGAACTCAAACTGCAGGACAAGAGAACATCTTTATTACAGTTATTACAAAATTCACACAGAAATCAAGTGAAGAACATTTAAAAAGAATTGTTTCTAAAGATGAGGTAAGACTGAAAGATTATCTTTGCTTCTAAAGCTTAGTGTCTTCATCTTAAATCTTTCGTTAATAATTACAATCCCAAAGCCTCTGACCGTATTTGAATACAAACAGTAAGTAAACAAAGTTCAGATTTTTGTATTATTACTTTTTACAAATGATCAGCTTTGACTTTAAGCATCTGAGTTGAGCTGAAAACTAATTAGTCTCCAGCTAACCGGTTGCTCAGTCAACACTAAATACTATTTCGGTAGAAATCCTTCATGTAGAAAATATGTAACAAGTGTAAATCCAGCCCAGTCTCACGGCAGTTTGTGAATTGGTCACGTTATTGAATCTTTTGATTCGTGAACAGGACGCGAATATGTCGTTTTTTTCGTGTAGTGATTACGAATTTTAATGTAAGCATATTTCATGATACCTTCAGACAGTAAAGTAAGAACTGGACAGTATTGTAGTTGTTGTTAAAGCTCTCTGTGATGTGTGACTCAGACCGGAGTCCAAAAGATCTTGTTTGGATCAGGGATTCATCTTTCAATTGAAACAAGTGAGTCCGCTTTCCGTTGATTAAACAGCTTATTAGTCACTTTAAGGTTGCTTAAAACGGTTAAATTCTCGGCTTTTGGAAAGATGCTAAACATTAAAATACGCAAAATATATTAAAAAAAGTTATGTTGCAAAAATATATATGAATCTTGATGTAAATCACAATAAGTATGATATGTAGATATGTTGAATTCATTAGGAAACGTGACAACGTGTCATATAATGAAGGTTCTCTGGTGGTTTTTGAATGATGCTAGTTTGCTGTGTGAATAGTAACAACTACAAACTAACGTTTGGATCTGGAATCAAAGTTATTGTATCATCACGTAAGTGCATTTATATATATATATATATATATATATATATATATATATATATATATATATATATATACAGTGTTTGTATCAGGTTGTTCATTCGGAATCATGGTTATGAATAATTATCATTACGATTTCTTTGTGTACACGTTCCTGTAGTAAGTAAACATTTTTAAACTTATACTTGTAATGTTTTAAGATTAGAAGGAATTCAGAATAACTTTGGAATATTAGTGTGCATGTAAACGTAGGTATGGATGAAAACAAAAAGAATCGCTGTAACGTAAATCTCAGTCACTGATGTTCTGTTCACGATATAATATTATATCTATATATTACATCCTAACACACAACACACAGGAAGCCAAACATTTTAAATACTAATAAAAGACACGGGTGTACATTTCATCTAACAGTTGGTGGGGCAGCCCAGTCTCACGGCAGTTGGTGAAATGGTCACGTTATTGAATCATACATGGATTATTTACATGGAGTCTGGTATAGTTTGGTGATGGTGATTTCGGAGCTGTTTCATGTTAAACTTAAAGGATTTACTCTTTAACTAAAAGGTCTATCTCTGTAGGGATCCATCCCATAATGTTGTCAGACACTTAGAATAACAATCTGAGTCTGTCAGCGGCAGAGTTCGCAGCTTTTTTAGAGTGTGTGAATCACAGTGTGTCTGTGAGTGACGATTGCTCTTGTTTCTTCATCTGTTCATTCATAATCACACACATTGAACAAAGCGAGCCGAAAACCTCTCCTGAACTGGATACTAAGCTACGTTAGTGATGTTTGAGCATTATTCCTCTGTGTTCATGAGTTATCCTTTTGTGTTTTTCAGATCAGGATCTCGAGCCGTCCATCTACAAACTGTATGAGGGAAATGAGACAGCAGCATGCCTGGCCACTGCGTTCAGCAGACACAAGAAAATGACAGATTTGGACATTTTCAATAAAACAGCACCTGCTGTCCGGATATCAGGCGAGTCGCTGTACAACCAGGTGGCCTTTTTATCAAATGAAGAGGATCGAAATCAATGTGGTAAGTGTGAAACTGTCTGATTAATCATAAAAGTACAGAATCAGGCTTGCAACTATCAGTGCACTTTACGAGTTTGACTGCTGAAGACTGATAATTATCACTGTCATAACTAATAATCACTTTTTTTGTCTAATATCTTTCAGCGGAAAATCAATCTACATCTGAGCTGTGTGTGGACACTCTGAAACCAGGTTTGTATTTAATCTGAGTGAACAGCTTTAAAACTATTTTTTTTTAAAACTGTTCAGTTTTAATCTTTGCGATGATGTGTCTGCAGATCCGAAGGTGAACTTTGTGAGTCTGATCATCCTTGGCCTCAGGCTGCTCTTCCTCAAGACCATCGCCTTCAACGTCCTGTTGACTCTGCGGCTGTGGATCAGTCAGTGTGAGTACAAAACTCCATCAAGTGTTTCTGATCAACACAGTCTCACTCCCGGTGCGCCATGAAGCAACGCTAGGTCAGGTGCCTTTGGCGTTTGTTAGTGACGCAAAGAGTCTCCTTTACCGTCTCAGTCAAAAGCAACGGCGCTCTCAACTAATTCACGCTTGGTCGGGACTCTTGGCGACACTTTTTGACGCTCTGGGTCGGGAAGTACGTTTAACTGACATGCAGCACAGGAACGGGACAGGGTTAGGTTTAAGAAAAGATGGTGGGGAGGGTTACAAAATGTAAGTTTTAATGACGCGCGGGACAAGAACAGAACATGAACCCCGGTCTCCTGGGGGAAAGTCCTCTTCATAGTACTCTCTACTGTTGTCTCTCTACATACTACTCTCTACATACTACTCTCTACATACTACTCTCTACATACTACTCTCTACATACTACTCTCTACTGTTGTCTCTCTACATGCTACTCTCTACTGTTGTCTCTCTACATACTACTCTCTACTGTCGTCTCTCTACATACTACTCTCTACTGTCGTCTCTCTACATACTACTCTCTACTGTTGTCTCTCTACATACTACTCTCTACTGTCGTCTCTCTACATACTACTCTCTACTGTCGTCTCTCTACATACTACTCTCTACTGTTGTCTCTCTACATGCTACTCTCTACTGCTGTCTCTCTACATACTACTCTCTACGGTTGTCTCTCTACATACTACTCTCTACTGCTGTCTCTCTATATGCTACTCTCTACTGTTGTCTCTCTACATACTACTCTCTACTGTCGTCCCTCTACATACTACTCTCTACTGTTGTCTCTCTACATACTACTCTCTACTGTTGTCTCTCTACATGCTACTCTCTACTGTTGTCTCTCTACATACTACTCTCTACTGTCGTCTCTCTACATACTACTCTCTACTGTTGTCTCTCTACATGCTACTCTCTACTGTCGTCTCTCTACATACTACTCTCTACTGTCGTCTCTCTACATACTACTCTCTACTGTTGTCTCTCTACATGCTACTCTCTACTGCTGTCTCTCTACATACTACTCTCTACTGTCGTCTCTCTACATACTACTCTCTACTGCTGTCTCTCTACATACTACTCTCTACCGTTGTCTCTCTACATACTACTCTCTACCGTTGTCTCTCTACATACTACTCTCTACCGTTGTCTCTCTACATACTACTCTCTACTGTTGTCTCTCTACATACTACTCTCTACTGTTGTCTCTCTACATACTACTCTCTACATACTACTCTCTACTGCTGTCTCTCTACATACTACTCTCTACTGTTGTCTCTCTACATACTACTCTCTACTGCTGTCTCTCTACATACTACTCTCTACTGTTGTCTCTGTTAATACTACGTCATCTTACAGCGCGGTTGTCGAGCTGCTGCTCTGCTCGGCGTGTTCCATACAGACACTAAAGTGGGATTTTTGCATCAGTACTGTCATGCGTCATTTTCACTCTTCCCGTTAATTTCTCTGTAAGCAGCCGTGCAATGCATTCTGGGAGCATCACAGCAACTTTCATGAGACGAGGCGTCCAGCTCGACTCTCCGTCTCTGGAAAACTCCTGAAAATCTTTTAAAGTGACCGCTGTCGATCTCAAATGAAGACTCAGCAGCGGCAGATTATTTCTCAAAGAAAAATGTTTTCAGGAACACATTTCGGTGAACTATTTTCATGAAATAATTTCCCCGTGGCAGTACACAAAATGAAATTCTAATGAAATCTGTGACCTGTATACGAAATAAACGAGAAAATCGTGACCTGTACACGTATCAATAAATAAAAATAACGTGACCATTTCACGAACTGGCGTGAGACCGGGTTGGGTTATACATAATTTTGAAATGATGAATGATTTTGACTGAAATTATAGGAACGTATGTTGGTGGAGAATCACAGACGTGTGGATGTCAAAGTTCAGTCAGGTTTTTAAACGATTTCAACTTTTTCAAATGCTTTAAAATTGAATACCCAACATTCAATGGAAGTAGTAATCAAGTACTTGCAACTTTACTTAATTTTTTGAGTGATTTGATTAAAAAGAAACCCATAATTCTGATATAGAAGTTTTGAGAACGGGTCAAATTTGACCTGAGGACAACAGGAGGGTTAACTCAAAGCTTTAAACATCTTTGCAGTCAGATTTTCTTCAACTTACTGGCATTAACGTGACGTTTGGTGCTGCTTCCAAAGATTTTGACTTGTTCACAGTCACACAGTCTGAAGCTGCAGTGCACAAACTTCACTGCCTTTAGATTTGAGATCTGTCAGTTGTTTTAGGGGTTTGTTGTGTATGGAGATGGGAAGAAGTGTTGATTCATGGTTTGGTCTGTTAATAAGCTAGCAGAGAGCTAAACGACAGCCTTTTTATCCGGGTGGAACTACTTTGAAGTTATTTTTTAAGGGGTAAATTACGTGCTATCGTTGGGTGAATAGACTTGCATACTTTGCGATATAATACCAGCATTTAAGTTGGTATCGGAGGCTTCTCTGATACTGGTATCGGCAACGGAACAACGTTAATGTCACGTACAATTTGCAGGTCAGATAACTGTTCAGGTCAAACTTCAGAGATGTAATCTGAAGACATCTGTCGTCCGTAGATCTCCGTCTGTCTCTGGATGTATTGACGCTGTTTCAGGCCCCATTAATTAAAAACAGTTTCATGTTTTATTTTGTAGAAATTCTGCAGACCTTCAGCAGAAAAAGATGACGGATTCACACAACGACTTCCTGATCAAGTGAATGAAACGTCGCTCAGCTTCATTTCTGCTTTCATCTCCGTCTCATCGTCTCGTTTCATGTGTAATAACTTGTGTAAGTCACATCAGATGTTGATCTGTTTACAACAGCGTCCTCTTTATTTTGTTTGAGAAGTTCATCATCCTGTCTGTGAATGTTGCTTTCTGTCCTGCTGATGTAAATATCACAGTTTCTTTTGATTAACAGACTGATTGTTCTTCTTTTTTATAACACTGTTCGGTGTGATATTTCCTGTGTGATGCTGTTAAAATAAAGACAGTTGAGAAAACAACAGACTGAATGACTGCTGTGTTTTTGATTAATACATTGAATACCTTGAATAAAGAACTTGAAAGCAATACTTGAGTCAAAGTACAAATATCTTAACAGAAAATTACTTTGGTAAAAGTTAACCCTTGTGTCAAATTTGACCCGTTTTTAAAGTTTTTCATGTCAGAAATATGGGTTGCGTTCAACTAAATGGCCCAAAAATAACATGGATGCATGCATGTACGTTATATCGATACAACATTCTTCACAAGTTAAATTAATTATCACTTCCATTGAATTTTGGGTGTGTTATTCAACTTTATAGCATTTGAAAAAAATGGTTTCCTGGCTAAACTTTGACATGAACTGTGATCCACTCAACAGCTTCTGATCTTAACTATTAGTCAAAATAATTCATAATCTCTGCTTTTTCAACTCATGAATTAGGTTTATTGACCGTGAATTAAAAAAAAAAGCGTAGAAAAAAGTGACAAAACATTTCAAAAAGTTAAAAGATAGTTCATTTTCAATTTTGACCCGGAAGGCCAACATGTCGATGGCTGACTGGAAGACAACACAAGAGTTACCAGACGAATGACTGCTGTGCTTCTGATTCATACTTCCTGTTTGTACCAGTCTTGTATGAAGAACTCAGCCCGGTCTCACGGCAGTTGGTGAAATGGTCACGTTATTGAATCTATTGATTCGTGAACAGGACACGAATATGTCGTTTTTTTCGTGTAGTGATTACGAATTTTAATGTAATGTATTTAAATGGGAAGCATATTTTGTGATCACAGCACGACAACGGTAGGGAGTAGTATTAGAAGCCAGAGATCCACGTAGGGAGGTCGGTCGGGGGGGTGGACGGGTCAAACAACACGGGGCTTTCACCCCGGAGAGCGGGGATGGCGTCCCGCGTGTTGCAGGACTTTCACCCCGGAGAGCGGGGACGGCGTCCCGCGTGTTGCAGGACTTTCACCCCGGAGAGCGGGGACGGCGTCCCGCGTGTTGCAGGACTTTCACCCCGGAGAGCGGGGATGGCGTCCCGCGTGTTGCAGGACTTTCACCCCGGAGAGCGGGGACGGCGTCCCGCGTGTTGCAGGACTTTCACCCCGGAGAGCGGGGACGGCGTCCCGCGTGTTGCAGGACTTTCACCCCGGAGAGTGGGGATGGCGTCCCGTGTGTTGCAGTTCCTTTCCGCGTTATTAACCCCAACTGTCCCGTTGTTGTCGGCGTGTCCGGCGTGTGACGGTTCCTTTCCCAGTTTTTTTTTTTCCTAACCTCAACCGTCCCGTTGTTGTGGCGTTTCATGTCCCCGTTGTTGCGTGCCACAGACACCGCGGATCGTGTCTGTGCACCCGGGGAACGCATCCCCGTGTGGCGGTCCGTCCTGTTGTTGCTGGCGTGTGGCGTTTAATTTCCCCGTGGCAGTACATGAAATGAAATTCTAATGAAATCCGTGACCTGTAAACGAAATAAACGAGAAAATCGTGACCTGTACACGTATCAATAAATAAAAATAACGTGACCATTTCACGAACTGGCGTGAGACCGGGTTGGAAGAACTTGAGTAAGACTACAAGTATC
>CM042324.1:1473011-1485511 GCA_023566125.1 Zingel zingel | reverse complement strand
GTAGTGCAAGCGTAGGGCTCGGTTTGGTGGGAAAAAATTCTAATGTTCAGTAGAAACCCAACCCCGTCAAAAAGCCCAATATTCAGCCCAATCAGAAGCCCAATCCTGGATTCAGGGCATCCCTTGTTTAAAAACCCTGAGCAGTAAAACCCAACACATCTTCTCTGTAGCGTCCATTAAAAAGTTGTCTTTGTGATTCATTCTTGTATTCTATAATAACAGAGTTAAGTGAGTTGCATTTTTTAATCTACAGATTCAATTATTTTACCAGTAATATCTGAGTTAGATCTCTGATTCTTCTCTTGTTTCAGATGACTGCACACAGAGTTGATCCGTTCCTCCAGAGCGAGGAGCGGGAATGAATGGAAGAAGGTTTGAGTCCGTAGTGACATCTCACCACACTTCTGTAAACATTCATACATTCATAATATACATGAAAATAAAAGGGGGTTTCACATGACAGTGATAACAGCTGTGTCCAAATGTAATCTTTAAGCTGTAAATTCAGATTTTTTTTAAATCTGTTGTGTCAGGGTTGAGTTATTGAATATTTTAAGTAAATAAAAAATTGAAACTACTTTGTTTATTGTAAACCTGGACCCTCTTTTCCCATACATTTGTGTCTAAGTGACTGATGGGAACAACAATCTCTGTAACCGCTCCAGTATTGAGTGAGAACGCTGTAACCGACAGCCACAGACCGGACTGCAACGCTTGGTCAGGTGCCTTTGGTGTTGTTATTGACACTAAAAGTCTCCTTTAGCGTCATATCTCAACGCACTTTCATATCTGACGCTGACAGCCACTGACCAAGCGTCCGTATTTCACGAGTTCGGAGTGAGAACGGGTTGATAGGACACATTTTCAGCATCAGTTAGCGTCCACTAAAAGTTCTGTTTTTCCCGCTGACAGGCTGAGATTATTATTCTAAATGTCTGACAACATTATGTGTACGGAAGTGGACGGAAATTGAAGGTGTGCAATTGTCCATTAACGTTTTATTGCATCTTGTTTCTCTCTTACAGTTTATTTCCAATTGCTAACACACTAAAATGAAATTATTTAAACTGACACACAGAGAGCTAAACCTCTTCTCAAGTCTCCAAAAGTCTAAACCTATTTTCTGCTTTACACACATTTTGCAATTCAAAACGACACTTTTTAAATGCACTGAACACGGTTCTCTGCATAAGACACAACAATCTGACATAAAGTCACAAATGTTTGCCATTTCAAAACACTGCCATTCAGAATGACAATACATGAGCTAATTGGCCAATACATGAGCCACCTGGCCAAACACCTCAATGGGTCATTGTTACCACTTCAATCAGGAAGTAAGCGCTATGAAAAGACCACAGGTGAGCACCTCTTTTTTCCTATATATTTTTTCTGCAATTTTCTTTTACTGTTTTTTGTGAACATATTTTTGTTAAGTCCAATGTTGCACTGACTTGTTTGGTGAAAAACAAAAGTGTGTGTGTGTGTGTGTGTGTGTGTGTGTGTGTGTGTGTGTGTGTGTGTGTTCTTGTTTATCTACATTTGTGGGGTCCAAAAACTGGGAATACAGTATACTTGTGGGGTCCGACCAGCTTTGTGGGGCCAAAATGCTGGAGCCCACAAGGTTAAAGGTCTGTTTGAGGGTTAAGACTTGGTTTTAGGATTAGGGTTAGAATTAGGTTATGGTTAGGGTGAGGGTAAGGGTTAAGGTTAGGCATCTAGTGGTGATGGTTAAGGTTAGGGTAAGGGGCTAGGGAATGCATTATGTCAATGACGGGGCCCCACAAAGATAGTGAGACGCACTATGTGTGTGTGTGTGTGTGTGTGTGTGTGTGTGTGTGTGTGTGTGTGTGTGTGTGTGTGTGTGTGAGAGTGTGTGTGTGTATCTGCATGTGCATGTGAACAATCTGAAGAATTTTCTACAATTTGAACTATTTCAGTATTATGGCAAAGAATACTAAAGTTGAGAGTGCTTTTCGTTATGCCCCGCAGTGTGTTGTTGGTTAGACACAGATCTGGTAATATGAATGAAGTGTGTGTCATTTGGTGCAAAAGTTTGATTTTGATAATGCTAGATGTAGTTTTGGTTGCAGTGCTTAATTTTGCAGAATATATGAGGTTAACTGTGTTAAGTATTTTGATAAAACCAGCCTAGTTTGCAAAATTTTAGTTAGTTTTAACAATTGGAAAAAAAATGTAATACTGGACCAGCTTCAAAGATTGTTGTTCATATCAGTCACTTAGACACAACAACATGATAAAAACAAAGTTACCCTTTAAATCATTGTCAGTAGTCAGACAGATTACTGTAAAGTGACTTCAGGATGACTCATTGGACTCATCAATTATACTGAATATAAGGAAGATCAAAGGTCACATGGGGGCGTAACGTTTGTTGATTGAAAGCTATAAAACTGCAGATTATTTTAAGAAACAGAAGCAAATGAATGAGATGAAATAAATATATAAAAAGGAGAGAAACATCTTCATTATCTGTCCTGTGGAGGTGTTTTTTTCTGCCATGTGTTTGGCTGCTGCTGTGGCTGGAAAATCTTCTGCTTCTCTGTTTCCACAGGATGTGGTCGCTCGCTGCACCGAGACGCCTGCGTCACAGGCGGGGGCGGCGGCGGTTTCTGCCTCAAAGCCTGCTGGGACCGGAAGAGTGTGTGTGTGTGTGTGTGTGTGTGTGTGTGTGTGTGTGTGTGTGTGTGTGTGTGGGCGGGGAGATGGAGGTCAGGCGGTGCTGAGGTGAAGCTGCATCATCAGGTGTCAGCGTGAGAAAACAGATCAGACTAAATATAAACCCTCAGTGTTCCTGTTCATAAATATGTCGCTCGATATTCAGGTGGGACTGAACCAAACAAACAAACAGCTGCTCAGAGGCCTGAAGACATCACGTTTCCTGAAAATGAAATAAAATTTGCTCTTAACCTGATTGAAAATGTAAAAAAAAGCCAATAATGTAACAAAATCGATCGCATGAATCAGAGCACAGTCAGAAAACAATGACTCATTTATTTTAGTTAGATTAGTTTCTTCTATACTTAACATCAACTACGTTTACATGCACATACTTTTCCAGTTTTTGCTCATATTCTGAGAAAGACAATCTTCCTCTAAGCTGTTTCCACAGCTAATGACAGTGAATATTCCCGTTAACGGCGGTGGAGGACTTGTTGTGAACATGTGAACACAGAGTCTCTCTTTCATTCCTTCAGCCAGCTTCTAGAAAAGGTCGCCTCATATCCAAAAACCTGTTAATATCTGAGTCTTTGATAATGTTTAAAAGTAGCTGTGTTTCTCCTTCTTTTCTTTAGGCCGTGCATCTCTACCGCAGCCCTGCAAACTGTCACAAACCCCGATTGAGGCGCAGATTCTGAATGCGCTGTAAACATGTCCAAAGAATGTTTCTAACACCTGAATATTACCAGAATATCACAGATTAAGACGTGTCTTAATCTGAAAATGCTCCATGCTTAAACTATTTCTGTACGCTGATTTCAGATCTCTTACCTACATTTACTTCAGTAACATTTCCGTATTTTTTATTTGTTTGTGTGTATGTGGCATTTTTAGGCCCCCATTATTGACAGGACAGCTCAGACTCGAAAGCGGAGAGAGAGGAGGAACGACATGCAGCAAAGGGCCGCAGGTCAGAACCGAACCCGCAGCCGCCGTGTCAAGAACCGAGCCTCTGCACATGGGCGCGTCCTCCACCAGATGAGCCACCCAGGCACCCCAGTAACATTTTCAAACACATTTTGAAACTGTATTACGGTAGAATAGAGTAACTTTAACAATACAATAACAGGTTGAGTGCAATGAATAGACACACCAATCTCACTTATCAGAACGAAGCAGCTTTTTTCTTTCATAAGGAACCAGCCAGAAACTAAGACTTTGTACTTTGGCACTCTCTCTGTGCCATTTTCCAGAAAAATGTTAAAATGTTCAGTATGGGTGGTGAACAGCATCATAGTAAGGGTTTTTCCTGGCTCACAATGTCCCTTTGGTGGGACACATATTAAGCAGGGATCTTGGCGTCTTTCCTTAGGAAATTTTTAGCAATTAACACATTTTCAAAAAAAATGTATGCACCAAATTAAAGTGGAAACTTATTTATTTATGTGAAGGAAAACACAAAATTTAGGAGGCAGGTATAAAAATATAATGGAAAATAATGCAGAAAGAAGGCTTTTCAATCCGGGACATTGGCCAGACAAGAGTACACTTTGACACCAAAGTCCAGTTCATTTAATTATTGTAAACACTGCGTATCGTACCCGGGCATATTTTTGGTCCAGCCGTACTTGAGACGGTGTGTGGAGTACAGCTATTCCAGTTCATGCATTCTCCTGTAAAGTTCACATCACACACATTCTCACTCCCGTCGCATCAAAAAGCAGTGTTTGGTCAGGTGCCTTTGGACGTTTGTTATTGAGCCAAAAAGTCTTCATTGGTGTCACTTTTTGACGCTCTGGGTCGGGACGTACGTTCAATTGACATGCGGAACAAGAACGGGACAGTTAGGTTCAGGAACATGACATGAACCCCGCTCTCCTCGGTGAAAGTCCTGTGTTGTTTGACCCATCCACCCCCCCAACCAACCTCCTTACGCGGAATTTCGGTCTTTCATACTACTCTCTACTGCTGTCTCTCTACAAACTACTCTCTACTGTTGTCTCTCTACAAACTACTCTCTACTGTTGTCTCTCTACATACTACTCTCTACTGCTGTCTCTCTACAAACTACTCTCTACTGTTGTCTCTCTACATACTACTCTCTACTGTTGTCTCTCTACATACTACTCTCTACTGTTGTCTCTACATACTACTCTCTACTGTTGTCTCTACATACTACTCTCTACTGTTGTCTCTCTACATACTACTCTCTACTGTTGTCTCTACATGCTACTCTCTACCGTTGTCTCTCTACATGCTACTCTCTACTGTTGTCTCTCTACATACTACTCTCTACTGTTAACTCTCTGCATACTACTCTCTACTGTTGTCTCTCTACATACTACTCTCTACTGTTGTCTCTCTACATACTACTCTCTACCGCTGTCTCTCTCCATACTACTCTCTACCGTTGTCTCTCTACATACTACTCTCTACTGCTGTCTCTCTACATACTACTCTCTACTGTCGTCTCTCTACATACAACTCTCTACCGCTATCTCTACATACTACTCTCTACTGTTGTCTCTCTACATACTACTCTCTACTGTTGTCTCTCTACATACTACTCTCTACTGTTGTCTCTCTACATACTACTCTCTACTGTTGTCTCTCTATATACTACTCTCTACCGTTGTCTCTCTACATACTACTCTCTACTGTCGTCTCTCTACATACAACTCTCTACCGCTATCTCTACATACTACTCTCTACTGTTGTCTCTCTACATACTACTCTCTACTGTTGTCTCTCTATATACTACTCTCTACCGTTGTCTCTCTGCATACTACTCTCTACTGCTGTCTCTCTACATAATACTCTCTCTACTGCTGTCTCTCTACATACTACTCTCTACTGCTGTCTCTACATACTACTCTCTACTGTTGTCTCTACATACTACTCTCTACTGTTGTCTCTCTACATACTACTCTCTACTGTTGTCTCTACATGCTACTCTCTACCGTTGTCTCTCTACATGCTACTCTCTACTGTTGTCTCTCTACATACTACTCTCTACTGTTAACTCTCTGCATACTACTCTCTACTGTTGTCTCTCTACATACTACTCTCTACTGTTGTCTCTCTACATACTACTCTCTACCGCTGTCTCTCTCCATACTACTCTCTACCGTTGTCTCTCTACATACTACTCTCTACTGCTGTCTCTCTACATACTACTCTCTACTGTCGTCTCTCTACATACAACTCTCTACCGCTATCTCTACATACTACTCTCTACTGTTGTCTCTCTACATACTACTCTCTACTGTTGTCTCTCTACATACTACTCTCTACTGTTGTCTCTCTACATACTACTCTCTACTGTTGTCTCTCTATATACTACTCTCTACCGTTGTCTCTCTACATACTACTCTCTACTGTCGTCTCTCTACATACAACTCTCTACCGCTATCTCTACATACTACTCTCTACTGTTGTCTCTCTACATACTACTCTCTACTGTTGTCTCTCTATATACTACTCTCTACCGTTGTCTCTCTGCATACTACTCTCTACTGCTGTCTCTCTACATAATACTCTCTCTACTGCTGTCTCTCTACATACTACTCTCTACTGCTGTCTCTCTACATACTACTCTCTACTGCTGTCTCTCTACATACTACTCTCTACATACTACTCTCTACTGCTGTCTCTCTACATACTACTCTCTACTGTTGTCTCTCTACATACTACTCTCTACTGCTGTCTCTCTACATACTACTCTCTACATACTACTCTCTACTGCTGTCTCTCTACATACTACTCTCTACATACTACTCTCTACTGCTGTCTCTCTACATACTACTCTCTACTGTTGTCTCTCTACATACTACTCTCTACATACTACTCTCTACTGTTGTCTCTCTACATACTACTCTCTACTGTTGTCTCTCTACATACTACTCTCTACTGTTGTCTCTCTACATACTACTCTCTACTGTTGTCTCTCTACATACTACTCTCTACATACTACTCTCTACATACTACTCTCTACATACTGCTCTCTACATACTACTCTCTACTGTTGTCTCTCTACATACTACTCTCTACTGTTGTCTCTCTACATACTACTCTCTACATACTACTCTCTACTGCTGTCCCTCTACATACTACTCTCTACTGCTGTCTCTCTACATACTACTCTCTACTGCTGTCTCTCTACATACTACTCTCTACATACTACTCTCTACTGCTGTCTCTCTACATACTACTCTCTACTGTTGTCTCTCTACATACTACTCTCTACCGTTGTCTCTCTACATACTACTCTCTACTGCTGTCTCTCTACATGCTACTCTCTACTGTTGTCTCTCTACATACTACTCTCTACTGCTGTCTCTCTACATACTACTCTCTACCGTTGTCTCTCTACATACTACTCTCTACTGTTGTCTCAATTCCATTCAATTCAAGGTTGCTTTATTAGCATGACTGTAGGTACAGTGTTGCCAAACACAGTAACAATTAGAACATTGACAGCATTAAGGGAAACAGCAACATGTTACATGACAAATTGTGCGTACACACTCACTTTCGCTCTCTCTTTAACACACACACACACACACACACACACACACACACACACACACACACACACACACACACACACACACACACACACACACACACACACACACACACACACACACACACACATATAGACAGTCTACGCATTACAATACATTGGATTAAGTACAGACATTAGGTCGGGCATTGTGGCAAGGTGTCCGACTCACTGTCCCTCATGTCATGACAAGCTGCAACGTATTTCACAGCCAGCGGAGCAGTCAGTCCTTCTCCTGGCAGGTGGGCCAGTTTATCAGAGTCACTAAGGGAGCTAAAATTTGGAATTTTGTTTGAGAATTGTAAAAAATATCCTTTTCTTATCTGTTCAAACTTTGGACAGTATAGGAAAATGTGCATCTCTGTCTCGACCTCACCAGTCGTACAGTGACCACAGATCCGCTGCTCTCTTGGAAGCCATGCTTGTTTGTACCAGCCTTTCTCTACAGTGAGGCTGTTGTCACTGAGCCTATACTAGTACCGGCCTTTCTCTACGGCGAGGCTGTGGTCACTGAGCCTGTACTAGTACCGGTCTTTCTCTACGGCGAGGCTGTGGTCACTGAGCCTGTACCTGTACCGGCCTTTCTCTACGGTGAGGCTGTGGTCACTGAGCCTGTACTAGTACCGGTCTTTCTCTACGGCGAGGCTGTGGTCACTGAGCCTGTACTAGTACCGGTCTTTCTCTATAGCGTGGCTGTGGTCACTGAGCCTGTACCTGTACCGGTCTTTCTCTACGGCAAGGCTGTGGTCGCTGAGCCTGTACTAGTACTGGTCTTTCTCTACGGCGAGGCTGTTGTCACTGAGCCTGTACTAGTACCGGTCTTTCTCTACGGCGAGGCTGTTGTCACTGAGCCTGTACTAGTACCGGTCTTTCTCTACGGTGAGGCTGTGGTCACTGAGCCTGTACTAATACTGGTCTTTCTCTACGGCGAGGCTGTGGTCGCTGAGCCTGTACTAGTACCGGTCTTTCTCTACGGCGAGGCTGTGGTCACTGAGCCTGTACTAGTACCGGTCTTTCTCTACGGCGAGGCTGTGGTCACTGAGCCTGTACTAGTACCGGTCTTTCTCTACGGCGAGGCTGTGGTCACTGAGCCTGTACTAGTACTGGTCTTTCTCTACGGCGAGGCTGTTGTCACTGAGCCTGTACTAGTACCGGCCTTTCTCTACGGTGAGGCTGTGGTCACTGAGCCTGTACTAGTACCGGCCTTTCTCTACGGCGAGGCTGTGGTCACTGAGCCTGTACTAGTACCGGTCTTTCTCTACGGCGAGGCTGTGGTCACTGAGACTGTACTAGTACCGGTCTTTCTCTATAGCGTGGCTGTGGTCACTGAGCCTGTACCTGTACCGGTCTTTCTCTACGGCGAGGCTGTGGTCACTGAGCCTGTACTAGTACTGGTCTTTCTCTACGGCGAGGCTGTTGTCACTGAGCCTGTACTAGTACCGGTCTTTCTCTACGGCGAGGCTGTTGTCACTGAGCCTGTACTAGTACCGGTCTTTCTCTACGGCGAGGCTGTTGTCACTGAGCCTGTACTAGTACCGGTCTTTCTCTACGGTGAGGCTGTTGTCACTGAGCCTGTACTAATACCGGTCTTTCTCTACGGTGAGGCTGTGGTCACTGAGCCTGTACTAGTACTAGTACCGGTCTTTCTCTACGGCGAGGCTGTGGTCGCTGAGCCTGTACTAGTACCGGTCTTTCTCTACGGTGAGGCTGTTGTCACTGAGCCTGTACTAATACCGGTCTTTCTCTACGGTGAGGCTGTGGTCACTGAGCCTGTACTAGTACCGGTCTTTCTCTACGGCGAGGCTGTGGTCGCTGAGCCTGTACTAGTACCGGTCTTTCTCTACGGCGAGGCTGTGGTCACTGAGCCTGTACTTGGTAAGAATCTGTCTCTGCTTCGTATCTCTGACGGTGGAGAGGTACTCTGCAAATTCATAATCTCTTTTTAGTGACAACTAGAATTCTAATTTGGATTGTGATTTTGTTTGATCTTCCCAATGTTCCAGATATTGTTTCTTACTTTGATTCATAATTAGTTTTGACTTTGATTTGGAAAGCAGTGCTGGTCTGAGATCGATGGGTTAGTGTATTAGTTAACGCCAGAACCAGCTGGCAGAGGGGACTGGTTTAAGGGCTGACCTCTTGGCTTTTGATTGCTTGAAACTTTATGGTATTTTCTGCACTGGATTTCAGATGTATCCAGAATTTTAACCCTGACCGAGATATCCTCTGTGACACAAGCACACAGGACCCCTCTAAAAATATGTAGGAACTCACTTCACCCTCTGCTTTAATTCATCCAATATGACATCACTCTGTGTTTATATTTTGCTTTTTTTTCACTATTGTGGTTTTTGTGTTATAAACTTAAGTTCACAGATGTAAAAATCATCATCATGATGATGGAGGTGGAGTTTGACCTGCTGTGACAGAAACCACATCCCTCTGTGGGGACTTTAACGGTGATGGAAAAAACATTTGTTTGTTTGTTTGGTTTTCTGCAGCTTCACCGCCAACAGGAAGTCAGCAGCAGGATGTGCATGAGGTTAAAAAGAATAAGAAGAAGAAGAAATGAGGCTGCAACAGCGTGGAGCGCTTTGAGGTCACAATCTGACAAACATCCGGGGGCAGCAAAAAACCTGCAGCTGTTGCAAAACTTTCATGAACTTTGTGCCCATAAGAACATAATTTATTAAAACATATACATATATGCAAGGGTGTAACTTATGTACATATATGCAAAGTGGAGTTGGGATCTCCACTTTTGAGCCAAATAGAATATTTTTGCATATCGAACTTCAGATCAAACAAATTTGTGCATGTTAGTGAATTTTTCTGCAACGATTTGTGCCTTTAATGCAGCAAGTTATGGTGCAAATGTCTTTATTTATGTCAAGGAAATTATAATAGGTTTTTGGGGGAGGATGCACTGGCCAGTTTTGATTATTGGGGCTGGTTGTAACCCCTGTAAATGTAGCATATTGATATATGATCATCATCATCACCCAGCCCTTTCAACCTGTTCTCATTCCCAACTCGTCATTTTATGGAGGCGGTGGGTAGTGAGAATGTGTTGGAATATTTTTATGTTATGCATGTGTCAGAATGTGACTTTAGGCAGCTTTTCATTTTGTTCCCAAAGTTGCATGTTTTGGTTAATTGCCCAGTTTGAGTTTTAGCAGTGTGTGTTTAGTATTTTGTTTTATTAGTAGATGTGTTACATGTTGTACGAGTTATTATTTGCATGGGTTTGTGGATTTGCTATGTTTTTCTAATTGTTAGTTGGACTGAGAATTAGGATCATGAGAAGCAGATGTGATTGCCTGGACCCCCCCCCCCTCCCCCCCCACAGCCTATGATTGGCCACAGGATCTAATGATGTGCTTGTTAAAGGTGGACGTGAAACAGGTGCAGGGAAGGAAAAAGGAGGACAAAGAAAAACATTTTTCATTTCAATTCAGTGCCTTGTGAAACATTTTTTTGGTCATTTTTTATTGCTGCGCAGATGTAACCGGTTTGATTTTAAATAAATTATTGAATAAACCATCCTGTGGAAACGCCTTGTTTTGCTGGTAATAAAGGACCGCAGACAACCATGTGACATATGCACCATCCACCAATGCAAAGTCGTTGTACGTGTTACTTACCTGGCAGTAAATCCTTTTGTGATTCTGAAGAGTCCAGCTGCTGCTGACTCTAATATTCAGCTCAGCTGACATGTCTGTAAGGAGAGTCGTGTCTTGTCCAGTAGGTGGTGTTCTGCAGGCTTTCTGTTTGCGTTTCCATGAGACGACAGTGCCATCTTGTGACTTTTCTTAAGAACTGCTGCTCTCAAATCAACAAGTCCTGAATGAAGCAGGTAGATAGATAGAATAGACTTTATTGTTCCCGAGGGGAAATTTGTCTCAGGCATAGTGGTCCAATCTGTTGCTTCACAACACAAACATATAACAGAAAAAATATTATAAAATCATAAACATCAGATCAACAAAACATCTTTGGACATAAAAGAAGGACACACATGACTGTACAGACAATACAACATCTTAAATAGTAAATGTAATAATTAAAGAGTGATGTGCAAACAGTCCTGGTGTATTTATTACACTTTTGCTCTGTTGTACTAAGATTTACTGTTTGAGTTCAGCAGCTTGATAGATGTTGGAATAAACGATAACTTAAGTCTGTTAGTTTTACATCTCGGCACACGGACTCTTCTCCCTGATTGCAGAAGTTTATATTCAGGGAATAGAGGGTGAAGAGAGTCTGCAGGGATTCTTTCAGCTTGTTTTCTGACTGCTTGCTCGTACAGGCTCTGTATGGGCTTGTACTCTTTCCTCTCTATTATCCTCAGAGCTGTCTTGTGTGTGCTGACCAGCCCGCTTCTCAGCTGCACTGTTAAGTTGCCAAACTATGCTGTGATTCCTTATCTAGTAGTCTTGTGATGTGAGGAGGGTCTTTGTTTCTTTCTTTCTGAAGCTTTGTTTGCTGAAATAAAATCCTTCAGACAAAACAGAAATGTGGATGTGCATTAGCTTATTAGCCCGGGGCTGCAGAAAACAATTCAGTGCCTTGTGAAACATTACGATAGGAATGCGTGGCTGGGACATTAGCCTTGGACTCAACAGACATACATGAACAAATTTGCCGTTTTCTTTCACGAAAATATCACTCGTATGGCGAGTGTGTGTGTGTCTCTACCAAGGTCTCTGACTGTAAACCACGGAGACACCAATCCCAGATTATCTTGTGACATTCACAGTAAACGCTTGAGTTATAAAACGGTGTCCAACATATAACAAACAAGCTAACACAACAAAGACAGGTCCGCCTAAAGGTGGGAGGCTGACCACCTGGTGACCTGGTGCAACTAAAACAATCTAGAGATCAACGCTCTAAAGACAGTGGAGATGGTTGCAGCCTCACCTGCCCCCATCACCCTCTGTGACTCCACAATTGACACTGTGGAGTCTTTCCGCTTCCAGGGAACTATCATCTCCCAGGACCTCAAGTGGAACTGAACATCAGCTCCCTCGTCAAGAAAGCATAACAGAGGATGTACTTCCTGCGGCAGCTGAAGAAATTCAACCTGCCAAAGACAACGATGGTGCACTTCTACACGCCATCATTGAGTCCATCCTCACATCCTCCATCACCATCTGGTACACTGCTAGCACGGCCAAGGACAAGGGCAGACTGCTCTCACATCCTCCATCACCATCTGGTTCGCTGCTAGCACGGCCAAGGACAAGGGCAG
>CM042324.1:1263011-1468011 GCA_023566125.1 Zingel zingel | reverse complement strand
TTGACAGGAGAACGTGCGGTCCTCCATGCGTACGCACATTTTGGAGACAAAATAGGAATTGGCGACACAGATGGTGAACTGAAGTCAGACTGCTGAAAGTAAATGGGAATAATGATTACTCATAATATTTTCAAGTATTGATGCCTCACGCACACTTTTTCATTCCATATCATCCACGTTACCATGAAGATTAAATCCAGCAGTGTTATTTGCGCTTGTACCGAGTGATAATTGTTGCATAAACACCTCCAACTCAAATCTCAAATCTTGTTCTTAATGTTTAATCAGCGCTGTCTCGCCGTCACATTGTCCGCTACGGAGCGCAGGAGGAGGAGATGGCCCGACTGCATGGAATACAGGATAGCATCAAATACCCTACCATTAGATAACGGCAGATCGCAGTGTAAATAACTAAATATCTGTCTTTAAAACTGTGCATATATCATCAAATGTCAAAGTCTGAAAATACAGCCGTTAAGCTCTCGCGCAATCGTTACCCTTAATGTCCTCGTTATCAGTCCGAACTTTAATACTGTTAATGACAAAACCTGCATGAAGTAAAGTGTGTTTGTCTATTAGACTTTATTTCGTCTTCAGATTGTATCTCGGGGTCGGGGATACCACTAGTTGATGCTGTGTTGGCAAGGTGTTAACAATCACAAATTGTTGTAAACATATTAATACTGTGGTGACCCCCGTGCGTAATGCTGCATGATGGCACTACTGGCCCTGCAGGAGGACTAATGGAAGAATCAGGAGAGAAAGAGACTTCAGGGACCATGACGATGACTGGCTAATATGCCGATTTAGATTTCCTAAAGCTGTGCTCTTGGATCTATGTACTAAATTGGGTCCAGTAGAGAGAGCAACGCGCCGGAACCGTGCCATCCCGGTCCATCCCGGTCCAAATACAGGTCCTCGCCACTCTGCGGGAAACCGGCTGTTTCCAGAAGGAAATGTCTGACAGCTAAGTGTTTTTATTTTTACAAATATTATATATATAGTCTTCAACTTTATCACTAAGGCTTGTTTGGATATAATATATAGTTCTGTTAAACCTTATTATGTCTGGTATATAGAAGCTGTCCCTGAGTGCCCTAACGCCTGCTGTTTTGGACGTATTATTAATACATGTAGTTATAGATCAGGGTTTCCTACACTGTGATAGAACAGGCTTAAATTATAATTCAATTTGCAGCAATTTCTGAACGTCTGAGAAGTTTTTTGCCTTTTCTCCGCCAGTCATGATTCGTGTAACAACTGCCAGTGTCATTGATATACTGATCAGCAGTCACGAGGTGCTTTGCATTGACCATTTATGGTTAAAAATGGGCGTGTACAGGTCGGGATAAGAGGCTAATCCACGTACGCACACTTGTAGGTAATCTCTGATTTATAAAGGGAACATTGCTTACAGGTGTGCGTACACACAGCTTTATACATCTGAATTTTTTGGGCTTACACCATTTTGGGCGTACGTTCACTTACAGTAAGGATCCTACACACAGTTTTATAAATGAGACCCCAGAACTGCAGGGATTTAGCTAAATTGCCTGTGCATTGTCTGATTTAGGCCTATGTGGTAAAACTTGCAAATGCAACCAAAAACTTGACTTATATCTAATTTAAAATGTATTACAGTAAACCCCCCTCTACCTGCCCCCTTTACACAGACTCCCAAGAAAGTGAATGTGGGAGACAGGAGAAGACAGTTCTGGCTGTCTAACACAAATCTGGTCTTGACTCAGTCTCGCCCTGTCTTGGTCCAAACTCACCTGACTTCATTTTCTCCTAATCGTGGTCCAAACTTACCTGACTTCATTCTCTCCTAATCATGGTCCAAACACACCTTACTTCAGTCCTAATCGTAGTCCAAACTCACCTGACTTCATTTTTGCCTAATCACGGTGCAAACTCACCTGACTTCACTCGCTCTTAATCACACTCCAAACTCACCTGACTTCACTCATAATCACATTCCAAACTCACGTGACTTCATTTTCTCCTAATCATGGTCCAAACACACCTGACTTAATTTTCTCCTAATCACGGTCCAAACTCACCTGACTTTATTCACTCCTAATCACGGTCCAAACTCACCTGACTTCACTCGCTCCTAATCACGGTCCAAACTCACCTGACTTCACTCGCTCCTAATCACGGTCCAAACTCACCTGACTTCACTCGCTCGCTCCTAATCACACTCCAAACTCCCCTGACTTCACTCACTCCTAATCACGGTCCAAACTCCCCTGACTTCACTCACTCGTAATCACACTCCAAACTCACCTGACTTCACTCACTCCTAATCAAGGCCTACTCTAAAACTCCCACGCATTTCATTTGTTCTGTCTGGCAGCAGCATGAAGCAGCATGTCCCCACAATTCAGAGACAAGACCTTATGGTTGTGCATGATAAAATACGTTTACTGCTTTCTTTATATGCTGTGTTACTTTAATGGTTATTTGTAAATTGGATGTGATTTAAGGCTTGACCAGTCTGCCTGTTTGCCTTGAGACTACAGAAATAATAGTGTGTAAGTACACAATGCACATGATTTGTTAATTGTTGCCTTCAAGGAAATACAAGTATCCTTATAACCTGATTTAGATTGTAAAATGTATTATGTAATTGTTAAATGTAATGTTTATCTGTTATGAAGTACTCTACAATTTCAGCAGTGGTTGGCCTACCCGTTGATTTCGGTGGGTCTATATGATGCAAGCTAGAAACGTATTGTTAAAATATATTGTACTCCTCCTGTAGGTGATGTACTGTGGGCCTCTTGTTTTGCTTTTTGATGGGACACCAGCACCATCTTGTGGCTTTTCTCAGGAACTGTTACACAAATCAACAGGCCCTGAATGAAGCAGGTAGTGTCTGTTAAAGGATGTTAGAAGGATCTTTGATTTGAACTTTAAGATTCAGAAAATGCTAAAATAGTCAGGCTACAATCTATGAAACAGACGCTGAGATTTGGTTAGTCAAATTGGGTCCTCAAAGGCTGTGCCTACACCACATCTGCCTCTTTCACCAGATGATTCAAACACCAGTTTATTCGGGGACACCGGCACCACCGGATGTACCGCAGAATGGCCCTCTCCTTCCTCTCTCTGTGTGTTGCCATTCTCAAACTCCGTTCTCATCGGGAAACGACAACAATCTTCCAGCTACCGAGCTACACGCTGAAAATGTCAAATTTTGAAGAAGATTTGGATGGTGCAACAAGGCAGCCCTGCTTGTTTCTTTCAGGGAATGATTGTAAAGATTTACGAAGAATAAGTTTAGGTCACTTCCTCTGTAACTGGGACGTTTTTGGACCGATTTGGTGGGATTGCTGTGGATGAAGTACAGCTACACTCGTAAGAGCCAATGAGGTTTCATCCATATATCAGCTAATTTAAATAACTTGCGTTACTGACCTGTCAACAGTTAACTTCATTTGATATTTTATGCGGTGTTTCCTTCTGGGGGGGGTGCAAATGTTCCTCCAAAACAAGTTCCTTCCTGAGACTATTTAGCAGAGCCACCGTCACTGCGTCCGGAGATTAGCGCCACCAAAAATGATTGTGATTGGTTTAAAGAAATGCAAACAACCCAGAGCGTTTTTGTTTTTTCTACTATCCCAGAATGCATTTGTGGTGTAGCCAGAAGCCACATTGATTTTCATTTGAATAAAGAGGCTACAAAACTTTGATAGTCATGCAAGGGAAAGAACTAGGAACACACACACAAGGAATACTGTAGACCCATAACACAGAGAATGGAAATGCTGTTACTACATGTATTAATAAAAAAACAAGGATTTAACAGTGTGTTCTGCACAATACACATATCAGATGCTGACAGGACTCCTCCTGTAGGTGACGTATTGTGGGCCTCTTGTTTTGCTTTTTGATGGGACACCAGCACCATCTTGTGGCATTTTTCAGGAACTGTTACACAAATGAACAGGCCCTGAATGAAGCAGGTAGTGTCTGTTAAAGGTACACTGTGTAGTGTTTTAACCCTTGTGTTGACTTCGGGTCACATTGGCCCGTTTTAAATTTTTGTTTTACATCAGAAAATATTGGACGTAGAAATAAGCGCTGAAAATGTGTAGAAGAAAGGTTGAAACGAAGACAACACAAGGGTTAAATATTTTATTAGCTAAAATAAATGTCTTCATTAATAAATATGTCCTCATTGGTGTAAAATTACCTCTGCCAATGATCTGACTTATCCTCGTAAGTGAAGAATTTCTTACCTGTATTAACATTGGACGGGCAAGTCCAAGGAGGCATCCATGTCGTTCCGCCATTTTTAAAAACTGTAATCGCTGAGAGGGACATAGAGCACTAGCCGACCTGTCTAGCTAATCCACAACGCGTTTTCGTTCAGAGCCAGCGTCACGTGACTGAAACAAGCTGAAACGGAGAAGGAGATCAGCGAGAGGCGCTTGTCACTGCCCTGGCAAATTTGAAAGCCTGCAACTGCACTTTAGTTCATAATGGAGGATCGTACTTATGCCGAGCCACAGGAGAAGGAATCCTTGTCACTGAAAAAGGGAATTATAGCTTCTTGGTACATAATGGCTACCATAGTTGCAACACACATTTGAAAAAGCGAGGCGCTAGAGAGCACTATTTGTTTGTTTGCAAAATACAATTTCACCGCTAGATGGGAGAAATTCCTACACAGTGTACCTTTAAGGGACGTAAGAAGAATCTTTTGATTTTAACTTTAAGATTCAGAAGATGCAAAAATATTCAGGCTACAATATATGAAACAGATGCTGAGATTTACATTATTATGCATCCGCATTACATGTTTCAAATATTCATTGAAAATGCCAGAATATACAGCCCGGCTCAAAGTAAACAACACAAGCTGGTTGGTAAGTAAGGTGATTTCTTTGTAAGGAACATAAAATTAAAATAACTTTATTCATCCCCCGGTAGCAAAAAGCACGAGGTGTAGTTCTGACAAGTAAGTAAACAATATAAATGAACACAATGCCATATACCATAATAAATATTGGGTTGAAGGGTACAGGTGTTCCCATAATTTTGCTTAACCAGTTGAAAATCTGAGTTTTGGATTTGACTGTCAAATTTCCAAACCAGCTGGTAATACCATACCGAAGAATTGACTCTATTGTTGCTCTATAGAAGATTAACATGATATTTTTACAGACCCCGAACACTCTAAGTCTGCGCAGAAAGTAGAGACGCTGATGAGTTCTGGCACAGACGTTTGTTACATGTGTGCGCCAACTCAGGTCATTATCAATATGAACTCCTAGATATTTTAAGGACACCTGCTTGATGTCATGACCATTGATGGCCACAAGGCTCTGATCTCCAGCTGTTCTGGGGTCTACCAGCATTTCCACAGTTTTGCTTGTGTTAATATGAAGTTGATTTGAATCGCACCAGTTGACAAACTTGTCCACAGCAAATTGGTGGATGCTTATATTGCTTTCTTTAGTAAGCAAACAGAGAAGGACAGTGTCATCTGAAAATGTTACTATATGTTGGTTTGGCTCAGAGCTGATGCAGTCATTGGTGTACAATGTAAACAGAAGAGGTGAACTGACGCACCCTGCTGGTTCAGACATGGAGGAGTTAAACTTCACCTGCTTTCGCCTGTTTGACAAAAAGGAGTGATACCACCTGATTAAAAAGGGATTAACATTTACCTGAACTAATTTCCTAAGCATGATATCTGGCTGGATTGAGTTAAAGGCAGAACTAAAATCAACAAAAAGCAGTCTAGCATATGCAACAGGACTTTCAAGGTGCTTCAGAGTGAGGTGCATTATTGTTGATATGGCATCACTTGTACTAAGATTTTTTGTATAAGCAAATTGGTATTTATCTAACATTTGTTCCACATCTGTATGGAGTATCTCGATCATAAGCCTCTCCATTGATTTAAAAACATTGGTGGTTAAAGCCACTGGCCGATAATCATTGTTCTCCTAGGGATTTTTTCCAGAGTTTTGGTACTGTACATGTGTCTATAGGGAGCTGAAATAATTTATGCCAGGCGGTGACATTTCTTCTGCAAATGTTTTTAAAAGAAAAGCAGACTTTGCTTTGGTTGTTTGTATGTTTTTAAACACCTTAGTAACAGTGGTTCAATTATAATTCTGTCCAAGTCAACATTACAGATTATATTCTCTAACACTACAGCACATTCCCTGACATTGTCAGTATTAAAACGCATATAAAAATTATTCAGTTCGTTTGCCTTTCCAATTTCATTGTGGGCAAACAGAGGCTTCCTTTTAGTGTCTATGTTGGTAATTTTTCTTTCTTTTCCCACGCAAAATTTGGGATTTATAAAAAACAAACGACGGGAGAATGTGCGGTCCTCCACGCAAACTCTGACCCATGCATACGCACATATTGGAGACAAAATAGGAATTGGCGACGCAGATGGTGAGGTGGTGAACTGAAGTCAGACTGCAGAGAATAAATGGGAATAAGATTACTCGTAATATTTTCTAGTATTGATGCCTCACGCACATTCTTTCACTCTATATCATCCACGTTACCATGAAGATAAAATCCAGCAGTGCTATTTGTGCTTGTACTGAGTGATAACTGTTCCATAAACACCTTGTAAAATCCAACTAAAATCTTAAATAAAAATGTGTTCTTAATGTTTAATCGGTGCTGTCTCGCCGTCACATTGTCCGCTACGGAGCGCAGGAGGAGGAGATGGCCCGACTGCATGGAATACAGGATAGCATTTAAATACCCTAGCATTAGATAACGGCAGATCGCAGTGTAAATAACTAAATATCTGTCTTTAAAACTGTGCATATATCATCAAATGTCAAAGTCTGAAAATATAGCCGTTAAGCTCTCGCGCAATCGTTACCCTTAATGTCCTCGTTATCAGTCCGAACTTTAATACTGTTCGTGACAAAACCTGCATGAAGAATAGGGTGTTTGCCTATTAGACTTTATTTCGTCTTCAGATTGTATCTCGGGGTCGGGGATACCACTAGTTGATGCTGGGATTTTGGCAAGGTGTTAACAATCACAAATTGTTGTAAACTTATTAATACTGCGGTGAACCCGTGCGATTTGCTGCATGATGGCACTACTGGCCCTGCAGGAGGACTACGCTAATGGAAGAATCAGGAGAGAAAGAGACTTCAGGGACCATAACGATGACTGGCTAATATGCCGATTTAGATTTTCTAAAGCTGAGCTCGTGGATCTATGAACTGAATTGGGTCCAGTAGAGAGGGCAACGCGCCGGAACCGGGCCATCCCGGTCCAAATAGAGGTCCTCGCCACACTGGGGGAAACCAGAGGGAAATGTCCGACAGCTTAGTGTTTTTTTTAAATAAATATTATATATAATCTTCAACTTTATCACTAAGGCTTGTTTGGATATAATATATAGTTCTGTTAAATCTTATTATATACGTCTGGTATATCGAAGCTGTCCCCGAGTGCCGTAATGCCTACCGTTTTGGACGTATTATTAATATAGGTAGTCTATAGATCAGGGTTCCTACACTGTGCAAGAACAGGCCAAAATTATAATTCAATTTGCAGCAATTCCTGAATGTCTGAGAAGTTTTTTAGGGATAAGAGGCTGATCCACGTACGCACACTTGTAGGTAATCTCTGATTTATAAAGGGAACATTGCTTACAGGTGTGCGTCCACACGGTTTTATAAATCTGACTTTTTTTCGGCGCACACCATTTTGGGCTTTTGGCCGTAGGTACACTTATAGTAAGGATCCTACGCACAGTTTTATAAATGAGACCCCTGGTGGGTATTGACGGACAGAGCCGTTCCGCAGCGGAGCCGTTCTGCAACCGGTGGAAATTAAGTGTTATTCACTACCATATTTTGATAAGAATTAAATCTTCTCAGCGTCAGTGAGCCAATCAGCACACAGCATGCTTTTAAAAAGACTTAAAGGCCCAATGTGTAGGAATTTCTCTTATCTAGCATTGAGATCATAAATCGCAATCAACTCTTTCGCACCACACAGTTCAAAGTACGTATTACAGCTACGGTAGCCGTTCGGCGTCTCTTTCAATCCCCTTTTTTTCAGCAGGTCTTTCCATCTTTGGAAGGCAGCTCCAATGTTGACTCTTTTTTTCTGATGATGCCGGTCTCTTGCTCTTTTCAATATCCTTTTTCTGGGCGAAAAAGAAGACTCCTGTTCCTGACATTTGGATTTTGAATATGTGTGGTCCTCCATCTTTCCTTCTTCAAACTTGCCGGGTCAGGAAGCTATGATACCCGATAGCAGCATTAGCAGCACTTGTGAGTTTATCATGTGACAGCGAAAACACGAAAGGCGGAGCAGTATGTTCTGTATGTCCCTTACATACAGGACATGAAGAGTACCAAATGTATTTCAAGATGGAGCATGAATATGGAGTGTCTACCCCAGTTCATGCAAATGCAAATGTAAAATTTCAAGGAACACTTGGAATTGATGGTGGTGGTAAATATATATATATATATATATATATATATATATATATATATATATATATATATCTCATCATCATCATCATCATCATCATCATCATCATCATCATCATATCATCATATAACATCATTTTCTTTTAAAGTTTTAAGATACATAATTTTAGAGGGGAGCATGACCACTTGATGGCAGTGTTGTGTAATAAAAGGAGGAGCTGAAGTGTGTAAATGTTTAGTGAGGGGCTGTCAGCTTTTTTTTTACGATTGAAGTTTAACAGTGTGTGCCTCCCTCTGGTGGACCAGCATCTTTTGCTCCAGAGAAGGCTCGCAGCATAAACTTTGGAAAGCCATTTACTTCTTGTTTGTACTAGAACAAATAAGAATAGGAAGCAGTGGTCTGAAATGTACAGCCAAGAGTAAGTGTCTCTCCTTCAGTAGTAATGACATCTCCTGTTGGCTGGATCACTCTGTCTTCTCCTTTACACTCTGGGGAAGAAGAGAACATGCAGAGGAAGAGAGGAATCAATCAATGAGATGATTGATTTAAAGCAGAACAGTAGGTTTAAAGAGTAAATAACCATTTTTCCGATTTTCCCATACAGCGATAACATGTTATTTAGAATGCACGCAATACCAACAGAAATGATCTGTTTTTGCTTTTTTGTGCATTAAAACACACTATGCATCTTAACAAAGAAAAGAGCAGCAAAAATAATCCACAGCCAATGTTCCATCTCTACAACAAGGTTTAAACCAACAGGAGAAACTAGCTGATGTTCAACATTCAGTCTGAGAATTGTTCTCTTCACAGCAGCACTAATTATTGACTGAATGGTTGAACACAGAGCAGAAGTAGTGCACCGCCTACTTGATAATCCTCCACTACTGTAGTATAGGTACAAAGTTCATTACAGCAGTTTGGAAAAAAAGGCTTCCAGCATGTTTTGGAATGTTTCTTGGTTATGAAGTGACAGTTTAGTATATTTTGGTCCTCTGAGGTCAAATTCAAAGATGGTGAAGTTGTTGGAGAAGCTTCTGTTTTCATGAAATTCTTAAGTTAGTAAAATCTTCGGCAGTAAAAATGTGATTCTACTGAGTTCTTCTGTGAATTATGATGTTATGGAATATAAACAACCAGTGAGTGATTTAAAGTTTGATTTTAATAAACGTAAAAAAATTCTTTGGATTCTGATGTCTGAAAATAATAACTACCACTGATTTAAAGAGTTGTATTTGTGTTTCAGTGACATAGATAGACAGATTTTTTTATTGAGCCCAAAAAATGGGAAATTACAGTGGTATGTGACGTATTTGGGATGCAGTACATGTTGAACAATGGAAGGAGCACATTCTGGTGGGATTTAGTAGGTAAGTCAGTGTCCATTTATTTGTTGTTATGGTGTCTTGTGTTTGAACCATCATACAGTTGGATTGTCATTGAAGTGGATTTGCTGTTCATGTGAATCCTCCCACAGTGTTACATTAGCAGCTGTAACCACAGGGACTCTGATAAAACTGGAATAATCAGAATCCATCTGATATGAAGCTGTGGTTTGAATACCACTTCCCTCCTCTTTGAAGAGCAGTCAGATATCTGTGTTCAGGTTTTTGTACAGCCTCTTCTACACTTTGCATCACTGTGTTTCTACAGCACAGTAGTAGAGACCTGTGTCTGCCAGGGTTAGTTTCTTTATGGTCAGTTCAGTTGATTTCCTTGGTGTTCTGGACTGATAGCGCGGATCTGGGATATATTCACCACTAGTAGCTCCTTTCCAGAGTATAAACTGAGGTGCCTGAAGGTCAGACTGATGTCTGTACCAGTAAAGTGTAGCACTATACGTTGTTTCATATTTGCATCTGAGTGTAACAGATTCTCCTTCTCTTTTACTGACTTCATCTTCTACAGGATGTATGTTGTCTCCAGCTATTAATCCTGGAAAAGTACAGAAAATTAAACCATTAGACTAACATCGTTCATGAGGCTGAGAGGAGAAGACAGTGGAACATGTCAACTGTACATTGTTTCTCTGGACATGAACAGTTCAACTGTTCAGAGATTTCTTCTCTGAACTGCAGTTTATATAAATCTTTAGAAAATAATAAAACCATGTTGTTCTTTGTATCTTACCAAATAAAAGAGCAGCAAGAATAATCCACAGCCAATGTTTCATCTCTACAACAAGGGTTAAACCAACAGGAGAAACTAGCTGATGTTCAACATTCAGTCTGAGAATAGTTCTCTTCACAGCAGCACTTATTATTGACTGAATGGTTGAACACAGAGCAGAAGTAGTGCACCGCCTACTTGATAATGTCGCCCTCTAGTGGAGGTACAAAGTTCAATACAATGGTGTAGAAAAAAGTCTTCCAGCAACTTGTCAGTGTGTAGGCTTGTGTTTTTGTACAGAGACTGTGGGTTTGCTGTCACTGTGGGCCTCACAGCACAGTAGTACAGAGCAGAGTCTGTCACTGCAGCAGAGGAGATCTGCAGAACCATTTTGGTTTTATCCTCACTTACTGAAGCAGACAGATGAGAGTTTGTTGCACTTTGCGTTCCAAAGTGAAAGATGAGGAACTCTGGTGGTTTTCCTGGATATTGTCGATACCAGAAGAAATAATCAGCAACAGTTGCTTGTTTGGAGTATCTGTAGGACAGAGTAACAGAGCTGCCTTCTAAACTGTTCTTTTCTGTCTCGACTTGAGTGAGTTCTTCACAACTGACACCTAAAGGAAGAGATAACTCCGTCATTTCATGTTGTAAAAGACTTAATACATGATTTACATTCAGATGTTATTAGAATCAAACTTTTTCATGCTGCATAGTCTAACATACCTGTTAGAATGAAGAGAAACGTCAGAGAAAACACACAGTGCTGCAGTGACAGCATGTTGAATAAAGGTAATGTTGATGGTTTGTGTATTGAACTGTGTTGAATATAGAAGTTCCTCTCTCTTCTATAGTTCAGTAACAGCTCAGCTCCTCCCTGAGTCTCTCTGTCTCCTCGTAGCTCTGTATTTTCACTTCTCTCAGTTATACTACTATGGTAAAGCGATTTTAGATTACATCATATTGAAGTTCAACAGTGTGTGACTCCCTCTGGTGGATGTTGTGGAGTATTGTGTTGTCTTTGCTCCAAAGGTTTTTGTACAGAGTTTTGGTGTTTCCTGTCACTGTGGGCTGCAGAGCACAGTAGTACACAGCAGAGTCAGACAGCTGAAGCTTCTGGATCTTCAGAGGAACTGATGTCTTGTTGATTTTAGCATGAATTCTGCTTTTCTGAAAATCTTCAGGATCTTTTGCTCCAGAGATGACTCGTATCAATATCGTTGGAAAGCCATTGACTTCTTGTTTGTACCAGAACAAATAGGGGAATTTGTCACTGGTCTGAAATGTACATTCAAGAGTAACTGTCTCTCCTTCAGTAGCAATGACATCTCCTGTTGGCTGGATCACTCTGTCTTCTCCTTTACACTCTGGGGAAGAAGAGAACATGCAGAGGAAGAGATGAATCAATAAAGATGATTGATTAAAGGAGAACAATCAGTAGTTTAAATAGTTACCTAGCCAGAGTGTCAGAATCAGGATGTTAGTCAGCCAGTGTTTCATGTCTGCAGTGAGAGGGGAGGAGAGAGAGGAAGAGCATTGATACTCTGATGGATCTGGGCCTTCACATCATTGGTCCTTCCTCTTTATCATCTGTTGAGGGCAGAGGTGGGACCAAGTCATTGTTTTGCAAGTCAAGTCTTTGCACTGAAGTCCCAAGTCAAGACAAGGATGTGCCGAGTGAAGTCCTAAGTCAAGGTCCAATTCCTTAATTTTGTGTTTCGAGTCCTAAACAAGTCATGAAGCAATCTTCACCAAATTTAGACTACAGAGTTATAATAAATTAAATTCACCAAAATCATGAATGCCTTTTTAAACATATATTAATTTTTTATACCATGTTTTTATCAACTGCTACTGAACTTATTAACTCTGACTCTGCACTCTCATACTTTCATAATGTTTTATGTCTAAATTGTTTGTACCTGCTGCTCCTGTGCACTCTGCTGTGTTTGAGGAATTTAAGCCAGTTTCTGTGACGGTGCTTACTGAGGTAGTGCAACACATGAAACCTACCTACTGTCCCTTAGACATTGTTCCCACCAGGATGGTGAAGGAGGTTTTTAATAGCACTATTGGGTCGAGTCTACTTACTTTTTTAAATTCTTTTCTTATTCCAGGTTCTATCCCAGCTGCCTTTAAACGTGCGGTGGTCAGGCCCCTACTTAAGAAGCCTCATCTTGACCCCACAGTGTTGCTCAATTTTAGATCAGTCTCTCATCTGCCTTTTCTTTCAAAGGTTTTGGAACAAGTTGTATTCATACAGTTACAAACCTTTTTACAACAGAGCTCTGTGGTTGAAAAGTTTTAATCTGGTTTCAGATCACATCACAGCACAAAGTCTGCACTGTTGAGAGTACACAATGATATTGCCTTGTCTGTAGATGCCAGGAATCCTGCTGTTTTAGTGCTCTTGGACCTCACAGCGGCTTTTAATGCAATGCACCATGAAGTCCTCTCTCGCCTTGATCATTGTGTAGGCATCCGAGGCTCTGCACTTAAATGGTTTAGCTCCTGTATGGCAAATAGGAGCTTCTCTATCATGATTGGTGACATCTCCTCATCACCAGCTCCTCTCTATTGTGGGGTACCTCAGGGTTCAATACTTGGCCCCATCCTGTTTTCCTTATACATGTTGCTTTTAGGGGCATCATATGTATTATAGGCAAGCACAACCTGTCATTTCTTAGTTATGCAGATGATTTGCTAATTTATTAAAATTAAAAACTTTCTTAATTTGAATGAAGATAAAACTGAGTGTATTATCTTCAGTACTTTATGCATGCCAAACGGTCCAGCTTTGAGTTAGGGAGCTCTGGCTTCATACACTAAGCCAGCTGTCAAAATTGTGGGGTTACAATTGATTGCAGCATGACATTTGATAAGCAGATCAGTAATGTTGTTAGAATTAGCTTTCTCCAGCTTTGTCTCCTGGCTAAAGTTAAGCCGTTCCATAACAGGCATGATCTAGAAAAGATCAAAATGCTGCTGCTCGCTTTTTGACAAATACATCTAGACGTGCACACATCACTCCCGTTCTCTGCACCCTACATTAGCTCCCTGTGCATTTTAGAAAAGATTTTAAGATTTTGTAGGTTTGCAAGGCCTTTAATGGCTTGTCCCCGGAGTATTTGTCCAAGATTTTGACCCTGCGTGAGCACGACTGGTCATTGTGGTCTTCAAATCAACTTGTTTTAGAAGTCACAAGGTCAAGGTATAAACGGTGGGGTGATCTGACACGAGACTCATCTTTTTCATGAATGAAATACTGCATTTATTCAGTGAATTATGTTCTCTGTTCCACTTGATAGCACTGTTGTTAAATAAAAGGAAGATCTGAAGTGAATATATGTTCAATGAGGAGTTGTCAGGTTTTTGTACAGAGACTGTGGGTTTGCTGTCACTGTGGGCCTCACAGCACAGTGGTACAGAGCAGAGTCTGTCACTGCAGCAGAGGATATCTGCAGATACATTTTGGTTTTATCCTCACTCACTGAAACAGAGTTTGTTAGATTTTGCGTTCCCAAGTGAAAAATGACGAACTCTGGTGGTTTTCCTGGATAATGTCGATACCAGAAGAATCTATCACCACCAGTCGCTTGTTTGGAGTATCTGTAGGACAGAGTAACAGAGCTGCCTTCTAAACTGTTCTTATCTGTCTCGACTGGAGTGAGTTCTTCACAGCTGACACCTAAAGGAAGAGATGACTGTTATTTCATGTTGTAAAATACTTTATACATGATTCACATTCAGATGTTTTTAGAATAAAAGTTTTCAAGCTGCATAATCCAACATACCTGTGAGGATGGAAAGGAATATCAGAGAAAACACACAATGCTGCAGTGACAGCATGTTGAATAAAGGTAATGTTGATGGTTTGTGTGTCTCTGTTGAATATAGAAGTTCCTCTCTCTTCTATAGTTCAGTAACAGCTCAGCTCCTCCCTGAGTCTTTCTGTCTCCTCGTAGCTCTGTATTTTCACTTCTCTCAGTTACACTTCTAAGGTAAAGTGATTCTAGATTACATCATAATGAAGTTTAACAGTGTGTGAGTCCCTCTGGTGGATGTTGTGGAGTATTGTGTTGTCTTTGCTCCAAAGGTTTTTGTACAGAGTTTTGGTGTTTCCTGTCACTGTGGGCCTCACAGCACAGTAGTACACAGCAGAGTCAGACACTTCAGCAGAGGAGATCTGCAGATTCAGATGCTTTTCTTCAGATAGTTTAGTAGAGAACCTTCTGTCTGATTGTAGAGACTCTCCTGGTTTTGTAATACCAAGCCCTGAAATGTGCAGAAGAAACTCTGGTGGTTTTTCTGGATGTTGTCGATACCAGAAAAAATCATCACTAGCAGTTATAGTCTTAGAGTATTTGTAGGACAGAGTAACAGAGCTGCCTTCTAATCGTGTGTCTTCTTTCGCTTCTGGAGTGAGTTCTTCACAGCTGGCACCTAAAGGAAGACATAACTAATTTTTATTGTGTTACAAAACTCAAGAAATGAATTACATTCATGAAACATTGGAATCAAACTTAGAAGAATGCCAAATGTAACTTACCTGTAATAATCGAAATAAACAGTAGAGAAATCACAAAATCATCCCATGACAGCATGTTGAATTAAGTAAAGTTGGTTTTGTGTATTGAACTCTGTTGAATATAGAAGTTCCTCTCTCTTCTATATTTCAGTTGCAACTTAGCTCCTCCCTGAGTCTCTCCGTCTCCTCATAGCTCTGTATTTTGGCTTCCCTCTGTTAACTTCGAAAGGTTAGGACCTTAACCTTATTTAAAGGTTAAGGTCTCTTTCTGCTCTCAGCGAAGGCGGTCGCTTTCTCCCTCTCCCTTCCAGGCCTACCCTGCTTGCTATCTTGTCTCATGTCTCGTGTTGTCTTGTTTTCTTTCTAGAGACTCTCCCTGCAAGGCTCAGGCTCTAAAATACCCGAATCATGGAACTGATTAACTGGTCTCTCAGCACAATTGACACTGTATTCTCGAGGAGGAGTACTGGTGCGGGTGAGGCAGCATGTCCTGACGGAACGTTTGCTGCGGGGTATACGATGGACGGCTGGGAGAAATGGCGTGTCGTGGACGTTGAGGATATCTACCTATTCGGAACCATGATAACCGGACTGCAGCTGATTGGAGGATGCTTGGCCCTGGTTTATCGAGAAATTAAAAAGACTCTGGTAGCTGTCCAAAATCCAAGGAAGCTGCCTGGAATGACTGGAGCTGTTGGAACAGCGATCAGGTTGCAAACTGGGACTATCAGTGCGCAAACTGGGACTATTAATCGCGTGATGAAATACAACATGGTAATGATCCGCAGCTTGGATACCATCATGAAGAAGGTCACGGATTTGGAAAGTAAAATTGACCAGTTGATCGGATGAACAATAGAATGGATGTTTAAATTAGAGCAGCCATTCGTGTAGACCAAACAAATTTAATCTTTCGGCCCCCTTATCCTGACCGGCCTTGCCAAGGCCGTTTCTTGGAACAAACAGTCACCCTGTTGGGGCTCTGCAAGCGAGACGCGCTTGGTCCTCCCCTGTCTTCCCCACTGCCTGCTGATTGTTGTATTGGGGGTATCCACGGCAACGTGCTGTGTTATCGCTATGACATTCTGCGGACTGAGACACTAGTGGGGCTGTGCGTTTCTCAGCAGGCCAACCCCCCCCATCCTATACCCCCAGTCCCACGCCTTTGCCGCTAAATGTGCAACTGTACATTTATGTTCTGTTATGTTGTGTTATGTATGTAGCAGTGCAAATGTACTGTTTGTGTTTGTGTGCTTACGTGCTGAGGTGTTTTTTTCCTGTTCCCACACTGTTCTTATCTTTATGAGGATAGTCTGAGAGTTGCTTTTTTCCCTCCCCTCTCCTCATGTCTTGCTGTATCTGTCCCTGCGAGAGTTAAGAGAGAGTTGGGTTGGCGCCGCACATGGCGACTCGGTATGTCTGTGCGTGTTGCTTTAATGTGACATGCACTTACAACACCAAGACAAATTCCTTGTGTGTGTAAACGTACTTGGCAATAAAGCTTTTTCTGATTCTGATTCTGATAAGGTAGACAGAATATTAAGAGCTGGGGAATTCATTGGGAAAGGTTCACTTTTTTTCCACGTTGAGTTTGTAGCCTGATTGTCCCATATAGGTAAAATAGGGTATGGAGAGACTAGGATTAGACAGATTAAGAAGGTTGTCCGCGTAAAGCGACGCTTTATGGGTTATACCTCCATGTATTCCTTTTTAGGCTGTGCACTAACAAAGACAGACAGCCAGGACTTCAATGGCAATGTTAAAGAGTAACAGGGACAGTGGTCACCCCTGTCTAGTTCCTCATGAAAGAGGAAAGTAGACAGAGGAGTCATTGTTGGTATGGAGAGCGGCTAGCGGGGATGAATATAATACTTTAACCCTACCCTATGTAGCCTATTTGCATCTCACATGCCGATTAGTTTCGGTATTGTGGGAGGATCTAAGTCACACTGAACTATGCTCATGATAAACCAGACAGAATACCATGCAGTTTCAAGCAAGATTAGCAATGGCCCATGGTGCAGATGAAAACTCAAGCCACCTTCACACGATCCACGGCAAAAATGCTAGGTAGGACACAGAGCAGAGAAGCGGATCATGTCTGGGCGGTTTGAGTGCAATAAAACCTTTGTGAGTAAAATACTTTTCAATACTTACCTGTTCAACAGGCATCAGGGATGCACCGAATCCAGGATTCAGCTTTGAATATTGGGCTTTTTGACGGCGTTCGGTTTCTGCCGAAACTTAGAATTTTTTCTCACCGAACTGAACCCTACGCTTGCACTACATGCGCTACGCTGGTCAACGTAATGAAAGGGAGCCGTTGATTACGGGGAGGTATTTATGTAGGTGGACCGTTCAATGCAGCAGGCTGTGAGAAAGTGAAAATTGAACTCGTGAGCAGAAAAAGTGTTGTTTAGCAGTACTTTAAGTCAAAAGAAGGCCATTCAAGTCAAGCTATATATTCAATTTGCAATGCCGATTTGTCTCATGGTGGCAAGGACCCTAAACAATACACAACATCACCGCTGTTACATTTGGTATGAAACATCTGAAAGAATACGAGTTGTGCATGAAGAGATCTACAGACAGCAGCCGAAATACAGCAACTTCAGGTACGGCAAAGTACAAAAATACACTGCTGTGGATGTTGTTTAAATCATTAATGTGTTTACTGTGTTAATGGTCTGAGGATGGTAATAGGATTTGGTTTTCGGTTTCGGATTTAGTGGAATCTTAACCAGTTGATTCGGTATTAGGCCGAACCCCAAACATCTGGATTCGGTGCATCCTTAGTATAAATATATTTTTTTGTCTTCATTTGAAAGTCTGGCCCCCAGAGTGTCTGGCTGGAAAGATTCTGGCCCTTGGAACAATGGAATTGATGATCACTGTCTTAACGATGAGATAAAATTAGCCCCAATTCCCACCTGTGTAAAACATTGAACATTAAAGTCCCATTCCACCAAATCAACCATCTTCTCTGCATCTACGGATAACAGGTGTGTCTGTCTAAGACTTGGAATTTATGTCAAAGAGCCAACGAGTGTGGGAGAAGGAATGCCTAGCTTCCACGAATACAGTTTTGATCAGGTAACACAAGGAAAAAGAGGGGCTTCTCAAGGCACTTGGCTATACATGGGGGTAACAAGAGGCCCTTTCAAACAGCTACTGTCCTCGCATTTTTTACACAACAAACACCATTCTGGCACAGGGTGGTCAGCAGGGTGTCATGATATCTCTCACAGTATTAAACATTAAGCGATAGGAGTTAGGGTTTTTGAGCTAGAAGCAGGACTATCTAAGATGCCCCAGAGCCTCGTCTCTGTGAGGAGTGAAGTCAGTTTGGAGTCAGTCAGTTGGTCAGTTAGTCCATCATGACATCATGTTAGCTGACAAATAACACCTCTTCTCCTTTCTTCATCTCCTCTCCTTTCTTCCTCTCCTCTTCTTGTCCTCTCTTTTTCTTCTCCTCTTAATGTGGCAGTACGTGTTGCTAAAGTGATTTGCGCAACTGGCACTAAGACACATAACTTCACTTCTTCATGCTTCTCTGCAGTCTGTCAAGTTGGGATATAGTGGATCTGGGCAATGATGCATTCATGAAGTATCGCCTTGCTGGGAATTAGTAAAATTAGACGATTAAAGAATTAACTGAAATTAATTTATTTGTGAAACCTCGTACTTCAGCTGTAGTTTCTCTATAATTACCTACTTATTACCAGTGGGAGTTAACTAGCAATGTAATATTATTACCATGAAAATACCATTAAATTCTTGTTTTTTGTAAAAGGAAGGGTTACCAAATAGAGCAGTTTAACAGTCTGTGACTCCATCTAGTGGATGTTGTGGAGTATAGTGTTGTCTTTGCTCCAAAGGTTTTTGTACAGAGTTTTGGTGTTTCCTGTCACTGTGGGCCTCAGAGCACAGTAGTACACAGCAGAGTCAGACACTGAAGCTTCGGGATCTTCAGAGAAACTGATGTCTTGTTGATTGTAGCATCAAATCTGTCTTTCTGGAACTCTGGAGCATTATCTTTTGTGTTTGAGTAACTCTTCAGCATGTACTTTGGGAAATCATTGACTGGTTGTTTGTACCAGAACAAATAGGGATATGTATCACTGGTCTCAAATGTACAGCCAAGAGTAACTGTCTCTCCTTCAGTAGTAATGACATCTCCTGTTGGCTGGGTCACTCTGTCTTCTCTTTTACCCTCTGGGGAAGAAGAGAACATGCAGAGGAGGAGATTAATTAATAAATATGATTGATTAAAGGAGAACAATCAGTAGGTTTAAATAGTTACCTAGCCAGAGAGTCAGAATCAGGATGTTAGTCAGCCAGTGTTTCATGTCTGCAGTGAGAGGGGAGGAGAGAGAGGAAGAGCATTGATACTCTGATGGATCTGGGCCTTCACATCATTGGTCCTTCCTCTTTATCATCTGTTGACAATCTCTCAACAATTTGTGATTATCTTAAAGTTTAACAGTGTGTGACTCCCTCTGCTGGATGTTGTGGAGTATTGTGTTGTCTTTGCTCTAAAGGTTTTTGTACAGAGTTTTGGTGTTTCCTGTCACTGTGGGCCTCAGAGCACAGTAGTACACAGCAGAGTCAGACAGCTGAAGCTTCTGGATATTCAGAGGAACGGACTTATCCTTGAGTGTAGCATGAATTCTTTCTTTCTGAAAGTCTTCAGCATCTTTTGCTCCAGAGTAGACTTGTAGTATGAACCTTGGAAAGTCATTGACTTCTTGCTTGTACCAGAACAAACGGGGAAATGTGTCACTGGTCTCAAATGTACAGTCAATAGTAACTGTCTCTGCTTCAGTATTAATGACATCTCCTGTTGGTTGGATCACTCTGTCTTCTCCTTTACACTCTGGGGAAAAAGAGAACATGCAGAGGAGGAGATTAATTAATTCAGATGATTGATTTAAAGCAGAACAGTAGGTTTAAAGAGTAAATAATCTGGATTTTCCATTACTGCTGTTTTATGTCAAAGAAATATACAATATACCATGTTATTTAGAATGTGCGAGATACCAACAGAAATGAACTTTTTTTCTTTTTGTGCATTTACACACTATATGTATCTAAACTATGTTGTTCTTTGTACCTTACCAAAGAAAAGAGCAGCAAGAATAATCCACAGCCAATGTTTCATCTCTACAACAAGGTTTAAATCAACAGGAGAAACTAGCTGATGTTCAACATTCAGTCTGAGAATTGTTCTCTTCACAGCAGCACTTATTATTGACTGAATGGTTGAACACAGTGCAGAAGTAGTGCACCTCCTACTTGATAATGTGGTCCTTTAAAAGTGTGTGACTCCCTCTGGTGGATGTTGTGGAGTATTGTGTTGTCTTTGCTCCAAAGGTTTCTGTGCAGAGTTTTGGTGTTTCCTGTCACTGTGGGCCTCAGAGCACAGTAGTACACAGCAGAGTCAGACAGCTGAAGCTTCTGGATCTTCAGAGGACCTGATGTCTTGTTGATTGACACCTAAAGGAAGAGACAACTGTTATTTCATGTTGTAAAAGACTCAAGAAATGCAGAAAACATTGGAATAAAAATTTTCCTTAATGTAGAATCTAAAATACCTTTTACAATAACTAGTCACAGAATACTAAACACATTGCTGCAGTGACGGCATGTTGAATAAAGGTAATGTTGATGGTTTGTGTATTGAACTCTGTTGAATATAGAAGTTCCTCTCTCTTCTATAGTTCAGTAACAGCTCAGCTCCTCCCTGAGTCTCTCCGTCTCCTCGTATCTCTGTATTTTCAATTCTCTCAGTTACACTTCTAAGGTAAATATATACATATAAAAAGAATATGATGATATGCAGTAATATTTAAGGAACAATATTATTCTTTTAGTTTTGAAAATATAATTTCAAATAAGTAAATTGTGATTAACCATGTGTCCAACGGAGTGGACTTCATGCATTGCGAAGTATATTTTCCAACGCAAGTCATGTGGTTGATTCATCTTTTATTATGATTATCTTGGTTGCATTTCAGGGCATATTGGGTATATTTATCGTGTCATGTGACTGTCCTGTGACATGGGAGTCACAGGATTTGATCCAATTTCAACATGTAAATAGAGAATGGGAGGACCTAGGACTGAACCCTGTGGTACACCACAAAAAAACACTGCCTGAGAGATCAATAGAGAAAACTATTTCATAGAGAAAAGAACAAAATCAAAACTTGATTCTATGATGCTAACAAGAGTTGAATTTTAGCTCTGTTAGTTATGAGAGGTTTTGCTGTTACACTCGGTTTTGATGAGGTATTGTTTATAGTATTATCATTGGTTACTGTTAAATGAAACACTTTTATCTTTAGTGCTAGCTAGCTTTCTGTTATTGTCACCTCTACAAAGGCTCTAAACTATATCATCAAATATTATTAAAAGTTTAACAGTGTGTGACTCCATCTAGTGGATGTTGTGGAGTATGGTGTTGTCTTTGCTCCAAAGGTTTTTGTACAGAGTTTTGGTGTTTCCTGTCACTGTGGGCTGCAGAGCACAGTAGTACACAGCAGAGTCAGACACTTCAGCAGAGGAGATGTTCATTTTGATTTGTTTGCCCTCCACTTCAATCTTCAGTCCAGCGATTGGACTTTTCAATATTCCTCCTTTTCCTAAATGAGAGATGAGGAACTCTGGTGGTTTTCCTGGATATTGTCGATACCAGAAGACATTATCACTATCAGTTGCTTGTTTAGAGTATCTGTAGGACAGAGTAACAGAGCTGCCTTCTAAACTGTTCTTTTCTCTCTCGACTGGAGTGAGTTCTTCACAGTTGACACCTAAAGGAATAGATAACTTTGTTATTTCATGTTGTATGAGACTCAATGCATGATTAAGATGTTTGAATCAAACTTGTTCATGCTGCATGATCTAACTTACCTGTGAGGATGGAAAGAAACATCAGATAAAGTACACAATGCTGCAGTGACAGCATGTTGAATAAAGGTAATGTTGATGGTTTGTGAATTGAACTCTGTTGAATATAGAAGTTCCTCTGTCTTCTATAGTTCAGTAACAGCTCAGCTCCTCCCTGAGTCTCTCCTTAAAGTGATTCTAGACTATTAATTGATTGAAGTTTAACAGTGTGTGACTCCCTCTGTTGGATGTTGTGGAGTATTGTGTTGTCTTTGCTCCAAAGGTTTTTGTACAGAGTTTTGGTGTTTCCTGTCACTGTGGGCTGCAGAGCACAGTAGTACACAGCAGAGTCAGACAGCTGAAGCTTCTGGATCTTCAGAGGAACTGATCTTAACTTGGAATTGAGTGTAGATGAAAATCTCTCCCTGAACTCGTCTGCTGTGTTCCCTTCATCCCGTTGAAGGCGGCTGAGAATGAATTTGGGGCTGTTGTTTCCATCTTGTTTGTACCAGAAGAGATAATCATTAGTTGCACTGCTGTTATATTGACAGCCAAGTGTTACTGCCTCTCCTTCAGTAGCAGTCACATCTCCTTCTGGTTGCAGCACGTTGTCTTTTTGTGCTCTGCATTCTGTAAAACAACAACAAACAATATCAGTTTGCTATGAAAGATTAATTTCAAGGTTGCATTCATATCAAAGAAACAGAGTTGTGTTCATACCAAGGCTCATAGCAGCCAGCAACACTGAGATGAACAGAGGCTTCATATCGGCAGTGTGGAGGAACTCTGAGCTACAGCAAGTATAAAGAAGGCTGTGATCTCTCTGTTTAGTCTTCATCAACACTAAGTTGGTGGATTAGAAGGAGGAACCTGATCACAGTGACAGGGCTCATTCACAGCCCTGGGTTATTCCCCCTACTGATAACTTTACACCTAACAAATGTTGTGTCTCTCCTTTCTTAGTGTAACATTTCTTGTATGAATTGGTCTTTGTAGTTTTCAGCTGACATGGTTCCTGTTTGTTCTTAAACGTATATATTAGGTGGTAATTGTAGTGAACCTGTACATGCCTTTTGGTAGCACTGCCTATTATGGTACAGTAATAAGATGGTAATAGTGGGGTAACAGTGAGATAATAAAGAGGTAATTTATTGGTAATAACATGTAATTACGAAAGTATTAACGTAGTAATACATCACAGTAATAAGACGTAATACTGGGGTGATAAGGTAACAGATGTAATAACATGCAATTACCAATGTAATTAGTAAGAAAGGGTTCGACAATAACCATATGTATATCTAGGTAATGGTAATATAGTTATATTTATATTATATTAACATGGTAATAATGGGGTAATATATGTTGACATTTTCAAAGTATTATATGCTACAATCAGCATAATACCTTCCAAATTAGATAAAACTTCTTGGAATTTAAAATTGGTAATTACCATATTATAATGCTGAAATTCATCCACCCTTTATGTTCCAAACATTTCCCATTTGTATCAAAATCAGCCATTTGTGTTTTGATCAGTAAATAATTAATTGATGGCTATCAGTATAAACATGTTCATACATGGCATTCCTTTGGAATTTTAAATACAAGGCATCAATACTATAAAATGTGTATGTATCAAATATTACCATGCAAGACAATAGAAATAGGCAGTTTTGCCTTTTGCGGCCCTGATTCATGGTTGTTACACAGAAACTACCAAAAGCGTTTCCAGGTAAGAAGTCACAAGATTAAACATTAACATAAATTATTACCTTGAAACAAAAGGGAAATGTTTGGAACATAAAGGGTGGATGAATTTCAGCATTATAATATGGTAATTACCAATTTTAAATACCAAGAAGTTTTATCTAATTTGGAAGGTATTATGCTGATAGTAGCCATAATACTGTGAAAACATCAACATATATTACCCCATTATTACCATGTTATTACAATATAAATATAACTATATTACCATTACCTAGATATACATATGGTTATTGTCGAACCCTTTCTTACTAATTACATTGGTAATTGCATGTTATTACATCTGTTACCTTATCACCCCAGTATTACGTCTTATTCCTGTGATGTATTACTACGTTATTACTTTGATAATTACATGTTATTACCTATGTATTACCTCTTTATTATCTCACTGTTACCCCACTATTACCATCTTATTACTGTACCGTAATATGCAGTGCTACCAGTTTTCAGCTGACATGGTTCCTGTTTGTTCTTAAATGTATAAAAGGTGGTAATTGTAGTGAACCTGTACATGCCTTTTAATAATTCTTTATAGAAAGTTTGAAAATAAACTGATATTTAATGTTTCAACATGTTACGTTTCATGCTGTTTTCTTAATGTCTCTTGAATGTAAAGTGACAGTTTAATATCTTTTGGTGCTCTGCAGCCGTTTGAGGTCAAATTCAAATATGGTGAAGTTGTTGGAGAAGCTTCTGTTTCCATGAAATTCTTAAGTTAGTAAAATCTTCAGCGGTAAAAATGTGATTCTACTGAGTTCTTCTGTTAATTATGATGTTATGGAATATAAATTACCAGTGATTTCAGTTGTATTAGTGTTTCAGTGTCTATTTGGGATGCAGATCAACATGTTGAACAATGGAAGGAGCTCATTGTGGCCTATCTATTTTCAACGTTTCTATCTGCAGTTGGTATGAACAGAGCCAAAAGTTTAAGTCCGGTGGATTCTATAGTTACATATCTGCAACCGGCACCACATTTCCTACATTTTGACCAACCATGATGTATGAAGAGTGAAAACTGTAGGAGAGAGAGCAATTTGTTTGGAAGATTTTCAGAGAATCGTACTGCAGCTCCCCCCTCTGTCCTCCCCTCTAACTCTCATCATTCTGGCCCCATACACACACATCGGAAAATCTGAAACGGTCTGAAAACTGGACGATACATGAACTGTGATTTGGAAGAAACCGTGCTTGATATCAGAATGCCCATTCAGCCCAATAAAGGCCAAAGTCTTGTCATCGGTTTAAACTTTTAATTAGTTTTCTATATTAACGTATGGCGATACAGCATGGCCTCAAAGGGCATTTGTTTTGAACTATGTTAAGTCATTACCCGAAGATTTCTGTTTAAAGTCTATGGGAAATTTTAACATTGTGGCCTAATGGCCCACAGGGAATGAAGAGGATTTAGTAGGTAAGTCAGTGTCCATTTATTTGTTGTTATGGTGTCTTGTGTTTGAACCATCATACAGTTGGTTTGTCATTGATGTGGATTTGCTGCTCATGTGGATCCTCCCACAGTGTTACATTAGCAGCTGTAACCACAGGGACTCTGATAAAACTGCAATAATCTGAATCCATCTGGTATGAATATGTTGTTTGAATACCACTTCCCTCCTCTTTGAAGAGCAGTCAGATATCTGTGTTTAGGTTTTTGTACAGCCTCTTCTACACTTTGTATCACTGTGTTTCCAGAGCACAGTAGTAGAGACCTGTGTCTGCCAGGGTTAGTGTCGTTATGGTCAGTTCAGTTGAGTTCTCTGATGTTTCAGATATATATCGCTTATCTGGGATGTATTCACTACTACTAAGGTCTCTTGCTCCTTTCCAGAGTATGAACTGAGGTGCCTGTAGGTCAGAATGATGTCTGTACCAGTAAAGTAAAGGACTACTATCCGTTGTCTCATATACACATCTGAGTATAACAGAGTCTCCATCTTTTTTACTGATTTTATCTTCTACAGGAGAGATTTTGTCTCCAGCTATTATTCCTGAAAAAAGGAGAGAAAATGATGCCATTAGACAAACATTGTTCATGATTCTGAGAGGAGAAGACAGTGAAAATGTCAACTGTGAATTGTTACTCTGGACAGAAACAGTTCAACTGTTCAGAGATTTCAGCTCTGAACTGCAGTTTACATAGACAATAATGAAACTATGTTGTTCTTTGTATCTTACCAAAGAAAAGAGCAGCAAGAATAATCCACAGCCAATGTTTCATCTCTACAACAAGGTTTAAATCAACAGGAGAAACCAGCTGATGTTCAACATTCAGTCTGAGAATTGTTCTCTTCAGAGCAGCACTTATTATTGACTGAATGGTTGAACACAGTGTAGAAGTAGTGCACCGCCTACTTGATAATGTTGCCCTCTAGTGGAGTTACAAAGTTCAATACAACGGTGTAGAAAAAAGGCTTCCAGCAGGTTGTGTTTTTGTACAGAGACTGTGGGTTTGCTGTCACTGTGGGCCTCACAGCACAGTAGTACAGAGCAGAGTCTGTCACTGCAGCAGAGGAGATCTGCAGATTCAGATGCTTTTCTCCAGACAATTTAGTAGAGAACCTTGTGTCTGATTGTAGAGACTCTCCGCGTCTTGTAATACCAAGCCCTGAAATGTACAGGAGAAACTCTGGTGGTTTTCCTGGATATTGTCGATACCAGAAAAAATCATCATTAGCAGTTATAGTTTTGGAGTATCTGTAGGACAGAGTAACAGAGCTGCCTTCTAAACTGTTCTCTTCTTTCTCGACTGGAGTGAGTTCTTCACAGCTGATACCTAAAGGAAGAGATAACTTTTATTGAAATTTTCAAAAAATGAATCAGAGTTATGAAACATTGCAATCAAAATAGAAAATGCAGAATATTACGTGCCTGCTATAATTGAAATAAACAGTAGAGCTATCACACAATGATCCAATGACAGCATGTTGAATAAAGGTAATGTTGATGGTTTGTGTATTGAATTCTGTTGAATGTAGAAGTTCCTCTCTCTTCTATAGTTCAGTAACAGCTCAGCTCCTCCCTGATTCTCTCTGTCTCCTCGTAGCTCTGTATTTTCACTTCTTTTAATTACTATTGTAAGGTAAAGTGATGCTAGACTATATCATATAGAAGTTTAACAGTGTGTGACTCCCTCTGGTGGATGTTGTTGAGTATTGTGTTGTCTTTGCTCCAAAGGTTTTTGTACAGAGTTTTGGTGTTTCCTGTCACTGTGGGCTGCAGAGCACAGTAGTACACAGCAGAGTCAGACACCTTAGCTGAGGGGATGTTCATATGGATTTGTTTGTCCTCCACTTTAATCTTTAATCCAGGGATTAGGTTATTGTTGTTTCCTTCTTTTCCTGAAGCAGAGTGGGAGATGATGAACTCTGGTGGTTTTCCTGGATATTGTCGGTACCAGAAGAAATAATCACTAGTTGACATTTCCAAGTATCTGTAGGACAGAGTAACAGAGCTGCCTTCTTCAATGTTCTCTTCTTTCTCTGCTGGAGTGAGTTCTTCAAAACTAACACCTAAAGGAAGAGATCACTCTATTATTTCATGTTGTAAAAGACTTAATACATGTTTCACACTCAGATGTTATTAGAATAAAACTTTTTCATGCTGCATGATATAACATACCTGTTAAAATGGAAAGAAACATACCTGTGAGGATTGAGAGATACAGCAGAGAAATCAAACAATGCTGCAGTGACAGCATGTTGAATAAAGGTAATGTTGATGGTTTGTGTATTTAACTCTGTTGAATATAGAAGTTCCTCTCTCTTCTATAGTTCAGTAACAGCTCAGCTCCTCCCTGAGTCTCTCCGTCTCCTTGTAGCTCTGAATTTTCCCTTCTTTCAGTTACATTACAAATGTAAAGTGATTCTAGACTACATTATGACAAATATTGACGTTTATCAGTGTGTTTCCCTCTGGTGGATGTTGTGGAGTATTGTGTTGTCTTTGCTCCAAAGGTTTTTGTACAGAGTTTTGGTGTTTCCTGTCATTGTGGGCTGCAGAGCACAGTAGTACACAGCAGAGTCAGACAGCTTAGCTGAGGAGATGTTCATATGGATTTGTTTGTCCTCCACTTTAATCTTCAATCCAGGAATTACATTATTGTTGATTCCTTCTTGTCCAGAAGCAGAATGGGAGATAATGAATTCTGGTTGTTTTCCTGGATATTGTCGGTACCAGAAGAAATAATTACCAGATGAATATCTGTAGGACAGAGTAACAGAGCTGCCTTCTAAACTGTTCTTTTCTGTCTTGACTGGAGTGAGTTCTTCACAGTTGACACCTAAAGGAATAGATAACTTTGTTATTTCATGTTGTATGAGACTCAATGCATGATTAAGATGTTGGAATCAAACTTGTTCATGCTGCATGATCTAACTTACCTGTGAGGATGGAAAGAAACATCAGATAAAGTACACAATGCTGCAGTGACAGCATGTTGAATAAAGGTAATGTTGATGGTTTGTGTATTGAACTCTGTTGAATATAGAAGTTCCTCTGTCTTCTATAGTTCAGTAACAGCTCAGCTCCTCCCTGAATCTCTCCTTAAAGTGATTCTAGACTATATATTGATTGAAGTTTAAAAGTGTGTTATTCCCTCTGGTGGATGTTGTGGAGTATTGTGTTGTCTTTGCTCCAAAGGTTTTTGTACAGAGTTTTGGTGTTTCCTGTCACTGTGGGCTGCAGAGCACAGTAGTACACAGCAGAGTCTGACAGCTGAAGCTTCTGGATCTTCAGAGGAACTGATGTCTTGTTGATTGTAGCATCAAATCTTTCTTCCTGGAACTCTGGCGCATTATCTTTTGTGTTTGAGTAACGCTTCAGTATGTACATTGGGAAATCATTGACTTCTTGTTTGTACCAGAATAAAGATGGACCTGGATAAGTTGTCTCAAATGTACAGCCAAGAGTAACTGTCTCTCCTTCAGTGGTAATGACATCTCCTGTTGGCTGGGTCACTGTGTCTTCTCCTTTACACTCTGGGGAAGAAGAGAACATGCAGAGGAAGAGAGGAATCAATAAAGATGATTGATTTAAAGCAGAACAGTTGGTATGAAGAGTAAATCATCTGGATTTTCTCTTACTGCTGTTTTAGGTCAGAAAAACCATGTAACGTGTTGTTTATAATGAACGAGATACCAATAGAAATGATCTGTTTTTGCTTATTTGTGCATTAAAACACTCTTTGTATCTTACCAAAGAAAAGAGCAGCAAGAATAATCCACAGCCAATGTTTCATCTCTACAACAAGGTTTAAACCAACAGGAGAAACTAGCTGATGTTCAACATTCAGTCTGAGAATTGTTCTCTTCACAGCAACACTTATTATTGACAACACATCATTGGTCCTTCCTCTTTATCATCTGTTGGGGATCTCTCAACATTTTGTAATTTACCTGAAGTTTAGCAGTGTGTGACTCCCTCTGGTGGATGTTGTGGAGTATTGTGTTGTCTTTGCTCCAAAGGTTTTTGTGCAGAGTTTTGGTGTTTCCTGTCACTGTGGGCCTCAGAGCACAGTAGTACACAGCAGAGTCAGACAGCTGAAGCTTCTGGATCTTCAGAGGAACTGATGTCTTGTTGATGGTTGCATCAAATCTGTCTTTCTGGAAATCTGGAGCACTATCTTCTGTTTTTGAGAAACGCTTCAGCATGTACTTTGGGAAATCATTGACTTGTTGTTTGTACCAGAACAAATAGGGATATGTGTCACTGGTCTCAAATGTACAATTGAGAGTAACTGTCTCTCCTTCAGTAGCAATGACATCTCCTGTTGGCTGGGTCACTGTGTCTTCTCCTTTACACTCTGGGGAAGAAGAGAACATGCAGAGGAAGAGAAGAATTAATACAGATGATTGATTTAAAGTAGAACAGTAGGTTTAAAGAGTAAATAATCTGGATTTTCCCTTACTGCTGTTTTATGTCAGAGAAATATACCATATACCATGTTATTTAGAATTCACAAGATACCAAAAGAAATTATCTGTTTTTTCTTTTTGTGCATTTACACACTATATGTATCTAAACCATGTTGTTCTTTTTATCTTACCAAAGAAAAGAGCAGCAAGAATAATCCACAGCCAATGTTTCATCTCTACAACAAGGTTTAAATCAACAGGAGAAACTAGCTGATGTTCAACATTCAGTCTGAGAATTGTTCTCTTCACAGCAGCACTTATTATTGACTGAATGGTTGATAATGTGGTCCTTTATCAGTGTGTGACTCCCTCTGGTGGATGTTGTGGAGTATTGTGTTGTCTTTGCTCCAAAGGTTTTTGTACAGAGACTGTGGGTTTCCTGTCACTGTGGGCCTCACAGCACAGTAGTACACAGCAGAGTCTGTCACTGCAGCAGAGGAGATCTGCAGATTCAGATGCTTTTCTCCAGACAGTTTAGTAGAGAACATTGTCTCTGATTGTAGAGACTCTCCTGGGTTTGTATAACCAAGCCCTGAGATGTAAAAGAGAAACTTGGGTTGTTTTCCAGGATATTGTTGATACCAGAAGAAATGATCATTAACATCCATAGTTTTGGAGTATCTGCAGGACAGAGTAACAGAGCTGCCTTCAAAACTGTTCTCTTCTTTCTGGACTGGAGTGAGTTCCTCACAGCTGACACCTAAAGGAAGACATATATATTTGTTATTTCATGTTGTAAAAGACTCAAAATTAACATTCAGAAAACTGTTATTTCATGTTGTACAATGCTCAAATGATTCACATGCAAATATTATTGGAATATAACTTGTTCATACTGTATAATCAAACGTACCTGTGAGGATGTAATGAAACATCAGTAAAAACACACAATGCTGCAGTGACAGCATGTTGAATAAAGGTAATGTTGATGGTTTGTGTATTGAACTCTGTTGAATACAGAAGTTCCTCTCTCTTCTATATTTCAGTAACAGTTCAGCTCCTCCCTGAATGTCTTTGTCTCCTCTTAGATCTGTATCTATACCTCAAGTGGGAGCTGAACATCAGCTCCCTCGTCAAGAAAGCACAACAGAGGATGTACTTCCTGCGGCAGCTGAAGAAATTCAAACTGCCAAAGACAATGATGGTGCACTTCTACACAGCCATCATTGAGTCCATCCTCACATCATCCATCACCATCTGGTACGCTGCTGCCACTGCCAAGGACAAGGGCAGACTGCAGCGTGTCATTCGGTCAGCAGAGAAGGTGATTGGCTGCAATCTGCCGCCGCTCCAGGACCTTTACGCCACCAGGACTCTGAAGCGTTCTGGAAAGATTGTGGCCGATCCCTCCCACCCCGGACACAAACTCTTTGAGCCACTCCCCTCTGGCAGGAGGCTGAGGTCCATCAGGACCAAAACCACACGCCACATGAACAGTTTTTTCCCCTTCGCCACTAGTCTTATCAACAAGGCCCGGACCCCCCCCCGACTCTCTCCACACCCCACCTCGGGCTCCTCATGCCACTGTACCTACTCTGCTGTAGCATTCCTTTTTACTACTATTTAACTTATTTTACTATTTATTTACTTATTTTATTTTATCGTTATTAATACATTCTGTGTATATGTTTATATTTATATTGTTTATATTCTTTTTTATCACTCTTATATTTGAATGTGTGACATGCACCAACAGCACCATGACAAATTCCTTGTATGTGCAACTTGGCAATAAAGCCCTTTCTGATTCTGATTCTGATTCTGATCTTCACCTCTCTGTTAAGGCCTTTTTACAGTCGCTGCAACCGACCTATGTAACCAATGTGACGTCAAAAACGTAGATCTCACCGGCGCGCCAGAATTTTAAGTCTGCATCCAGAGGTTGTGCACAACTCTATTTTTTTCAGCATTGCATGACAAAGTGGAAAGAGGAAGCATGGCCGAGTTCGAGGGCAACCGGATGCCAAGACTCTCAGAGTGACTGCAAGTCTCTCTTGTAAACTTACTGGGTTAAGATGAGTTCTTTTATGGTGAATGAAAGGCTTGATCCCACGAAGTAGGTCCCTGAATCACATCGAAACATTGACGTCAATGCTGCTGCCAGTTCTGCCATTGTTTAACTTTTTCTTCTTCTTCTAGTCTGTAGAAATAGCACAATCGGTAGCCTTTCATCATTAGCGCCACCTCTGTTCAGGAGAAGACTGCAACTAGTGTTGCGACCACCACGCGTGATTATAAATAGTTACGGCGCTTCCCATGACGTCACATTGGCGCACGACAGGTCGGCTGTGGCGAGTATACCGAACGCCTCATGCTTCCTCCAGTTAACAGACTGTTGACAATATTTTGTACCATTTTGATGTTTATCCTTCTAAAACAAGAATACAATAAAATTAGATGCAAAGATTTAATGCTTGATCACCTTTTCAGGGTTTACAAAAACAAGAAGAACAATTACTGGATTTTAATTTAATGATGAATTACAGATTGTCAGGAAAATGGAAATAATATCATCCAAAGACATGTAAACAGAGAATGAGGTGACCTAGGATTGATCCCTGTGGTACACCACAATAAATCAGCCTTAAGAAAAAACAAAAACTTATTTTATAAAGATTAAAACAAAACTATGAACTGATTCTGTGATGCTAACCAGAGTTGAAATAGAGCTCTGTTGGATGTCAGGGGATTTGCTGATACAATCAGTTATGAGGTATTGTTTATGAACATAATATCACACAACACCTCATTATCATCAGTTACTGTTGAATAAAACACTTTTCCTTTCATCTTTAGTGCTTCAATTTCTATTATTGTCACCTCTACAAAGAATCTAGACTGTATCATTACATATTCAATGTTTAACAGTGTGTGACTCCCTCTGGTGGATGTTGTGGAGTATTGTGTTGTCTTTGCTCCAAAGGTTTTTGTACAGAGTTTTGGTGTTTCCTGTCACTGTGGGCTCCACAGCACAGCAGTACAGAGCGGAGTCTGTCACTGCAGCAGAGGAGATCTGCAGAACCATTTTCATTTCATCCTTACTTACAGAAACTGACACTCCAGAGTTTGTATTTTGCATTATTTCTCCTGATTCCAGATGAGAGATGAGGAACTCTGGTGGCTTTCCCAAATATTGTCGATACCAGAAGAAATAATCAGCAGATCCTTTGGAGTATCTGCAGGACAGAGTAACAGAGCTGCCTTCTAAACTGTTCTCTTCTTTCTGGACTGGAGTGAGTTCCTCACAGCTGACACCTAAAAGAAGACATAACTCTGTTATTTAATGTTGCAAAAGACTCAAAAATAACATTCAGATGGTATTGGAATGAACTGTTCATGCTCCATAATCTAACATACCTGTGAGGATGGAGAGAAACATCAGAGAAAACACACAATGCTGCAGTGACAGCATGTTGAATAAAGGTAATGTTGATGGTTTGTGTATTGAACTCTGTTGAATATAGAAGTTCCTCTCTCTTCTATAGTTCAGTAACAGCTCAGCTCCTCCCTGAGTCTCTCCGTAAAATGATTCTAGACTACATCATGAATTTTGAAAACTTAACAGTGTGTGACTCCCTCTGGTGGATGTTGTGGAGTATTGTGTTGTCTTTGCTCCAAAGGTTTTTGTACAGACTTTTGGTGTTTCCTGTCACTGTGGGCCTCAGAGCACAGTAGTACAGAGCAGAGTCAGACAGCTGAAGCTTCTGGATCTTCAGAGGAACTGATGTCTTGTTGATTGTTGCATCAAATCTGTCCTTCTGGAAATCTGGAGCATTATCTTCTGTTTTTGAGAAACGCTTCAGCATGTATTTTGGGTAATCATTGACTTGTTGTTTGTACCAGAATAAAGATGTACTTGGATAAGTTGTCTCAAATGTACAGTCAAGATTAACTGTCTATCCTTCAGTAGTAATGACATATCCTGTTGGCTGGATCACTCTGTCTTCTCCTTTACACTCTGGGGAAGAAGAGAACATGCAGAGGAAGAGATGAATCAATAAAGATGATTGATTTAAAGCAGAACCGTAGGTGTAAAGAGTAAATCATCTGGATTTTCTCCTGCTGCTGTTATTTAGAATGAACGAGATACCAACAGAAATTATCTGTTTTTGCTTCTTTGTGCATTAAAACACTCTTTGTATCTTACCAAAGAAAAGAGCAGCAAGAATAATCCACAGCCAATGTTTCATCTCTACAACAAGGTTTAAACCAACAGGAGAAACTAGCTGATGTTCAACATTCAGTCTGAGAATTGTTCTCTTCACAGCAGCACTTATTATTGACTGAATGGCTGAACACAGTGCAGAAGTAGTGCACCGCCTACTTGATAATGTTGCCCTCTAGTGGAGGTACAAAGTTCAATACAACGGTGTAGAAAAAAGGCTTCCAGCAGGTTGTCAGTGTGTCAGCTTGTGTTTTTGTACAGAGACTGTGGGTTTGCTGTCACTGTGGGCCTCACAGCACAGTAGTACAGAGCAGAGTCTGTCACTGCAGCAGAAGAGATCTGCAGATCCAGATGCTTTTCTCCAGACAGTTTAGTAGAGAACCTTATGTCTGATTGTAGAGACTCTCCTGGTCTCGTAAAACTAAGCCCTGAAATGTACAAGAGAAACTCTGGTGGTTTTCCTGGATATTGTCGATACCAGAAGAAATGATCATCAGCATTTATTGTCTTGGAGAATGTGTAGGACAGAGTAACAGAGCTGCCTTCTAAGCTGTACTTTTCTTTATCGTCTGGAGTGAGTTCACAGCTGATACCTAAAGGAAGAGATGACTTAATGTTACACAATTTTAAAGAAATGAATCACATTCATGAAACATTGCAATCAAACATATAATATTGCAGAATGTAAATTACCTGTTATAATTGAAATAAACAGTAGATAAATCACACAATGCTGCAGTGACAACATGCTGGATAAAGTAAAGTCTGTTTTGTGTATTGAAGTCTGTTGAATATAGAAGTTCCTCTCTCTTCTATAGTTCAGTAACAGCTCAGCTCCTCCCTGAGTCTCTCCGTCTCTGTATCTTCACCTCTCTCTGTTACTCTTCTACCGTAAAGTGATTCTAGACTACATCATATTGAAGTTTAACAGTGTGTGACTCCCTCTGGTGGACGTTGTGGAGTATTGTGTTGTCTTTGCTCCAAAGGTTTTTGTACCAAGTTTTGGTGTTTCCTGTCACTGTGGGCTGCAGAACACAGTAGTACACAGCAGAGTCAGACACTTCAGCAGAGGCGATCTGGAGAATCATTTTGGTTTTATCCTCACTCACATGAACGGAAAGTCCAGATTTTGTTTCATTTTGCGATCCCAAGTGAAAGATGATGAACTCTGGTGATTTTTCTGGATGTTGTCGATACCAGAAGAATCGATCAGCACCAGTTGCTTGTTTGGAGTATCTGCAGGACAGAGTAACAAAGCTGCCTTCTAAACTGTTCTTTTCTGTCTCGACTGGAGTGAGTTCTTCACAGCTGACACCTACAGGAAGAGAACATTTCTCATAGCATTTTATAAAACTCATTGATTCAACAGATTAAGGAAATATTGAAATTAAAGTTTTCCTCAATGCAGAATTTTACAAACCTGTTAGAATGATGAGAAACATCAGATATAACACACAATGCTGCAGCGACAGCTTGTTGAATAAAGGTAATGTTGATGGTTTGTGTATTGAACTCTGTTGAATATAGAAGTTCCTCTCTCTTCTATAGTTCAGTAACAGCTCAGCTCCTCCCTGAATGTCTCCGTCTCCTCTGAGATCTGTATCTTCAACTCTCTATTATGCTTCCTCCAGAAAACTGAAATAATATCATCCAAAGACATGTAAACGGAGAATGAGGGGACCTAGGATTGAACCCTGTGGTACACCACAATAAATAAGCCTTATAGGGGCACTATGCAGTTTTGGCCATTTCTTGGCTGTTTTCTGGCTTTTTGCTCGCAGGTTTCTCTATAGATCTCCGCCTACAGCTTTGAAATAGATATTTGACATCTACTATGTTTACTTGTGTCTGAGTCCTCGCTCAGTCAGTCTGCCGTTTCCTCTTTCTCTGATCTGAAGATCCATTTTGGTTTTATCCTTACTTACGGAAACTGACACTCCAGAGTTTGTAGTTTGCATTATTTCTCCTGATTCCAGATGAGAGATGAGGAACTCTGGTGGCGTTCCCGAATATTGTCGATACCAGAAGAAATAATCAGCAGAACCTTTGGAGTATATGCAGGACAGAGTAACAGAGCTGCCTTCTAAACTGTTCTCTTCTTTCTGGACTGGAGTGAGTTCCTCACAGCTGACACCTAAAAGAAGATATCACGCTGTTATTTAATGTTGCAAAAGACTCAAAATTAACATTCAGATGTTTTTGGAATAAAGTTTTCATGCTGCATAATCTAACGGACCTGTTAGAATGGAGAGAAACATCAGAGAAAACACACAATGCTGCAGTGGCAGCATGTTGAATAAAGGTAATGTTGATGGTTTGTGTATTGAACTCTGTTGAATATAGAAGTTCCTCTCTCTTCTACAGTTCAGTATCATCTCAGCTCTGTGTAAAGTGATTCTTGACTACATCTTGAAAAATATTGATGTGTAACAGTGTGTGACTCCCTCTAGTGGATGTTGTGGAGTATTGTGTTGTCTTTGCTCCAAAGGTTTTTGTACAGAGTTTTGGTGTTTCCTGTCACTGTGGGCTGCAGAGCACAGTAGTACACAGCAGAGTCTGTCACTTCAGCTGAGGAGATCTGCAGATCAACTTGATTTATCTCCTTATTCAGATTAGCAGTCAGTCGAGGGTAAGGAGGCTTTGCTTCCACTACTGTAGGCGATGTTGAATCAGTGATCAGGAGAAGGAACTGAGGAGCTGATCCAGGATCCTGTCGATACCACTGGAGATTTTGAGCTTGAACTGAATAGGTACAGGACAGAGTAACACTACGGCCCTCTGATGAAAAGACTTCAGCACTGCTGGCAGTAATATCATCTTCCATCGTGTTACCTAGTGAGGAAAACAACATGTTATATTTACACTTCTGTTCCAAAGTCACACATCTAACATTTGAAAAACATTACTCAGACATTTTTAAGTAAAGCAGATTATGCTGTTAAGAAGTTATTAATCACTTATTAGTGATAAAGTGATGACATCTAGATTTATATCTTTGAAATGTGTAACTTTGAACTCCATCTAAAATCTGAACTGGATCTGTGAAACTTTGAAAATGTCTTTGTATTTCAGGATTCATAATCATCAACATACGTACCTATGAGAGTGAAGCAGATCAGAATTGCAGTGAGTTTGTCCATGTCTGCAGAGTTGAAATGCTGTTTTTGAATGTTCAGGATGAATATGTTTTGTGAGTTGTTTGGTCTGATGTTCACAGCTGGAATCAAACAGTTCTCTGTCATGAAGACACCTCTGCAGTCAGTAGGAGGAGACTCACATGTTGAATTAGTTTCATTCCTCCAAGTCTGCATCACAACTGTGTTTCATTAGTGAAAAGAATCCAGTCTGTCTCATGAAATACATTAAAGTTTAACAGTGTGTGACTCCCTCTGGTGGACGTTGTGGAGTATTGTGTTGTCTTTGCTCCAAAGGTTTTTGTACAGAGTTTTGGTGTTTCCTGTCACTGTGGGCCTCACAGCACAGTAGTACACAGCAGAGTATTTTACTTCAGCAGAGGAGATGTTCATATGGATTATTTTGTCCTTCACTTCAATCATCAGTCCAGGCATTGGGCTTGTCATTGTTGTTCCTGTTCCTAAATGAGAGATTATGAGCTCTGGTGGTTTTCCTGGATATTGTCGATACCAGTAAAACTCATCACCACCAGTTGCTTGTTTGGAGTATCTGTAGGACAGAGTAACAGAGCTGCCTTCTAAACTGTTCTCTTCTTTCTGGACTGGAGTGAGTTCTTCACAGCTGATACCTAAAGGAAGAGATAACTCTGTTATAGCCTTGAGAAATGTTCCACTTTCAGAAAACATTGAAGTCAAACTTTCCTTAACGTAGAATCAGACAAACCTTTTAAAATTACTAGAAACAGCAGAGAAAACATACAATGCTGCAGTGACAGCATGTTGAATAAAGGTAATGTTGATGGTTTTGGTATTGAACTCTGTTGAATATAGAAGTTCCTCTCTCTTCTATAGTTCAGTAACAGCTCAGCTCCTCCCTGAGTCTCTCTGTCTCCTCGTAGCTCTGTATTTTCAATTCTCTCAGTTACACTTCTGAGGTTAATGGATTCTAGACTACATCATGACAAATATTAAAGTTTAGCAGTGTGAGGCTCCATCTGGTGGACATTGTGGCTGTGCTGGGTGCAAGATTGGGCCCTCAATTGGTGGATTAGAAGGAGGAACCTGATCACAGTGACAGGGCTCAGTCACAGCCCTGGGTTATTCCCCCTACTGACAACTTTACACCTAACACATTTTGTGCCTCTCTCCTTTCCTACTGTGACTTATCTTGCACATTGTCATCTTTTAAAAAGACGGTAAGTTTCTAGCTGTTATTGCTATAAAATGATGAAAATATGAATAAGAGATGATGTTTTTCATCGAGTATGATCGTGTCGGTTTCAGAAGGTTTAAGAGAGGAAAGTGCAAGGCATAAAGAGAGGAAAAACGTGAGTTGTAAAGAGCTGGAAATGCAAGGCATAAAGAGAGGAAAAACGTGAGGTACCAAGAGCAGGAAATGCAAGGCATAAAGAGAGGAAAAACGTGAGGTACCAAGAGCAGGAAATGCAAGGCATAAAGAGGAAAAATGTGAGATGCGAAGAGCTGGAAATGCAAGGCATAAAGAGGAAAAATGTGAGATGCGAAGAGCTGGAAATGCAAGGCATAAAGAGAGGAAAAACGTGATTTGTAAAGAGCTGGAAATGCAAGGCATAAAGAGGAAAAACGTGAAGCTTAAAGAGCACGGAAAAAGTTCTATTCATGAACTTTCAAGGCCACGTTATATGATGTCACAGATGATGTCATAGTTAAGGTGGCATCGTCATTTGTATACCACAAGAGACAACACTTCATGATGGCAAATTCCTGTGAAACAATCAATGACACAATGGTGACATCATAGAAACGTATGATGTCACTAGTGATTGAACCAAGTTGTTGGTGCAAAGGATTTGTGACATTATCAGTGACACCACAGAACATTGTCTTGAGAGTTTATAAATAGGACCCGTTACCGCCATTAGGTTGTTTTTTGACAATGCCACGTAGACGCAGACACGCCGCTCGCCCCATTCGTAGACGTAGGAGGACTCGCAGGTCCTCCCATGTCCACAGACGTAGGAGAGTTGTCCGACGCAGACGCTAGGCAACGCTAATAAGCATGTAGCCTAAGGATGAAATAACAGTACCCTAAGTTCTTTTAAGCCATAGAATAGTATACTTCATTTATCAATTCTTTAATTAACATCAACATCATGTTTGGTAAAAAAAAAAGAAGAACAAAGAAAGAAACCAGGGTTTGGACCGAGTAAGAACAACGAGCCATCATGACATCAGTGTCATCATGTGGTTCCTCTGATGAAGTCAATGATTTCTCACACAAATTAACAGACTCAATCAACAGCAGTAGTTTTATATTTTGAGCACTTTGTGATTAATTAGTTTGAGTCTTGTTTAATTTAAGTTGAAATGTGCTACACAATAACATTATCACCTTATATTCTAAGTGTAATGAAAAACCCATAAAGGCATTGTTAAAAAAAGATAAAAAATCGGTAGTAGTGAAAAAGTGAACACGGAAATGATGTTGCATTTGTTTAAAAAAAAATTCTGAATAATTATTTAACTTGATGTTCGTAGTTCCATCCCTCTAGATGATTTTGGTATTCCTTCGGGTTGGGATGTCAGCTGACCCAATCTGGGAAAACTGAATAGATATGTTAAACTAATACAATACTAATATACTATCACTAAAGACACTCTTAAAACTCAAACTAAAAATAGGGAGTAGTGAATGAGAAAGAAAACGGAAATTATGTTTTGAATGTTAACAAACAAATAATAGTTACACTTTACAAGGTAAAGTGATTCTGCATCATGAAATATATTGAAGTATTCTGTTTTCTTTCCTCCAAAGGTTTTTGTACAGAGTTTTGGTGTTTCCTGTCACTGTGGGCTGCAGAGCACAGTAGTACACAGCAGAGTCAGACAGCTTAGATGAGGAGATGTTCATATGGATTTGTTTGTCCTCCACTTTAATCTTCAATCCAGGGATTACATTATTGTTGCTTACTTCTATTCCTGAAGCAGAGTGGGAGATGATGAACTCTGGTGGTTTTCCTGGATATTGTCGGTACCAGAAGAAATAATTACTAGTTGACATTTCCAAGTATCTGTAGGACAGAGTAACAGAGCTGCCTTCTACACTGTTCTCTTCTTTATCTACTGCAGTGAGTTCTTCAAAACTGACACCTAAAGGAAGAGATAACTGTTATTTCATGTTGTAAAAGACTTAATACATGATTCACATTCAGATGTTATTAGAGTAAAAATGTTCATGCTGCATAATCTAACATACCTGTTAGAATGGAGAGAAACAACAGAGAAAACACACAATGCTGCAGTGACAGCATGTTGAATGAAGGTAATGTTGATGGTTTGTGTATTGAACTCTGTTGAATATAGAAGTTCCTCTCTCTTCTATAGTTCAGTAACAGCTCAGCTCCTCCCTGAGTCTCTCCGTCTCCTCATAGCTCTGTATTATCACTTCTCTCATTTTCCCTTCTAAGGTAAAGTGATTCTAGACTACATCATGACAAATATTGAAGGTTAACAGTGTGTGACTCCCTCTGGTGGATGTTGTGGAGTATAGTGTTGTCTTTGCTCCAGAAAATGCAAGGCATAAAGAGGAAAAACGTGAAGCTTAAAGAGCACTGAAAAAGTTCTATTCATGAACTTTCAAGGCTACGTTCTGTGATGTCACAGATGATGTCATAGTTAAGGTGGCATCGTCATTTGTATACCACAAGAGACAACACTTCATGATGGCAAATTCCTGTGAAACAATCAATGACACAATGATGACATCATAGAACCGTATGATGTCACTAGTGATTGAACCAAGTTGTTGGTGCAAAGGATTTGTGACATCATCAGTGACACCACAGAACATTGTTATACATATGTTAAACTAATACAATACTAATATACTATAACTAAAGACACTGATAAAACAATAAAAATAGGGAGTAGTGAATGAGAAAAAAATGGAAATTATGTTTTGAATGTTACCAAAAAAAAATCCTGACTGACAATTTAACTTACTTGGTGATGTTCCAAGTTGCTTGCTGGTTTTGGTATTTCTTCGGGTCGTGATGTCAGCTGACCCAATCTGGTAAAAGAGAAAGTGAGATTAGTTATATATTATTTCTTGTGTGTAACAGGTCCTATTTATAATCTCTCAAGTCTATGTTCTGTGATGTCACTGATGATGTCACAGTTTATGATCTCTGACCTTTGATGAAGTCAATGATTTGTCTCACAACATTGGGATTTCAGATATCCACAACTTCATTCTTCGTAGGACAGATGACGTCACTTTATCAATTATGTGGAGCTTTCAAATTCAGATATATACAATGTTATTCTTCTGATCCAGAATGAACATGCTAGATTAATGCAATAGGATTCTTACTAGTTAGAATTCCATTTTTAGACATCTACAATCCAACTGTTTGTTGTGGGAAAATGTGATAAAATCTGTTTTAATTGAGTTATGGGAAATATACAATGTACGACAAGTATGATACTAAATAAAAGATGATATGTATTTTAGTTTGTATAAGGAAGAGACCTTCTCCCTCCTTGGATCACCTGCCGTTGTCGCTGTGCAGCTGCAAACAGCCACAGATGGCTTACCACTGTTACAGCCGCAGTATGATGGCCGCCGCTGTAGCCACAAAAAAGCTATGGTGGGCACCAAGCCCAAACGCCTTAAGTGTAGGCGCTCGAAATGCAAGATCAGCTAAATGACTTCATCTAGTGGAAAAATCCCAAAAGAGGTGGTCTTAGTCTCGAAAATAACCAATTGAAGATTTACACGCATGTTCTGAGGTTGATCATTGGAGCGTCCCACAGGAGGAGGGTCTTCCTTGTAAAACGATATAAGGCGATGTTAGACAAAGGACCCGTTAGCGAGATATGTCCGGACCTTGCTCGGGCTTTCCTGTGTGTTGATTTACTTTCGTGCACATTAAAGCTCTGTTTCTCATCTGACTCCCTCAACTTCTGTGTTCACTCTTTCACGACTTTTAATATTGTTGTATTTTGAACAAAAAAGAAGAAGAATCACGAAGTTACAGCAAGCGTTGGAGTCCGCGCCGTTATCTGGCCTTGGGCCGCAGACATTTAAAATTTACTTCTACATGTTACTGGTCATAATTTTAATTTAGGATATCCAAAATGAAAAACCTATACCAACAATACATTTGTGGATATCTGCAATTGCATTGTTTGTAGTCATAATTGTACTGTAGATATTTTTTTGGGGCTTTTTTCCCTTTGAAAGTGATAGACATGAAAGGGGGATGACACGTAGCAAAGAGCAGCAGGCTGCAATCGAACCCGTGCCGCTGCAGGACTCAGCCAACACGGGGCGAACGCTCTTACTGGGTGAACTAGAGGCCACCCCATAATTGTAGATGTTTCAACCTAATTTTTACAGTCTATGGTAACAACTTGTGAACTCTGAGCTTTCAGAAGATTTCCACCTCCGAGTTCATAAATACCACAAAAGGGGGAAGTTCTTATGGACTCTTGTTGTGAACATACTAAACACGACCCCATTTGAAAGCAGCACTACCATCATCAACGTTGGCATTGTGAGATCATAAATGGTGATGTGACATCATCAGTGACATCACAGAACATTGTCTTGGGAGTTTATAAATAGGACCCGTTCCTCCCATCAGGTTATTTTTTGACAATGCCACGCAGACGCAGACACGCTGCTTGCACCGTTCGTAGATAGAGGAGGACTTGCAGGTTCTCCCATGTCCATAGACGTGAGAGAGACGCAACGTGCTGGCTCCTGGGGGAAGTGTTGGAATTGTTGGCTCATTGTGAATCCACCCAACGCCAATAATCATGTAGCCCAAACATGAAATGACAGTGCCCTTAGTTCTTTTAAGCCATACAATAGTAACATAAATTATTAATGATTTAATTAACATCAACATCAGGTTTGGTAAAAAAAAAGAAGAAAGTAACCAGAAAGAAGCAAGAACAGCGAGCCATCATGACATCAGTGTCATCATGTGGTTCCTCTGATGAAGTCAATTATTTCTCACACAAATTAACAGACTCAATCGACAGCAGTAGTTTTATATTGTGAGCACTTTGTGATTAATTAGTTTGAGTCTTGTTTAATTAAAGTTGAAATGTGCTACACAATAACATTATCACCTTATATTCTAGGTGTAATGAAAAATCCATAAAGGCATTGTTAAAAAAAGATAAAAAAATCAGTAGTAGCGAAAAAGTGAACACGGAAATGATGTTGCATTTGTTTTAAAAAAGATTCTGAATAATTATTTAACTTACCTGGTGATGTTCGTAGTTCCATCCCTCTAGATGATTTTGTTATTCCTTCGGGTTGGGATGTCAGCTGACCCAATCTGGGAAAACTGAATAGATATGTTAAACTAATACAATACTAATATACTATCACTAAAGACACTCTTAAAACTCAAACTAAAAATAGGGAGTAGTGAATGAGAAAAAATACAGAAATTATGTTTTGATTGTTAACAAAAAAAAAATAGTTACACTTTTAGAAGGTAAAGTGATTCTACATCATGAAAAATATTGAAGTATTGTGTTGTCTTTGCTCCACAGGTATTTCTACAGAGTTTTGGTGTTTCCTGTCACTGTGGGCTGCAGAGCACAGTAGTACACAGCAGAGTCAGACACTTCAGCTGAGATGATCTCCAGATCAACATGTTTCTTTGACTTGTCAATGTGAGCTGAGAAATCAGAACCAGTTGGATGAATCGATCCATCCTCAATGATGTAGAGTAGGAACTCTGGTCTGGATCTCTGGTATTGTCGGTACCACAGGATATTTCTGATAGCACCCTCATATGTACAGGTAAGGTTGATGTTTCTGCAATCTGCAACATGTTCTTCAGTACTTTCTGGCTTTATGATGTTCATGGAACCCAGGGCTGCAAAATGAGTATTATTCACATCAGTTATCATTAACTTACACAGATAAACCTCTAGTTAGACACCTCGCATACACATTCGTCCTCTCACATTGTTTCTTCTATCCATTCGCAGACTTTCTCCTTCCCACCTTCAACAACCTGTTTGCTCTCTGAACTGGCTTATATTGGTTGTGTCACATCATTTGAAACAAGTGAAATACATTTTGAGTTGTTGTGTTAAATCAATGACATGTGTTCTCTATTTCTATTTGATTGTTGCCACTTATGTTGACCAGTATGGATGACATGTGCATTAGAGTGCAGAATGTGTTTTGAGAATGAAAATGTGTTTAGAGATTTGTTGAAAAGTCTAAGTGAGATCTGCAAATTGTGTTTTAACATGTGAAATGGTTAAAGGTATTGACAACAGACTGCACAATTAGCTAAATGAGTTCAGGCAACTGAGAACTTTGAAGCCACCTCTGCAGTCAGTAGAAAGAGACTCATATGTTGAATTAGTTTACCAGTGAAGTTCAGAGATTTCTGCTCTGACCAGGAGTTTATATAAATCTTAAGAAAATAATAAAACCATGTTGTTCTTTAAATCTTACCAACGAAAAGAGCAGCAAGAATAATCCACAGCCAATGTTTCATCTCTACAACAAGGTTTAAATCAACAGGAGAAACTAGCTGATGTTCAGCATTCAGTCTGAGAATTGTTCTCTTCACAGCAGCACTTATTATTGACTGAATGGTTGCACACAGTGCAGAAGTAGTGCACCGCCTACTAGATAATGTCGCCCTCTAGTGGAGGTACAACGTTCATTACAACAGTGTAGAGAAAAGGCTTCCAGCAGCTTGTCAGTGTGTCAGCTTGTGTTTTTGTACAGAGGATGTGGGTTTGCTGTCACTGTGGGCCTCACAGCACAGTAGTACAGAGCAGAGTCTGTCACTGCAGCAGAGGAGATCTGAAGAACAACATTGGTCTTATCCTCACTCACTGAAACAGACAGTCCAGAGTTTGTTGCACTTTGCGTTCCAAAGTGAAAGATGAGGAACTCTGGTGGTTTTCCTGGATATTGTCGATACCAGAAGAAATTATCATTGTTATCCACTTTTTTGGAGAATCTGTAGGACAAAGTAACAGAGCTGCCTTCTAAACTGTTCTCTTCTGTCTCAACTGGAGTGAGTTCTTCACAGTTGACACCTAAAGGAATAGATAACTTTGTTATTTCATGTCGTATGAGACTCAATGAATGATTAAGATGATATTGGAATCAAACTTTTTCAAGCTGCATAATCTAACATACCTGTTAGAATGGAAAGAAACATGAGAGAAAAAACACAATGCTGCAGTGACAGCATGTTGAATAAAGGTAATGTTGATTGTTTGTGTATTGAACTCTGTTGAATATAGAAGTTCCTCTCTCTTCTATAGTTCAGTAACAGCTCAGCTCCTCCCTGAGTCTCTCCGTCTCCTCGTAGCTCTGTATTTTCACTTTTTTCATTTACACTTCAATGGTAAAGTGATTCTAGACTGCATCATGAAAAATATTGAAGATTAACAGTGTGTGACTCCCTCTGCTGGATGTTGTGGAGTATTGTGTTGTCTTTGCTCCAAAGGTTTTTGTACAGAGTTTTGGTGTTTCTTGTCACTGTGGGCTGCAGAGCACAGTAGTACACAGCAGAGTCAGACAGACTAGCTGAGGAGATGTTCAGAGGACCTGATCTTAACTTGGAATTGAGTGTAGATGAAAATCTCTCCCTGAACTCGTCTGCTGTGTTCCCTTTATCCCGTTGAAGGCGGCTGAGAATGAATTTGGGGCTGTTGTTTCCATCTTGTTTGTACCAGAAGAGATAATCATTAGTTGCACTGCTGTCATATTGACATCCAAGTGTTACTGCCTCTCCGTCAGTAGCAGTCACATCTCCTTTTGGTTGCAGCACGTTGTCTTTTTGTGCTCTGCATTCTGTAAAACAACAACAAACAATATCAGTTTGCTATGAAAGATTAATTTCAAGGTTGCATTCATATCAAAGAAACAGAGTTGTGTTCATACCAAGGCTCATAGCAGCCAGCAACACTGAGATGAACAGAGGCTTCATATCTGCAGTGTGGAGTAACTCTGAGCTACAGCAAGTATAAAGAAGGCTGTGATCTCTCTGTTTAGTCTTCGTCAACACTAAGTTGGTGGATTAGAAGGAGGAACCTGATCACAGTGACAGGGCTCATTCACAGCCCTGGGTTATTCCCCCTACTGACAACTTTACACCTAACACATGTTGTGCCTCTCTCCTTTCTCAGTGTATCATTTCTTGTATGAAGTGGTCTTTGTAGTTTTCAGCTGACATGGTTCCTGTTTGTTCTTAAACGTATATTAGGTGGTAATTGTAGTGAACCTGTACATGCCTTTTGGTAGCACTGCCTATTATGGTACAGTAATAAGATGGTAATAGTGGGGTAACAGTGAGATAATAAAGAGGTAATTTATAGGTAATAACATGTAATTACCAAAGTAATAACGTAGTAATACATCACAGTAATAAGACGTAATACTGGGGTGATAAGGTAACAGATGTAATAACATGCAATTACCAATGTTATTAGTAAGAAAGGGTTCGACAATAACCATATGTATATCTAGGTAATGGTAATATAGTTATATTCATATTGTAATAACATGGTAATAATGGGGTAATATATGTTGACATTTTCAAAGTATTATAGGCTACAATCAGCATAATACCTTTCAAATTAGATAAAACTTCTTGGAATTTAAAATTGGTAATTACCATATTATAATGCTGAAATTCATCCACCCTTTATGTTCCAAACATTTCCCATTTGTATCAAAATCAGCCATTTGTGTTTTGATCAGTAAATAATTAATTGATGGCTATCAGTATAAACATGTTCATACATGGCATTCCTTTGGAATTTTAAATACAAGGCATCAATACTATAAAATGTGTATGTATCAAATATTACCATGCAAGACAATAGAAATAGGCAGTTTTGCCTTTTGCGGCCCTGATTCATGGTTGTTACACAGAAACTACCAAAAGCGTTTCCAGGTAAGAAGTCACAAGATTAAACATTAACATAAATTATTACCTTGAAACAAAAGGGAAATGTTTGGAACATAAAGGGTGGATGAATTTCAGCATTATAACATGGTAATTACCAATTTTAAATTCCAAGAAGTTTTATCTAATTTGGAAGGTATTATGCTGATAGTAGCCTATAATACTGTGAAAACAAACATATATTACCCCATTATTACCATGTTATTACAATATAAATATAACTATATTACCATTATCTAGATATACATATGGTTATTGTCGAACCCTTTCTTACTAATTACATTGGTAATTGCATGTTATTACATCTGTTACCTTATCACCACAGTATTATGTCTTATTCCTGTGATGTATTACTACGTTATTACTTTGGTAATTACATGTTATTACCTATGTATTACCTCTTTATTATCTCACTGTTACCCCACTATTACCATCTTATTACTGTACCGTAATATGCAGTGCTACCAGTTTTCAGCTGACATGGTTCCTGTTTGTTCTTGAACATATATTAGGTGGTAATTGTAGTGAACCTGTACATGCCTTTTCATATTTCTTTATAGAAAGTTTGAAAGTAAACTGAGATTTAATATTTCGACATGTTGCATTTCATTATGTTTTCATAATGTCTCTTAAATGTACAGTGACAGTTTAGTATATTTTGGTCCTCTGCAGTCATTTGAGATCAAATTCAAAGATGGTGGAGTTGTTGGAGAAGCTTCTGTTTTCATGATATTCTTAAATTAGTAAAATCTTCAGCGGTACAAATGTGAATCTACTGATTTCTTCAGTGAATTATGATGTTATGGAATATAAACAACCAGTGATTTCAGTTGTATTAGTGTTTCAGTGTCTATTTGGGATGCAGATCAACATGTTGAACAATATAAGGAGCTCATTGTGGCCTATCTATTTTCATCGTTTCTATCGGCAGTTGGTATGAACAGAGCCAAAAATTTAAGTCCGGTGGATTCCAGAGTTAAATGTCTGCGACCGGTACAACATATCCTACATTTTGACCAACCATGATGTATGAAGAGTGAAAACTGTAGTGGAGAGAGCAATTTGTTTGGAAGATTTTCAGAGAATCGTACTGCAGCGCGCCTGTGTCATCCACGGTTAGTGTCTTCCAGGGTTAGTGTCTTTATGGTCAGTTCAGTTGAGTTCACTGATGTTTTGGATTCATATCGCTTATCTGGGATATATTTAGTCGTGCGTTCTCTTGCTCCTTTCCAGAGTATAAACTGAGGTGCCTGAAGGTCAGAATGATGTCTGTACCAGTAAAGTGCAGGCATGTTATGCGTGGTCTCATAGTCACATCTGAGTGTAACAGAGTCTCCTTCTCTTTTACTAACTTCATCTTTTACAGGAGATATTTTGTCTCCAGCTATTATTCCTGGACAAACTAGAGACATGAAGCTATTAGACAAACATCGTCCATGAGGCTGAGAAGAGAAGACAGTGGAAAATGTCAACTGTACATTGTTACTCTGGACAGGAACACTTCAACTAATCAGAGATTTCTGCTCTGAAATGCAGTTTATATAAATCTTTAGAAAGTATTGAAACCATGTTGTTCTTGTATCTTACCAAAGAAAAAAGCAGCAAGAATAATCCACAGAAAATGTTTAATTTCTACAACAAGGTTTAAATAAACAGGAGAAACTAGCTGATGTTCAACATTCAGTCTGAGAATTGTTCTCTTCACAGCAGCACTTAATATTGACTGAATGGTTGAACACAGTGCAGAAGTAGTGCACCGCCTACTTGATAATGTTGCCCTCTAGTGGAGGTACAAAGTTAAGTACAACAGCGTAGAAAAAAGGGCTTCAAGCAGCTTGTCAGTGTGTCAGCTTGTGTTTTTGTACAGAGACTGTGGGTTTGCTGTCGCTGTGGGCCTGCAGATACATTTTCATTTCATCCTTACTTACTTAAACTGACACTCCAGTGTTTGTAGTTTGCATTATTTCTCCTGATTCCAGATGAGAGATGAGGAACTGTGGTTGCTTTCCCAAATATTGTCTATACCAGAAGAAATAATCAGCAGAACCTTTGGAGTATATGTAGGACAGAGTAACAGAGCTGCCTTCTAAACTGATCTCTTCTTTCTGTACTGGAGTGTGTTCTCACAGCTGACACCTAAAAGAAGACATAACTCTGTTATGTAATGTTGCAAAAGACTCAAAATTAACATTCAGATGGTATTGGAATACATTTTTCATGCTGCATAGTCTAACAAACCTGTGAGTATGAAAAGAAACATCAGAGAAAACACACAATGCTGCAGTGACAGCATGTTGAATAAAGGTAATGTTGATGGTTTGTGTATTGAACTCTGTTGAATATAGAAGTTCCTCTCTCTTCTATAGTTCAGTAACAGCTCAGCTCCTCCCTGAGTCTCTCTGTCTCCTCGTAGCTCTGTATTTTCACTTCTCAGTTACACTTCTAAGGTAAAGTGATTTTTGACTACATCATATAAAATATTGAAGTTTAACAGTGTGTGACTCCCTCTGGTGGATGTTGTGGAGTATTGTTTTATCTTTGCTCCAAAGGTTTTTGTACAGAGTTTGGGTGTTTCCTGTCACTGTGGGCTGCAGAGCACAGTAGTACACAGCAGAGTCTGTCATTTTAGCTGAGATGATCCCCAGTTTAACATGTTTCTCTGACTTGTCAATGTGAGCTGAGAAATCAGAACCAGTTGGATGAATTGATCCTCCCTCTGTGATGGAGAGCAGGAACTCTGGTCTGGATCTCTGGTATTGTTGGTACCACTGGATATTGAAGATAGCACCCTCATATGTACAGGTCAGGTTGATGTTTCTGCCCTCTGCAACATGTTCTTCAGTACTTTCTGGCTTTATGCTGTTCATGGAACCCAGGGCTGCAAAATGAGTATTATTCACGTCAGTTATCTTTAACTTACACAGATAAACCTCTAGTTATGAAATATCTGGCTAATACAGCAGGTTATATAAGACTTTGATCTCTGTTCTAACACTCACCTATAAAGGGAGAGAAAAGTAAAAACAGGTAAAGCAACATGTCTTTGGAGTTGTTAAAGCCAAACAGACAGCAGATGAGCAATGTTCTTCCACTGCAGTAGAATGAAAAACTAAACAGCCTCTCTGATGTGCAGCACTTCTTCTCAACATCAAGCTGACTGGGCTTTTAGTTCCTCAAACATTTCTGCTCTGGAGACAGAAATAATCTCATTGGTTGAGTTAAACATAAGAGGGCGGGGCCAGAGAATAACCTTTTGCTGAAAGGTAAAATGATCAAACAGCAGTGAAGAGAAAGAAGATCTTTGGTGGATGTTTCTGATGTCGGTTGAGTTGTTGCGTGATTATCTTAAAGGTACACTATGAGTTCCTGCATGGTCTCTTCTGTTGATACGGAGCCGCCCTGGGGTCAGCTGAGAGAACAAATACTAAACCGTGCGCACAGAATAAAAATCTGTTCCCTCGGTTTCATAAACCTGCGTAAAATTAGAAACATATTCAGAGATTCGAGCTTCCGGGATAAATTATTCTATAGCGAAATGTTATTAAATCACCAACGTTGTTGCTGGTTTACAAAACCACTGATCATCTATGTACATTGAAGTGATACTGGCGTTAAAGACTTTCTGATCGCTGTCTGATTCTTTGAATGAATGCCCGCATTGCATTGTGGGATATCGGTTTGAATGTGTCTAGCTCAGATCATATCGTAATGTTCTGTATTACAGCATAGTGTAATATTTCACCGGTAATAAGACCAAAATAATGTTATTAAAATAAAGAAATGTATACTATGATGAAATCTAAATAAATGTTGATAGATCTAGCGTTATAGTTTTAAAAGTATAATTAAATATTAAGCGATAGGATTAGGGTGTTTGAGCTAGAAGTAAGACTATCTGAGGTGCGCCAGAGCCTCGTCTCTGTGAAAACAGCTGGTGGTGATGAGGAGTGAAGTCAGTTAGGAGTCAGTCAGTTGGTCAGTTAGTCCATCATGACATCATGTTAGCTGACAAATAACACCTCTTCTCCTTTCTTCATCTCCTCTCCTCCTTTCTTCCTCTCCTCTTCTTGTCCTCTCCTCTTTCTTCTCCTCCTCCAGTGGCAGTACGTGTTGCTAAAGTGATTTGTACGGTGGCCGACAGGGACAAACACCCTGCAACTTAAGAAAACACACGTTATAGACAAAACACAAGCAAATTAAGAAAACATCTTCATTAATTTGACAACACATGTGCAGCATTCAGCATAACTGTTGTGACATGTTCTAAAAGACTTAATAAATGATTCACATTCAGATGTTATTAGAATAAAACTTTTTCATGCTGCATAATCTAACATACCTGTTAGGATGGAGAGAAACATCAGAGAAAACACACAATGTTGCAGTGACAGCATGTTGAATAAAGATAATGTTGATGGTTTGTGTATTGATCTCTGCTGAATATAGAAGTTCCTCTCTCTTCTATAGTTCAGTAACAGCTCAGCTCCTCCCTGAGTCTCTCCTTAAAGTGATTCTAGACTATATATTGATTGAAGTATAACAGTGTGTGACTCCCTCTGGTGGATGTTGTGGAGTATTGTGTTGTCTTTGCTCCAAAGGTTTTTGTACAGAGTTTTGGTGTTTCCTGTCGCTGTGGGCCTCACAGCACAGTAGTACAGAGCAGAGTCAGACAGACTAGCTGATGTGATTTTCATATGAATTTGTTTGTCCTCCACATTAATCTTCAATCCAGGAATTACGTTATTGTTGCTTATTTCTATTCCAGAAGCAGAGTGGGAGATGATGAACTCTGGTGGTTTTCCTGGATATTGTCGGTACCAGAAGAAATAATCACTACTTGCCATTTCCAAGTATCTGTATGACAGAGTAACAGAGCTGCCTTCTACACTGTTCTCTTCTTTCTCTACTGGAGCGGGTTCTTCAAAACTGACACCTAAAGGAAGACATAACTCTGTTATTTCATGTTGTAAAAGACTTAATACATGATTCACATTCAGATGTTATTAGAATAAAAGTTTTCAGGCTGCATAATCTAACACACCTGTTAGAATGAAGAGAAACAGCAGAGAAAACACACAATGCTGCAGTGACAGCATGTTGAATAAAGGTAATGTTGATGGTTTGTGTATTGAACTCTGTTGAATATAGAAGTTCCTCTCTCTTCTAATAGTTCAGTAACAGCTCAGTTCCTCCCTGAATCTCTCCTTAAAGTGATTCTAGACTATATATTGATTGAAGTATAACAGTGTGTGACTCCCTCTGGTGGATGTTGTGGAGTATTGTGTTGTCTTTGCTCCAAAGGTTTTTGTACAGAGTTTTGGTGTTTCCTGTCACTGTGGGCCTCAGAGCACAGTAGTACACAGCAGAGTCAGACAGCTGGAGCTTCTGGATCTTCAGAGGACCTGATCTTAACTTGGAATTGTGTGTAGATGAAAATCTCTCCTTGAACTCGTCTGCTGTGTTCCCTTCATCCCCTTGAACGCGGCTGAGAATAAATTTGGGGCTGTTGTTTCCAACCTGTTTGTACCAGAAGAGATAATCATTAGTTGAACTGCTGTTATATTGACAGCCAAGTGTTACTGCCTCTCCTTCAGTAGCAGTCACATCTCCTTTTGGTTGCAGCACGTTGTCTTTTTGTGCTCTGCATTCTGTAAAACAACAACAAACAATATCAGTTTGCTATGAAAGATTAATTTCAAGGTTGCATTCATATCAAATAAACAGAGTTGTGTTCATACCAAGGCTCATAGCAGCCAGCAACACTGAGATGAACAGAGGCTTCATATCTGCAGTGTGGAGTAACTCTGAGCTACAGCAAGTATAAAGAAGGCTGTGATCTCTCTGTTTAGTCTTCATCAACACTAAGTTGGTGGATTAGAAGGAGGAACCTGATCACAGTGACAGGGCTCATTCACAGCCCTGGGTTATTCCCCCTACTGACAACTTTACACCTAACACATTTTGTGCCTCTCTCCTTTCTTAGTGTAACATTTCTTGTATGAAGTGATCTTTGTAGTTTTCAGCTGACATGGTTCCTGTTTGTTCTTGAACATATATTAGGTGGTAATTGTAGTGAACCTGTACATGCTTTTTCATATTTCTTTCGAGAAAGTTTGAAAGTGAACTGAGACTTAATATTTCAACATGTTATGTGTTGTGCTTTTTTCAGAATATCTTTTGAATATAAAGTGACAGTTTAGTATCTTTCGGTCATCTGCAGCGTTTGAGGTCAAATTCAACGACTGTGAAGTTGTTAGAAAAGCTTCTGATTTAATGAAATTCTTAAGTTAGCAAAATCTTCGGCGGTAAAAATGTGATTCTACTGAGTTCTTTTGTGAATTATGATGTTATGTAATATAAACAACCAGTGATTTCAGTTGTATTAGTGTTTCAGAGTCTATTTGGGATGCAGATCAACATGTTGAACAATGGAAGGAGCTCATTGTGGCCTATCTATTTTCATTGTGTCTATCGGCAGTTGGTATGAACAGAGCCAAAAGTTTAAGTCCGCTGGATTCAATAGTTACATGTCTGCGACCGGCACAACATTTCCTACATTTTGATCAACCATGATGTATGAAGAGTGAAAACTGTAGGGGAGAGAGCAATTTGTTTGGAAAGATATCAGAGAATCGTACTGCAGCTCCCCCCTCTGTCCTCCCCTCTAACTCTCAACATTATCTCCCATACACACACATTGGAAAATCTGAAATGGTCTAAAAAACTGGACAATAAGTTAACTGTGATTTGGTAGAAACCGTGCTTGATATCAGAATGCCCATTCAGCCCAATAAAGGCCAAAGTCTTGTCTTTGTTTTAACGTTTTAAATATTTTTTTACATTAAAGTATAGTGATACAGTATTGCCCCAAAGAGGGGTTGTTTTGAGCTATGTTAAGTCATTTCCCGAAGATTTCCAATGAAATTCTATGGGAAATTTTAACATTGCGGCCTAATTACCCACAGGGTATGAAGAGGATTTAGTAGGTAAGTCAGTGTCCATTTATTTGTTGTCATGGTGTCTTGTGTTTGAACCATCATACAGTTGGATTGTCATTGAAGTGGATTTGCTGTTCATGTGAATCCTCCCACAGTGTTACATTGGCAGCTGTAACCACAGGGACTCTGATAAAACTGGAATAATCTGAATCCATCTGATATGAAGCTGTGGTTTGAATAGCACTTCCCTCCTCTTTGAAGAGTAGTCAGATATCTGTGTTCAGGTTTTTGTACAGCCTCTTCTACACTTTGTATCACTGTGTTTCTAGAGCACAGTAGTAGAGACCTGTGTCTGCCAGGGTTAGTGTCGTTATGGTCAGTTCAGTTGAGTACTCTGATGTTTCAGATATATATCGCTTTTCGGGGGTATATTCCCATCTACTAAGGTCTCTTGCTCTTTTCCAGAGTATGAACTGAGTTGCCTGGAGGTCAGAATGATGTCTGTACCAGTAAAGTAAAGGACTACTATTCGTTGTCTCATATTCACATCTGAGTGTGACAGATTCTCCTTTTCTTTTACTGACTTCATCTCCTACAGAAGAGATGTCCAGCTATTAACCCTGAAAAAGTAGAGAAAATGAAGCCATTAGACAAACATTGTTCATGAGGCTGAGAGGAGAAAAACTTGGAAAATGTCAACTGTACACTGTTACTCTGGACAGAAACATCTCAACTGTTTTTTTGTAAGTTCATATAAATCTTTAGAAAATACTAAAACCATGTTGTTCTTTGTATGTTATGAAAGAAAAGAGCAGCAAGAATAATCCACAGCCAATGTTTCATCTCTACAACAAGGTTTAAACCAACAGGAGAAACTAGTTGATGTTCAACATACAGTCTGAGAATTGTTCTCTTCACAGCAGCACTTATTATTGACTGAATGGTTGAACACAGTGCAGAAGTAGTGCACCGCCTACTTGATAATGTCGCCCTCTAGTGGAGGTACAAAGTTCATTACAACAGTGACGGAAAAAAGGCTTCCAGCAGCTTGTCAGTGTGTCAGCTTGTGTTTTTGTACAGAGACTGTGGGTTTGCTGTCACTGTGGGCCTCACAGCACAGTAGTACAGAGCAGAGTCTGTCACTGCAGCAGAGGAGATCTGCAGATACATCTTCATTTCATCCTTACTTACGGAAACTGACACTCCAGAGTTTGTAGTTTGCATTATTTCTCCTGATTCCAGATGAGAGATGATGAACTCTGGTGGCTTTCCCAAATATTGTCTATACCAGAAGAAATAATCAGCAGAACCTTTGGAGTATCTGCAGGACAGACTAACAGAGCTGCCTTCTAAACTGTTCTCTTCTTTCTGGACTGGAGTGAGTTCCTCACAACTGACACCTAAAAGAAGACATAGCTCTGTTATGTAATGTTGCAAAAGACTCACAATTAACATTCAGATGTTTTTGGAATAAAGTCTTCATGCTGCATAATCTAACGGACCTGTTAGAATGGAGAGAAACATCAGAGAAAACACACAATGCTGCAGTGACAGCATGTTGAATAAAGGTAATGTTGATGGTTTGTGTATTGAACTCTGTTGAATATAGAAGTTCCTCTCTCTTCTATAGTTCAGTAACAGCTCAGCTCCTCCCTGACTCTCTCCGTCTCCTCGTAGCTCTGTATTTTCAATTCTCTCTGTTACTCTCCTAAGATGTGATTCTTGACTAAATAATGAAAAATATTGAAGTTTAACAGTGTGTGGCTCCATCTGGTGGACATTGTGGCTGTGCTGGGTGCAAGATTGGGCCCTCAGTTGGTGGATTAGAAGGAGGAACCTGATCACAGTGACAGGGCTCATTCACAGCCCTGGGTTATTCCCCCTACTGACAACTTTACACCTAACACATTTTATGCCTCTTTCCTTTCCTACTGTGACTTATCTTGCATATTGTCATCATTTAAAAAGACGGGAAGTTTCTAGCTCTTATTGCTATAAAAAGATGAAAATATGAATAAGAGATGATGTTTTTCATCGAGTATGATCGTGTCGGTTTTTGAGGGTTTAAGAGCAGAAAATGCAAGGCATAAAGAGGAAAAATGTGAAGCTTAAAGAGCACGGAAAAAGTTCTATTCATGAACTTTCAAGGCTACGTTCTGTGATGTCACAGATGATGTCATAGTTAAGGTGGCATCGTCATTTGTATACAACAAGAGACAACACTTCATGATGGCAAACTCCTGTGAAACAATCAATGACACAATGGTGACATCATAGAACCCTATGATGTCACTAGTGATTGAACCAAGTTGTTGGTGCAAAGGATTTCTGACATCATCAGTGACATCACAAAGATTGTCTTGAGAGTTTATAAATAGGACCCGTTACCGCCATTAGGTTGTTTTTTGACAATGCCACGTAGACGCAGACACGTTGCTCGCCCCATTCGTAGACGTAGGAGGACTCGCAGGTCATCGCGGGGGGTCTTTGGTGTCTTTGTAGCCTTTACAGAAGGTTTTCTGGAGAACTGTTTTAGAACATTGCTGTGTGTGTGATTTCAATATATATGAGATTATTATTTGATTATTGGCACAAGTGAATGTCATGAGGGCAAAAGAGTCTGGACTTTTTTTGAAAAATGTGTGTATTTAGTCAACTGTATAAGTTATAATGTTTATTTCTTCACAGTGTGACTCCTAATACATATGGGAACTGATTTGGACAGAAAATCGGCTTCACTTTTATTGATATGTGTGTGATATCAATATATATCTGTGAGATTCATGTTCCGTTTTAATTATTTGTTCGTTTTTAAGGTCATACAACATTTTTTTACATTCCAGTGACCTCACTGAAGCACAAATATTCTAATATTCTAATGAAAAAAATGATGTTCATGACGGACAATTAACTGTACAAATGGCCTTTAGTGATCTGAGCGTTAATGTATTGACAACAGACTGCACAAGTAGCTAAATGAGTTCAGGCAAATGAGAACTTCTTTCAGCAAATGGGTTTTAGTGTTTTAGCAGTTGAGAAAAACTGTAACAGTTTGTGACTCCCTCTGGTGGGTGTTGTGGAGTATTGTGTTGTCTTTGCTCCAAAGGTTTTTGTACAGAGTTTTGGTGTTTCCTGTCACTGTGGGCTGCAGAGCACAGTAGTACACAGCAGAGTCAGACAGCTGAAGCTTCTGGATCTTCAGAGGACCTGATCTTAACTTGGAATTGTGTGTAGATGAAAATCTCTCCTTGAACTCGTCTGCTGTGTTCCCTTCATCCCCTTGAATACGGATCAGAATGAATTTGGGGCTGTTGTTTCCATCCTGTTTGTACCAGAAGAGATAATTACTAATTGCACTGCTGTTATATTCACAGCCAAGTGTTACTTCCTCTCCTTCAGTAGCAGTCGAATCTCGTTTTAGTTGTAGCACGTTGTCTTTTTGTGCTCTGCATTCTGTAAAACAGCAACAAACAGAATCAGTGTGCTGTTAAAGAATCATATCAATGTTGGATTGATATCAAATACACAGAGTTGTGTTCATACCAAGGCTCATAGCAGCCAGCAACACTGAGATGAACAGAGGCTTCATATCGGCAGTGTGGAGGAACTCTGAGCTTCAGCAAGTATAAAGAAGGCTGTGATCTCTCTGTTTAGTCTTCATCAACACTAAGTTGGTGGATTAGAAGGAGGAACCTGATCACAGTGACAGGGCTCATTCACAGCCCTGGGTTATTCCCCCTACTGACAACTTTACACCTAACACATGTTGTGCCTCTCTCCTTTCTTAGTGTAACATGTCTTGTATGAAGTGGTCTTTGTAGTTTTCAGCTGACATGTTTACTGTGTTACAGCTGCTGCAGATTCATTTTGTTCCCGAACGTATAAAAGGTGATAATTGTAGTGAACCTGTACATGCCTTTTAATATTTCTTTATAGAAAGTTTGAAAGTAAACTGAGAATTAAACTTAACAAATGTGATTCTACTGAGTTATTCTGTGAATTATGATGTTATGTAATATAAACAACCAGTGATTTCAGTTGTATTAGTGTTTCAGAGTCTATTTGGGATGCAGATCAACATGTTGAACAATGGAAGGAGCTCATTGTGGCCTATCTTTTTTCAAAGTTTCTATCGGCAGTTGGTATGAACAGAGCCAAAAGTTTAAGTCCGGTGGATTCCATAGTTACATGTCTGCGACCGGTACAGCATTTCCTACATGTTGACCAACCATGACATATGAAGAATATGAAAACTGTAGGGGTTAGAGCAATTTGTTTGGAAAGATTTCAGAGAATCGTACTGCAGCTCCCCCCTCTGTCCTCCCCTCTAACTCTCAACATTCCGGCCCCATACACACACATCGGAAAATCTGAAACGGTCTGAAAACTGGACGATACATAATCTGTGATTTGGTAGAAACCGTGCTTGATATCTGAATGCCCATTCAGCCCAGTAAAGGCCAAAGTCTTGTCTTCGGTTTAAACTTTTTATCATTTTTCTACATTAACATATGGCAATACAGCATGGCCTCAAAGGGCGGTTGTTTTGAGCTATGTTAAGCAATTTCCCGAAGATTTCCCATTCAAGTCTATGGGAAATTTTAACATTGTGGCCTAATGGCCCACAGGGTATGAAGAGGATTTAGTAGGTAAGACAGTGTCCATTTATTTGTTGTTATGGTGTCTTGTGTTTGAACCATCATTCAGTGGATTTGATGGTCATGTGAATCCTCCCACAGTGTTACATTAGCAGCTGTAACCACAGGGACTCTGATGAAACTGGAATAAACAGAATCCATCTGATATGAAGCTGTGGTTTGAATACCACTTCCCTCCTCTTTGAAGAGCAGTCAGATATCTGTGTTCAGGTTTTTGTGCAGCCTCTTCTACACTTTGTATCACTGTGTTTCTAGAGCACAGTAGTAGAGACCTGTATCTGCCAGGGTTAGTATCTTTATGGTCAGTTCAGTTGTTTTCTCTGTTGTTATGGATTCATATCGGTTATCTGGCAAATAATCGAATGTGTTGCCTTTTGCTCAATTCCAGAGTATAAACTGAGGTGCCTGAAGGTCCGAATGATATCTGTACCAGTGAAGTTGAATATTGTCTTCATTAGTCTCATATTCACATCTAAGTGTAACATATTCTCCTTCTGTTTTACTGAATTCATCTCCTACAGGATATATTTTGTCTGCATCTATTAATCCTGAAAAAAGTAAACAAAATGAAGTCATTAAACTAACATTGTTCATGAGGCTGAGAGGAGAAGACAGTGAAAAATGTCAACTGTACAATGTTACTCTGGACAGGAACAGTTCAACTGTTCAGAGATTTCTGCTCTGAACTGCAGTTTATATGTGTTTGCTGTCACTGTGGGCCTCACAGCACAGTAGTACAGAGCAGAGTCTGTCACTGCAGCAGAGGAGATCTGCAGATCCATTTTGGTTTTATCCTCAATTACTGAAACAGACAGTCCAGAGTTTGTTTCATTTTGCGTTCCAGAGTGAAAGATGAGGAACTCTGGTGGTTTTCCTGAATTTTGTCGATACCAGAAGAAATTATCATTATATTCAGCTTGTTTGGAGTATCTGTAGGACAGAGTAACAGAGCTGCCTTCTAAGCCGTTCTTTTCTGTCTCGACTGGAGTGAGATCTTCACAGCAGACACCTAAAGGAAGAGATAACTGTTATTTTCAAAAAATAATTCACATTCAGATACTTAGAAACTTTTCCATGCTGTATAATCTAACGTACCTGTGAGGACGGAAAGAAACATCAGAGAAAACACACATTGCTGCAGTGACAGCATGTTGAATAAAGGTAATGTTGATGGTTTGTGTATTGACCTCTGTTGAATATAGAAGTTCCTCTCTCTTCTATAGTTAAGTAACAGCTCAGCTCCTCCCTGAGTCTCTCAGTCTCCTCGTAGCTCTCTATTTTCACTTTTCTCATTTACACTTCAATGGTAAAGTGATTCTAGACTGCATCATGAAACATATTGAAGTTTAACAGTGTGTGACTCCCTCTGCTGGACGTTGTTGAGTATTGTGTTGTCATTGCACAAAAGGTTTTTGTACAGAGTTTTGGTGTTTTCTGTCACTGTGGGCTGCAGAGCACAGTAGTACACAGCAGAGTCAGACAGCTTAGCTGAGATGATCTCCAGATCAACACGTTTCTTTTTCTTGTCAATGTTAGCTGACAAATCAGAAACAGTTGAATGAATCGATCCATCCTCACTGATGTATAGTAGGAACTCTGGTCTGGATCTCTGGTATTGTCGGTACCACTGGATATTGTAGATAGCACCCTCATATGTACAGGTCAGGTTGATGTTTCTGCCCTCTGCAACATGTTCTTCAGTACTTTCTGGCATTATGCTGTTCATGGAACCCAGGGCTGCAAAATGAGTATTATTCACGTCAGATATCATTAACTTACACAGATAAACCTCTACTTAGACACCTCGCATACACATTCGTCCTCTCACATTATTCCTTCTATCCATTCTCAGACTTTCTCCTTCCCACCTTCAACAACCTGTTTGCTCTCTGAACTGGCTTATATTGGTTGTGTCACATAATTTTAAACAACTGAAATAAATTTTGAGTTGTTGTGTTAAATCAATGACATGTGTTCTCTATTTCTATTTGATTGTTGCCACTTGTGTTTACCAGTATGGATGACATGTGCATTAGAGTGCAGAATGTGTTTTGAGATTTGTTGAAAAGTCTAAGTGAGATCTGCAAATTGTGTTTTAACATGTGAAATGGTTAAACAGACTGCACAATTAGCTAAATGAGTTCAGGCAACTGAGAACTTTGAAGCCACCTCTGCAGTCAGTAGGAAGAGACTCATATGTTGAATTATTTTACCAGTGAAGTTCAGAGATTTCTGCTCTGAACAGCAATTTATATAAATCTTTAGAAAATGATAAAACCATGTTGTTCTTTAAATCTTACCAAAGAAAAGAGCAGCAAGAATAATCCACAGCCAATGTTTCATCTCTACAACAAGGTTTAAATCAACAGGAGAAACTAGCTGATGTTCAGCATTCAGTCTGAGAATTGTTCTCTTCACAGCAGCACTTATTATTGACTGAATGGCTGAACACAGTGCAGAAGTAGTGCACCTCCTACTGGATAATGTCGCCCTCTAGTGGAGCTAAAAAGTTCAGTACAACAGTGTAGAAAAAAGGCTTCCAGCAGGTTTTGTTTTTGTACAGAGACAGTGGGTTTGCTGTCACTGTGGGCCTCACAGCACAGTAGTACACAGCAGAGTCTGTCACTGCAGCAGAGGAGATCTGCAGATTCAGATGCTTTTCTCCAGACAGTTTAGTAGAGAACCTTGTGTCTGATTGTAGAGACTCTCCGCGTCTTGTAGTACTAAGCCCTGAAATGTACAGGAGGAACTCTGGTGGTTTTCCTGGATATTGTCGATACCAGAAAAAATCATCATTAGCAGTTATAGTTTTGGAGTATCTGTAGGACAGAGAAACAGAGCTGCCTTCTAAACTGTTCTCTTCTGCCTCGACTGGAGTGAGTTCTTCACAGCTGACACCTTAAGGAAGAGACAACTTTTATTAAAATTTTCAAAAAATGAATCACAGTTATGAAACATTGCAATCAAACATAGAAAATACAGAATATTACTTGCCTGCTATAATTGAAATAAACAGTAGAAAAATCACACAATGATCCAATGACGACATGTTGGATAAAGTAAAGTCTGTTTTGTGTATTGAACTCTGTTGAATATAGAAGTTCCTCTCTCTTCTATAGTTCAGTAACAGCTCAGCTCCTCCCTGAGTGTCTCTGTCTCCTCTTAGCTCTGGATTTTCACTTCGCTCAGTTACACTACTTAGGTAAAGTGATTCTAGACTACATCATGACAAATATTGACGTTTATCAGTGTGTGACTCCCTCTGGTGGATGTTGTGGAGTATTGTGTTGTCTTTGCTCCAAAGGTTTTTGTACAGAGTTTTGGTGTTTCCTGTCACTGTGGGCTGCAGAGCACAGTAGTACAAAGCAGAGTCAGACACCTTAGCTGAGGGGATGATCATATGGATTTGGTTGTCCTTCACTTTAATCTTCAGTCCAGCGATTGGACTTGTCAATATTCCTCCTGTTCCTAAATGAGAGATGATGAACTCTGGTGGTTTTCCTGGATATTGTCGATACCAGAAGAAATAATCACTAGGTGACAAATCCAAGTATCTGTAGGACAGAGTAACAGAGCTGCCTTCTAAAATGTTCTTTTCTGTCTCGACTGGAGTTAGTTCTTCACTGCTGACACCTAAATGAAGAGATAATTTATCATTGCATTTTATAAATCTCACTGATTCAACAGATTAAGAAAATATTGAAACTAAAGTTTTCCTTGATACAGAATCTAACAAACCTGTTAGAATAATGAGAAACATCAGATAAAACACACAATGCTGCAGTGACAGCATCTTGAATAAAAGTAATGTTGATGGTCTGTGTACTGATCTCTGTTGAATATAGAAGTCCCTCTCTCTTCTCTATTTCAGTAACAGCTCAGCTCCTCCCTGAATGTCTTTGTCTCCTCTTAGATCTGTATTTTCACTTCGCTCAGTTACACTACTTAGGTAAAGTGATTCTAGACTACATCATGACAAATATTGACGTTTATCAGTGTGTGACTCCCTCTGGTGGATGTTGTGGAGTATTGTGTTGTCTTTGCTCCAAAGGTTTTTGTACAGAGTTTTGGTGTTTCCTGTCACTGTGGGCCTCAGAGCACAGTAGTACACAGCAGAGTCAGACACTTCAGCAGAGGAGATCTGCAGATCAACTTGATTTATCTCCTTATTCAGTTCAGCAGTCAGTCGAGGGTGAGGAGGCTTTGCTTCCACTACTGAAGGCGATGTTGAATCAATGATCAGGAGAAGGAACTGAGGAGCTGATCCAGGATCCTGTCGATACCACTGGAGATTATCAGCTTGAACTGAATAGGTACAGGACAGAGTAACACTACGGCCCTCTGATGAAAAGACTTCAGCACTGCTGGCTGTAATATCATCTTCCATCGTGTTACCTAGTGAGGAAAACAACATGTTATATTTACACTTCTGTTCCAAAGTCACACATCTAACATTTGAAAAACATTACTCAGACATTTTTAAGTAAATCAGATTATGCTGTTAAGAAGTTATTAATCAGTTATTAGAGATAAAGTGATGAAATCTAGATTTGTATTTTTGAAATGTGTAACTTTGAACTCCATCTAAAATCTGAACTGGATCTGTAAAACTTTGAAAATGTCTTTGTATTTCAGGATCTATAATCACAAACATACGTACCTATGAGAGTGAAGCAGAACAGAATTGCAGTGAGTTTGTCCATGTCTGCAGAGGTGAAATGCTGTTTTTGAATGTTCAGGATGAATTTGTTCATCAAACAGTTCTCTGTCATGAAGCCACCTCTGCAGTCAGTAGGAGGAGACTCAGATGTTGAATTAGTTTCATTTCTTCAAGTCTCCATCACAAATGTGCTTCATTAGTGAAAAGTATTGAGTCTGTCTCATGAAATACACTGAAGTATAAAAGTGTGTGCCTCCCTCTGGTGGATGTTGTGGAGTATTGTGTTGTCTTTGCTCCAAAGGTTTTTGTACAGAGTTTTGGTGTTTCCTGTCACTGTGGGCCTCAGAGCACAGTAGTACACAGCAGAGTCAGACAGCTGAAGCTTCTGGATCTTCAGAGGAACTGATGTCTTGTTGATTGTAGCATCAAATCTGTCTTCCTGGAAGTCTGGAGAATTATCTTTTGTGTTTGAGTAACGCTTCAGCATGTACTTTGGGAAATCATTGACTTCTTGTTTGTACCAGAACAACGTGGGATATGTGTCACTGGTCTCAAATGTACAGTCAAGAGTAACTGTCTCTCCTTCAGTAGCAATGACATCTCCTGTTGGCTGGATCACTCTGTCTTCTCCTTTACACTCTGGGGAAGAAGAGAACATGAGAGATGAGTCAATAGAGATGATTGATCGAACGTGAACAGTCAGAAGGTTTAAATAGTTACCTAGCCAGAGAGTCAGAATCAGGATGTTAGTCAGCCAGTGTTTCATGTCTGCAGTGAGAGGGGAGGAGAGAGAGGAAGAGCATTGATACTCTGAAGGATCTGGGCCTTCACATCATTGGTCCTTCCTCTTTATCATCTGTTGAGGGCAGAGGTGGGACCAAGTCACTGTTTTGCAAGTCACAACTAAGTGTCAAGTCTTTGCAGTGAAGTCCCAAGTCAAGACAAGGATATTAACTTTGTTATTCGAGTCCTAAACAAGTCATAATGCAATCTTCACCAAATGTAGACAACAGAGTTATAATAAATAAATTTACCCAAATCATGAATGCCTTTTCAAACATGTATTAATTTTTTAAACCAGGTTTTTATCAAGTGCTACTGAACTTATTAACTCTAACTCTGCACTCTCATACTTCCATAATGTTTTATGTCTACATTTAAAAAACAATGATATTGTGTCAGTCTTCCACAAATCGGTCGTAGAGTTCAAGGGTTAGTAGTGAAGTTGTTCACTTACTTTATGGATCACTAATCTGTAAATGCATGTGTGAAAGAGAAAATAAAAGTTTGAATAAGCATACCTCTAGCTCAGATTCAAAACACACCAACTGGATCACATAGAGTTGGAAATCATTTTTTCTTTTTTTAAATGAAGGGAGTATCTTTACGTTACCCCATGGTTTTGCTGCTATAACATTAGCAGATTGCAACACGTAGCCATTTACTTTAAAAGTCGATTGGTCATCTCATTTTGGGTGAACATCAAATTATGAATTAAGGAGGGAACCCACAGAACCCACAACAATAGACGTTAATGGCCGACATGACACCTCTTTTAATGAAATGATTCTGCCTCGACTTACTGTTCTTCGTGCCGCTTCAACTATCAAACAAAGTTTGAAGTTGTTGAATATCCATTTGGAATTTCTGACTCGCATGTTTTGCATATTGCAATCCATTTTTTGTTGGCCACCACATAGTCTTTATATGTAAACAGAATTATCTTCATTTCCAACTGGCACTCACTTCTTGGGGTCTGTCAGGTTGGGATATAGTACAGAAAGAGTCTCCATGATAGGAGGATAGGAGGATATGATAGGAGTTTGTTTGGTTATTCAGAATTTTCAAGAAACTATTCAAACTTTAAAATGTTCCACATCTTTCATACATTCAGGATAGTATTCAAATTTCAAATGACATTAACACTTTTTAAAATACTCAACCTTCTTTGAGACTTTGAAAAAAAGACCTTCTGACATCTTTACATTAGTGTGTTTTTCAAAGAATGTACAGGCTCGGAGTGGCATTATTTAAGGCACAGTGAGCTTGCAAGTGAAGCAGTGTCCAACTGCTGCACTGCCTTCTGTATTAACTCATACAAGAAATACCAAGAGGAGAACAGAGACAGACCCTTTTCGGACAGCTACTGTCCTCACATTTCTAACAAAACACACACTATTCTTGCACATGATGATCAGCAGGGTGTCATGATATCTCTCACAGTATTAAATATTAAGTGATAGGAGTTAGGGTGTTTGAGCTAGAAGTAAGACTATCTAAGGTGCGCCAGAGCCTCATCTCTGTGAAAACAGCTGTTGGTGTTGAGGAGTGAAGTCAGTTAGGAGTCAGTCAGTTGGTCAGTTAGTCCATCATGACATCATGTTAGCTGACAAATAACACCTCTTCTCCTTTCTTCATCTCCTCTCATCCTTTCTTCCTCTCCTCTTCTTGTCCTCTCCTCTTTCTTCTCCTCCTCCTGTGGCAGTACGTGTTGCTAAAGTGATATGTACGATGGCCGACAGGGACAAACACCCTGCAACTTAAGAAAACACACGCAAATAGACAAAACACAAGCAAATTAAGAAAACATCTTCATTTATTTGACAACACATGTGCAACATTCAGCATAACTGTTATGACATGTTGTAAAAGACTTAATAAATGATTCACATTCAGATGTTATTAGATTAAAACTTTTTCATCCTTCATAATCTAACATACCTGTTAGAATGAAGAGAAACAGCAGAGAAAACACACAATGCTGCAGTGACAGCATGTTGAATAAAGGAAATGTTGATGGTTTGTATATTGAACTCTGTTGAATATAGAAGTTCGTCTCTCTTCTATAATTCAGAAACAGCTCAGCTCCTCCCAGACTCTCTCCGTCTCCTCGTATCTCTGTATTTTCACTTCTCTCAGTTACACTTCTAAGTTAAAATGATAATAAGGTTAATTGATTCTAGACTATATGATGTAAACCATGTAGTTTAACAGTGTGTGACTCCCTCTGGTGGATGTTGTGGAGTATTGTGTTGTCTTTGCTCCAAAGGTTTTTGTACAGAGTTTTGGTGTTTCCTGTCACTGTGGGCCTCACAGCACAGTAGTACACAGCAGAGTCAGACAGCTGAAGCTTCTGGATCTTCAGAGGAACTGATGTCTTGTTGATTTTAGCATCAAATCTGTCCTTATGGAAATCTGGAGCATTTTCTTCTGTGTTTGAGAAACGCTTCAGCATGTACTTTGGGAAATCATTTGCTTTTTGTTTGTACCAGTACAAAGTGGGAAATGTGTCACTGGTCTCAAATGTACAGCCAAGAGTAACTGTCTCTCCTTCATTAGCAATGGCATCTCCTGTTGGCTGGATCACTCTGTCTTCTCCTTTACACTCTGGGGAAGAAGAGAACACACAAAAGATGAGATGAATGAATAAAGATGATTGATTAAAGGACAACAATCAGTAATTTAAAGAGCTACCTAGCCAGGGATTCAGAAAGCGATTTTGCTGTCTGCTGTCTAATGTCAGACTTTATCAAATATAGTTATTAAGAAAGGTATTAGAAGCAAAGAAAAATGATCAGTTTTGCTTTTTTGTCAGTGTCAAAAGTGTTTAGAGAAGAAACATGATGTGCTTTGTATCTTACCAAAGAAAAGAGCAGAAAGAATAAGCCACAGACAATGTTTCATCTCTACAATAAAGATTAAATCAACAGGAGAAACTAGCTGATGTTGAACATTCAGTCTGAGAATTGTTCTCTTCACAGCAGCACTTATGATTGACTGAATGGTTGAACACAGAGCAGAAGTACTGCACCGCCTACTTGATAATTTCGCCCTCAAGTGGAGGTAGAGAGTTCATTACAGCAGCTTGTCAGTGTGTCAGCTTGTGTTTTTGTACAGAGACTGTGGGTTTGCTGTCACTGTGGGCCTCACAGCACAGTAGTACAGAGCAGAGTCTGTCACTGCAGCAGAGGAGATCTGCAGATACATTTTGGTTTTATCCTCACTCACTGAAGCAGACAGTCCAGAGTTTGTTTCATTTTGCGATCCCAAATGAAAGATTATGAACTCTGGTGGTTTTCCTGCAAATTGTCGATACCAGAAGAAATAATCAGTATATCCAGCTTGTTTGGAGTATCTGTAGGACAGAGTAACAGAGCTGCCTTCTAAACTGTTCTTATCTGTCTCAGCTGAAGTGAGTTGTTCACAGCTGATACCTAAAGGAAGAGATAACTGTTATTAGATGTAAACGTCTTATTCACATTCAGATACTCAGAAATGTCTTAATGCTGTATAATTTAACATACCTGTGAGTATGGAAAGAAATAGCAGCGAAAACATGCAATGATGCAGTGACAGCATGTTGAATAAAGGTAATGTTGATGGTTTGTGTATTGAACTCTGTTGAATATAGAAGTTCCTCTCTCTTCTATAGTTCAGTAACAGCTCAGCTCCTCCCTGCGTCTCTCCGTCTCCTCGTAGCTCTCTATTTTCACTTCTTTCAATTAGCTAACTCTTCTAAGGTTAAGTGATTCTAGACTACATATTGAAAAATATTGAAATTTATCAGTGTGTGACTCTCTCTGGTGGATGTTGTGGAGTATTGTGTTGTCTTTGCTCCAAAGGTTTTTGTACAGAGTTTTGGTGTTTCCTGTCACTGTGGGCCTCAGAGCACAGTAGTACACAGCAGAGTCAGACAGCTGGAGCTTCTGGATCTTCAGTGGAAAGGACTTATCTTTGATTGTTGCATCAACTCTCTCTTGCTCTTTAGAATTATCAGTTTTTACAGAGAAACATCGCAGCAGCATCTTTGGGTAATCATTTACTTCTTGTTTGTACCAGAACATAGTGGGAGTTGGGTCACTGGTATCAAATGTACAGTCAAGAGTAACTGTCTCTCCTTCAGTAGCAATGACATCTCCTGTTGGCTGGATCACTCTGTCTTCTCCTTTACACTCTGGGGAAGAAGAGAACATGCAGAGGAAGAGAGGAATCAATAAAGATGATTGATTTAAAGCAGAACAGTTGGTATGAAGAGTAAATCATCTGGATTTTCTCTTACTGCTGTTTTATTTCAGAAAAACCATGTAACATGTTGTTTAGAATCAACGAGATACCAACAGAAATTATCTGTTTTTGCTTCTTTGTGCATTAAAACACTCTTTGTATCTTACCAAAGAGAAGAGCAGCAAGAATAATCCACAGCCAATGTTCCATCTCTACAACAAGGTTTAAACCAACAGGAGAAACTAGCTGATGTTCAACATTCAGTCTGAGAATTGTTCTCTTCACAGCAGCACTTATTATTGACTGAATGGTTGAACACAGTGCAGAAGTAGTGCACCGTCTACTTGATAATGTTGCCCTCTAGTGGAGGTCAAAAGTTCAGTACAACAGTATAGAAAAAATGTCTTCCAGCAGCTTGTCAGTGTGTCAGCTTGTGTTTTTGTACAGAGACTGTGGGTTTGCTGTCACTGTGGGCCTCACAGCACAGTAGTACACAGCAGAGTCAGACAGCTGAAGCTTCTGGATCTTCAGAGGACCTGATCTTAACTTGGAATTGTGTGTAGATGAAAATCTCTCCTTGAACTCGTCTGGTGTGTTCCCTTCATCCCCTTGAAAGCGGCTGAGAATGAATTTGGGGCTGTTGTTTCCATTCTGTTTGTACCAGAAGAGATAATCATTATTTGAACTGCTGTTATATTGACATCCAAGTGTTACTGCCTCTCCTTCAGTAGCAGTCACATCTCCTTCTGGTTGCAGAACATTGTCTTGTTGTGCTCTGCATTCTGTAAAACAGCAACAAACAGAATCAGTGTGCTGTTAAAGAATCATATCAATGTTGGATTGATATCAAATACACAGAGTTGTGTTCATACCAAGGCTCATAGCAGCCAGCAACACTGAGATGAACAGAGGCTTCATATCTGCAGTGTGGAGTAACTCTGAGCTACAGCAAGTATAAAGAAGGCTGTGATCTCTCTGTTTAGTCTTCATCAACACTAAGTTGGTGGATTAGAAGGAGGAACCTGATCACAGTGACAGGGCTCATTCACAGCCCTGGGTTATTCCCCCTACTGACAACTTTACACCTAACACATGTTGTGCCTCTCTCCTTTCTTAGTGTAACATTTCTTGTATGAAGTGATCTTTGTAGTTTTCAGCTGACATGGTTCCTGTTTGTTCTTGAACTTATATTAGGTGGTAATTGTAGTGAACCTGTACATGCCTTTTAATATTTCTTTCTAGAAAGTTTGAAATTAAACCGAGACTTAATATTTCAACATGTTACGTTTTATGCTCTTTTCAGAACGTTTCTTGAATGTAAAGTGACAGTTTAGTATCTTTTGGTCCTCTGCAGCCGTTTGAGGTCAAATTCAAAGATGGTGGAGTTGTTTGAGAAGCTTCTGTTTTCATGAAATTCTTAAATTAGTAAAATCTTTTGTGGTAAAAATGTGATTCTCGTGTCCTGTAGCACCCACTTTAAGCAAACTGATCACAATGTTTACCCTTTGAGATATGTTGGGGTGGAGTTTGTTAAGAACCCTCCAAGAGTTGGTGATCATGGTAGAAGTCTTCTTCAGGGAGAAACTCTTTGGATTTATTACCTCAACACAATGTCTCCAAATGGCTTAAAAGAAGAATTTGATAGAAAACCCTTTCTGTGATGTCTTTTCTTGTGATATTGTGTGTGGGATTGGTCTAATGTGAAAAATATTGTCATTGTGGGATAGTGTAGCATATAATGCTATTTTGTAAGTTAGGGTTTTGGCCAATTTTTTTTTTTCATTTTTTCATTGTCTGTGTGCATATTTTGTACATTTCATTTTTAACACTAATAGTTTTATGTGGTAACTGTGGTAAAGGTGGTGCTTAGGCCCATCAAGACCTTGGTAATCATTTTAAATGAGCTCAGTTGATTCATGATCAGCCGACCATGTATGTCCAAAAATAAATAAATAAAATAAGGATGTTTCAACAGTGGTTGTCAGCGTCTGAAGCGACGAAAAAGGAGTCTTTCAGAGTGTCTGTGTAACGCACCGGGGAGAGCAGCAGTTAGATAGGATTTAGCGAGTAGTATGTAAGGGCAAATTTCCACCTGTAGTGGTTGGTTGTGGTGGTGGATGGGTGAAACACAAGACTTTCACCCAGGAGAGCGGGGTTTGCATCCCGCATGTTACGCTTGCTATAGTTGCTTTTGTTCTTTACTCCCGCGTGTCACAGAACCGTACGCCCACCCACGACCCTTTCTTAAACCCAACAATGCCGTAGTTCCTGCATGTCATTCAGCCCAATAAAGGCCAAAGTCTTGTCTTTGTTTTTACCTTTTAAACATTTTTCTACATTAAAGTATGGCGATACAGTATGGCCCCAAAGAGGGGTTGTTTTGAGCTATGTTAAGTCATTTCCCGAAGATTTCCCATGAAAATCTGTGGGAAATTTTAACATTGTGGCCTAATGGCCCACAGGGTATGAAGAGGATTTAGTAGGTAAGTCAGTGTCCATTTATTTGTTGTCATGATGTCTTGTGTTTGAACCATCATTCAGTTGGTTTGTCATTGATGTGGATTTGCTGCTCATGTGAATCCTCCCACAGTGTTACATTAGCAGCTGTAACCACAGGGACTCTGATAAAACTGGAATAATCAGAATCCATCTGATATGAAGCTGTGGTTTGAATACCACTTCCCTCCTCTTTGAAGAGTAGTCAGATATCTGTGTTCAGGTTTTTGTACAGCCTCTTCTACACTTTGTATTACTGTGTGTCTAGAGCACAGTAGTAGAGACCTGTGTCTTCCAGGGTTAGTCTATTTATGGTCAGTTCAGTTGTTTCCTCTGTTGTTATGGATTCATATCGCTTATCTGGGATATATTCAGTCTTGTCCTCTCTTGCTCCTTTCCAGAGTATAAACTGAGGCGCCTGAAGGTCAGAATGATGTCTGTACCAGTAAAGTTCAGGACTGCGATATGTTGTCTCATATTTACATTTGAGTTCAACAGAGTCTCCTTCTCTTTTACTGACTTCATGCGGTTTTACAGGAGAGATTTTGTCTCCAGTTATTATTCCTGAATAAAGTAGAGAAAATGAAGTCATTAGACTAACATTGTTCATGAGGCTGAGAGGAGAAGACAGTGAAAAATGTCAACTGTACACTGTTACTCTGGACGGAAACATCTCAACAGTTTTTTGTAAGTTCATATAAATCTTTAGAAAATACTGAAACCATGTTGTTCTTTGTATCTTACCAAAGAAAAGAGCAGCAAGAACAATCCACAGCCAATGTTTCATCTCTACAACAAGGTTTAAACCAACAGGAGAAACCAGCTGATGTTCAACATTCAGTCTGAGAATTGTTCACTTCACAGCAGCACTTATTATTGACTGAATGGTTGAACACAGTGCAGAAGTAGTGCACCTCCTACTTGATAATGTCGCCCTCTAGTGGAGGTAAAAAGTTCAGTACAACAGTGACGGAAAAAAGTCTTCCAGCAGCTTGTCAGTGTGTCAGCTTGTGTTTTTGTACAGAGACTGTGGGTTTGCTGTCACTGTGGGCCTCACAGCACAGTAGTACAGAGCAGAGTCTGTCACTGCAGCAGAGGAGATCTGAAGATCCATTTTGGTTTTATCCTTACTTACGGAAACAGACAGTCCAGAGTTTGTATTTTGCATTATTTCTCCTGAGTCCAGATGAGAGATGAGGAACTCTGGTGGTTTTCCTGGATATTGTCGATACCAGAAGAAATATTCAGCACCAGCTCCTTGTTTGGAGTATCTGTAGGACAGAGTAACAGAGCTGCCTTCTAAACTGTTCTTTTCTGTTTCGACCGGAGTGAGTTCTTCACAGCTGACACCTAAAGGAAGAGACAACTGTTATTTCATGTTGTAAAAGACTCAAGAAATGCAGAAAACATTGGAATAAAAATTTTCCTTAATGTAGAATCTAAAATACCTTTTACAATAACTAGTCACAGAATACTAAACACACATTGCTGCAGTGACGGCATGTTGAATAAAGGTAATGTTGATGGTTTGTGTATTGAACTCTGTTGAATATAGAAGTTCCTCTCTCTTCTATAGTTCAGTAACAGCTCAGCTCCTCCCTGAGTCTCTCCGTCTCCTCGTATCTCTGTATTTTCAATTCTCTCAGTTACACTTCTAAGGTAAATATATACATATAAAAAGAATATGATGATATGCAGTAATATTTAAGGAACAATATTATTCTTTTAGTTTTGAAAATATAATTTCAAATAAGTAAATTGTGATTAACCATGTGTCCAACGGAGTGGACTTCATGCATTGCGAAGTATATTTTCCAACGCAAGTCATGTGGTTGATTCATCTTTTATTATGATTATCTTGGTTGCATTTCAGGGCATATTGGGTATATTTATCGTGTCATGTGACTGTCCTGTGACATGGGAGTCACAGGATTTGATCCAATTTCAACATGTAAATAGAGAATGGGAGGACCTAGGACTGAACCCTGTGGTACACCACAAAAAAACACTGCCTGAGAGATCAATAGAGAAAACTATTTCATAGAGAAAAGAACAAAATCAAAACTTGATTCTATGATGCTAACAAGAGTTGAATTTTAGCTCTGTTAGTTATGAGAGGTTTTGCTGTTACACTCGGTTTTGATGAGGTATTGTTTATAGTATTATCATTGGTTACTGTTAAATGAAACACTTTTATCTTTAGTGCTAGCTAGCTTTCTGTTATTGTCACCTCTACAAAGGCTCTAAACTATATCATCAAATATTATTAAAAGTTTAACAGTGTGTGACTCCCTCTGGTGGATGTTGTGGAGTATGGTGTTGTCTTTGCTCCAAAGGTTTTTGTACAGAGTTTTGGTGTTTCCTGTCACTGTGGGCTTCACAGCACAGTAGTACAGAGCAGAGTCAGACACCTTAGCTGAGGAGAAGTTCATATGGATTTGTTTTTCCTCCACTTTAATCTTCAGTCCAGGAATTAGATTAGTTCCTTCTTCTCCTGAAGCAGAGTGGGAGATGATAAACTCTGGTGGTTTTCCTGGATATTGTCGATACCAGAAGAAATAATCACCTAATGACAGTTTGGGGTATTTGTAGGACAGAGTAACAGAGCTGCCTTCTAAACTGTTCACTTTATTCTTTGATGGAGTGAGATCCTCACAGCTGACTCCTAAAGGAAGAGATAACTGTTATTTAAGGTTGTAAAAGACTCCATAAATGATTGACATTCAGATGATGTTGTAAATAAACTTTTTCATGGTTCATAATATACCGTACCTGTGAGGATGGAGAGATACAGCAGAGAAAACATACAATGCTGTAGTGACAGCATGTTGAATAAAGGTAATGTTGATGGTTTGTGAATTGAACTCTGTAGAATATAGAAGTTTCTCTCTCTTCTATAGTTCAGTAACAGCTCAGCTCCTCCCTGAGTCTCTCCTTAAAGTGATTCTAGACTATATATTGATTGAAGTTTAACAGTGTGTGACTCCCTCTGGTGGATGTTGTGGAGTATTTTGTTGTCTTTGCTCCAAAGGTTTTTGTACAGAGTTTTGGTGTTTCCTGTCACTGTGGGCCTCAGAGCACAGTAGTACACAGCAGAGTCTGATACCTTAGCTGAGGAGATCTGCAGATCAACTTGATTTCTCTCCTCATTGATTTTAGCTTTCAGTCGAGGGTGAGGAGGTTTTGCTTCCTTGACTGAAGGCGGTTTTGTATCAGTGATCAGGAGAAGGAACTGAGGAGCTGATCCAGGATCCTGTCGATACCACTGGAGATTATCAGCTTTAACTGAATAGGTACAGGACAGAGTAACACTACGGCCCTCTGATGAAAAGACTTCAGCACTGCTGGCAGTAATATCATCTTCCATCGTGTTACCTAGTGAGGAAAACAACATGTTATATTTACACTTCTGTTCCAAAGTCACACATCTAACATTTGAAAAACATCACTCTGACAATTTTAAGTAAAGCAGATTATGCTGTTAACAAGTTATTAATCAGTTATTAGAGATAAAGTGATGAGATCTAGATTTGTATTTTTTAAATGTGTAACTTTGAACTCCATCTAAAATCTGAACTGGATTTGTAAACTTTGAAAATGTCTTTGTATTTCAGGATTTATAATCAACAACATACGTACCTATGAGAGTGAAGCAGAACAGAATTGCAGTGAGTTTGTCCATGTCTGCAGAGGTGAAATCTGTTTTTGAATGTTCAGGATGAATTTGTTTTGTGAGTTGTTTGGTCTGATATTCACAGCTGGAATCAAACAGTTCTCTGTCATGAAGCCACCTCTGCAGTCAGTAGGAGGAGACTCACATGTTGAATTAGTTTCATTCCTCCAAGTCTTCATCACAACTGTGTTTCATTAGTGAAAAGTATCGAGTCTGTCTCATGAAAAATATTGAAGTTTAACAGTGTGTGACTCCCTCTGGTGGACGTTGTGGTGTATTGTGTTGTCTTTGCTCCAAAGGTTTTTGTACAGAGTTTTGGTGTTTCCTGTCACTGTGGGCTGCAGAGCACAGTAGTACACAGCAGAGTCTGACAGCTGAAGCTTCTGGATCTTCAGAGGAACTGATCTTAACTTGGAATTGTGTGAAGATGAAAATCTCTCCTTGAACTCGTCTGCTGTTTTCCCTTCATCCCGTTGAATACGCATCAGAATGAATTTGGGGCTTTTGTTTCCATCTTGTTTGTACCAGAAGAGATAATCATAAGTTGAACTGCTGTTATATTGACAGCCAAGTGTAACTGCCTCTCCTTCAGTAGCAGTCACATCTCCTTTTGGTTGCAGCACGTTGTCTTTTTGTGCTCTGCATTCTGTAAAACAGCAACAAACAGAATCAGTGTGCTGTTAAAGAATCATATCAATGTTGGATTGATGTCAAAGAAACAGAGTTGTGTTCATACCAAGGCTCATAGCAGCCAGCAACACTGAGATGAACAGAGGCTTCATATCTGCAGTGTGGAGTAACTCTGAGCTACAGCAAGTATAAAGAAGGCTGTGATCTCTCTGTTTAGTCTTCATCAACACTAAGTTGGTGGATTAGAAGGAGGAACCTGATCACAGTGACAGGGCTCATTCACAGCCCTGGGTTATTCCCCCTACTGATAACTTTACACCTAACAAATGTTGTGTCTCTCCTTTCTTAGTGTAACATTTCTTGTATGAATTGGTCTTTGTAGTTTTCAGCTGACATGGTTCCTGTTTGTTCTTAAACGTATATTAGGTGGTAATTGTAGTGAACCTGTACATGCCTTTTGGTAGCACTGCCTATTATGGTACAGTAATAAGATGGTAATAGTGGGGTAACAGTGAGATAATAAAGAGGTAATATATTGGTAATAACATGTAATTACGAAAGTATTAACGTAGTAATACATCACAGTAATAAGACGTAATACTGCGGTGATAAGGTAACAGATGTAATAACATGCAATTACCAATGTAATTAGTAAGAAAGGGTTCGACAATAACCATATGTATATCTAGGTAATGGTAATATAGTTATATTTATATTATATTAACATGGTAATAATGGGGTAATATATGTTGACATTTTCAAAGTATTATATGCTACAATCAGCATAATACCTTCCAAATTAGATAAAACTTCTTGGAATTTAAAATTGGTAATTACCATATTATAATGCTGAAATTCATCCACCCTTTATGTTCCAAACATTTCCCATTTGTATCAAAATCAGCCATTTGTGTTTTGATCAGTAAATAATTAATTGATGGCTATCAGTATAAACATGTTCATACATGGCATTCCTTTGGAATTTTAAATACAAGGCATCAATACTATAAAATGTGTATGTATCAAATATTACCATGCAAGACAATAGAAATAGGCAGTTTTGCCTTTTGCGGCCCTGATTCATGGTTGTTACACAGAAACTATCAAAAGCGTTTCCAGGTAAGAAGTCACAAGATTAAACATTAACATAAATTATTACCTTGAAACAAAAGGGAAATGTTTGGAACATAAAGGGTGGATGAATTTCAGCATTATAATATGGTAATTACCAATTTTAAATTCCAAGAAGTTTTATCTAATTTGGAAGGTATTATGCTGATAGTAGCCTATAATACTGTGAAAACATAAACATATATTACCCCATTATTACCATGTTATTACAATATAAATATAACTATATTACCATTACCTAGATATACATATGGTTATTGTCGAACCCTTTCTTACTAATTACATTGGTAATTGCATGTTATTACATCTGTTACCTTATCACCCCAGTATTACGTCTTATTCCTGTGATGTATTACTACGTTATTACTTTGGTAATTACACGTTATTACCTATGTATTACCTCTTTATTATCTCACTGTTACCCCACTATTACCATCTTATTACTGTACCGTAATATGCAGTGCTACCAGTTTTCAGCTGACATGGTTCCTGTTTGTTCTTGAACATATATTAGGTGGTAATTGTAGTGAACCTGTACATGCCTTTTCATATTTCTTTATAGAAAGTTTGAAAGTAAACTGAGATTTAATATTTCGACATGTTGCATTTCATTATGTTTTCATAATGTCTCTTAAATGTACAGTGACAGTTTAGTATATTTTGGTCCTCTGCAGTCATTTGAGATCAAATTCAAAGATGGTGGAGTTGTTGGAGAAGCTTCTGTTTTCATGATATTCTTAAATTAGTAAAATCTTCAGCGGTACAAATGTGAATCTACTGATTTCTTCTGTTAATTATGATGTTATGTAATATAAACAACCAGTGATTTCAGTTGTATTAGTGTTTCAGAGTCTATTTGGGATGCAGATCAACATGTTGAACAATATAAGGAGCTCATTGTGGCCTATCTATTTTCATCGTTTCTATCGGCAGTTGGTATGAACAGAGCCAAAAATTTAAGTCCGGTGGATTCCAGAGTTAAATGTCTGCGACCGGTACAACATATCCTACATTTTGACCAACCATGATGTATGAAGAGTGAAAACTGTAGTGGAGAGAGCAATTTGTTTGGAAGATTTTCAGAGAATCGTACTGCAGCGCGCCTGTGTCATCCACGGTTAGTGTCTTCCAGGGTTAATGTCTTTATGGTCAGTTCAGTTGAGTTCACTGATGTTTTGGATTCATATCGCTTATCTGGGATATATTTAGTCGTACGGTCTCTTGCTCCTTTCCAGAGTATAAACTGAGGTGCCTGAAGGTCAGAATGACGTCTGTACCAGTAAAGTGCAGGCATTTTATACGTGGTCTCATAGTCACATCTGAGTGTAACAGAGTCTCCTTCTCTTTTACTGACTTCATCTCCTACAGGAGATATTTTGTCTCCAGCTATTATTCCTGGACAAAGTAGAGAAAATGAAGCTATTAGACTAACATTGTCCATGAGGCTGAGAGGAGAAGACAGTGGAAAATGTCAACTCTACATTGTTACTCTGGACAGGAACAGTTCAACTAATCAGAGGTTTCTGCTCTGAACTGCAGTTTATATAATCTTTAGAAAGTAATGAAACCATGTTTTTATTTGTATCTTACCAAAGAAAAGAGCAGCAAGAATAATCCACAGAAAATGTTTAATCTCTACAACAAGGTTTAAATCAACAGGAGAAACTAGCTGATGTTCAACATTCAGTCTGAGAATTGTTCTCTTCACAGCAGCACTTATTATTGACAACACATCATTGGTCCTTCCTCTTTATCATCTGTTGGGGATCTCTCAACATTTTGTAATTTACCTGAAGTATAACAGTGTGTGACTCCCTCTGGTGGATGTTGTGGAGTATTGTGTTGTCTTTGCTCCAAAGGTTTTTGCACAGAGTTGTGGTGTTTTCTTGTCACTGTGGGCCTCACAGCACAGTAGTACAGAGCAGAGTCTGTCACTGCAGCAGAGGAGATCTGGAGAACCATTTTCATTTCATCCTTACTTACGGAAACTGACACTCCAGAGTTTGTAGTTTGCATTATTTCTCCTGATTCCAGATGAGAGATGAGGAACTCTGGTGGCTTTCCCGAATATTGTCGATACCAGAAGAAATAATCAGCAGAACCTTTGGAGTATCTGCAGGACAGAGTAACAGAGCTGCCTTCTAAACTGTTCTCTTCTTTCTGGACTGGAGTGAGTTCCTCACAGCTGACACCTAAAAGAAGACATATCTCTGTTATTTAATGTTGCAAAAGACTCAAAAATAACATTCAGATATTACTGGAATGAACTGTTCATGCTGCATAATCTAACATACCTGTGAGGATGGAAAGGAACAGCAGAGAAAACACACAATGATCCAATGACAGCATGTTGAATAAAGGTAATGTTTGTGTATTGAACTCTGTTGAATATAGAAGTTCCTCTCTCTTCTATAGTTCAGTAACAGCTCAGCTCCTCCCTGACTCTCGCCGTAAAGTGATTCTAGACTATATATTGATTGAAGTTTAACAGTGTGTGAGTCCCTCTGGTGGACGTTGTGGAGTATTGTGTTGTCTTTGCTCCAAAGGTTTTTGTACAGAGTTTTGATGTTTCCTGTCACTGTGGGCTGCAGAGCACAGTAGTACACAGCAGAGTCAGACAGCTGAAGCTTCTGGATCTTCAGAGGAACTGACTTATCTTTGATTGTAGCATCAACTCTCTCTTGCTCTTTAGAATTATCAGTTGTTACAGAGTAACGTCGCAAAATAATCTTTGGGTAGTCATTTTCTCCTTGTTTGTACCAAAACAATGTGGGACTTGGATCAGTTGTCTCAAATGTACAGCCAAGAGTAACTGTCTCTCCTTCAGTAGTAATGGCATCTCCTGTTGGCTGGATCACTCTGTCTTGTCCTTTACACTCTGGGGAAGATGAGAACATGCAGAGGAAGAGATGAATCAATAAAGATGATTGATTAAAGGAGAACAATCAGTATTTTCAATAGTTACCTAGCCAGAGAGTCAGATACAGGATGTTAGTTAGCCAGTGTTTCATGTCTGCAGTGAGAGGGGAGGAGAGAGAGGAAGAGCATTGATACTCGGAAGGATCTGGGCCTTCACATCATTGGTCCTTCCTCTTTATCATCTGTTGAGGACAGAGGTGGGACCAAGTTACTGTTTTGCAAGTCACAACTAAGTGTCACGTCATTTTCACTGAAGTCCCAAGTCAAGACAAGGATGTACTGAGTGACGTCTTAAGTCAAGTTCCAATTCCTTAACATTGTGTTTCGAGTCCTAAACAAGTCATGAAGCAATCTTCACCAAATATAGACTACAAAGTTGTAATTATTTAAATTCACCCAAATCATGAATGCCTTTTCAAACATATATTCATTTTTATACCAGGTGTTTATCAAGTGCTACTGAACTTGTTAACTCTGACTCTGCACTCTCCTACTTTCATAATGTTTTATGTCTAAATTGTTTGTACCTGCTGCTCCTGTGCACTCTGCTGTGTTTGAGGAATTTAAGCCAGTTTCTGTGACGGTGCTTACTGAGGTAGTGCAACACATGCAACCTACCTACTGTCCCTTAGACATTGTTCCCACCAGGATGGTGAAGGATGTTTTAAATACCACCATTGGGTCGAGTCTACTTACGTTTTTAAATTCTTGTCTTAGTTTAGGTTCTGTCCCAGATGCCTTTAAACGTGCGGTGGTCAGGCCCCTACTTAAGAAGCCTCATCTTGACCCCACAGTGTTGTCCAGTTTTAGACCAGTCTCTCATCGGCCTTTTCTTTCAATGGTTTTGGAAAAAGTTGTATTCAAACAGTTACAAACCTTTTTACAACAGAGCTCTGTGGTTATAAAGTTTTAATCTGGTTTCAGATCACATCACAGCACCTCTGCACTATTGAGAGTACACAATGATATTGCCTTGTCTGTAGATGATGGGAATCTTGCTGTTTTAGTGCTCTTGGACCTCACAGTCGCTTTTGATACAGTGGACCATGAAGTCCTCCTCTCTCGTCTTGACGAAGGCTCGGCACTTAAATGGTTTAGCTCCTATGTAGAAAATAGGAGCTTCTCTGTCATGATTGGTGACCTCTCCTCATCACCAGCTCCTCTCTCTTGTGCTGTACCTATGGGTTCAATACTTGGCCCCATCCTGTTTTCCTTATTCATGTTGCCTTTAGGGTCTATTATATATACTGTATGATAGGCAAGCACAACCTGTGATTTCATTGTTATGCAGATGATTTGCAAATTTATTTGCCTATGAAACTGAATGACAGTGTCGCACTAAACTCCCTGATTAGTTGTATTAATGATATTAAGTTGTGGCTTTTACAAAACTTTCTTAATTTGAATGAAGATAAAACTGAGTGTATTACCTTCAGTACTTCATGCATGCCAAACGGTCCAGCTTTGAGTTTGGGAGCTCTGGCTTCGTACACTAAGCCAGCTGTCAAAAATTTGGGGGTTACATTTGATTGCAGCATGAAATTTGATGAGCAGATCAGCAATGTTGTTAGTGTGGTGACTTTTAATAGTAATGCTGTGATGCTGTATGAAGAGGAATCCGCCGATACTGTTCTTGATTATAAAAGGTTTTATTACAATTCAAGATTTTCAGCATCCTTTTAACAAACTCCTGCAGAGAGTTTGAAGAACAACCAACCCAATTTTTCCAATAAGTCGTTCTGCCTTTTCTTTGTGTGCATATGGTATATATTCTGTGCATTGCATTAACATGATTGGGTCAGAACTGACCAATGATACCTTCTTTTCTGGCACATCTCCAAATAAGGACTCTTCTGTCCAAGAGGGCTCTTCTGCTCATGTTAACAGTTTCCAGATGTTTCAGTAAAAGTAGGGTAAGGGTCAAAGGAATCCCTTACAAAAATCTTAAGTACAAATGTATATAAAGTTATGAACTGTTCAGATACCACATTAGAATGAGCCTTTTCCAGCTTCCTCTCCCGGCTAAAGTTAAGCCGTTCCTTAACAGGCATGATCTAGAAATAGCTCCTCCCTGAGTCTCTCCGTCTCCTCGTAGCTCTGTATTTTCACTTCTCTCTCTTAAACATTTAAGGTAAAGAAATTCTAAATTACATCATATTGAAGTTTAACAGTGTGTGAGTCCCTCTAGTGGATGTTGTGGAGTATTGTGTTGTCTTTGCTCCAAAGGTTTTTGTACAGAGTTTTGGTGTTTCCTGTCACTGTGGGCTGCAGAGCACAGTAGTACAAAGCAGAGTCAGACAGCTGAAGCTTCTGGATCTTCAGAGGAACTGATGTCTTGTTGATTGTAGCATCAAATCTATCTAACTGGAACTCTGGAGCATTTTCTTTTGAGTTTGAGAAACGCTTCAGCATGTACTTTGGGAAATCATTTACTTCTTGTTTGTACCAGAACAAATAGGGAAATGTGTCACTGGTCTCAAATGTACAGTCAAGAGTAACTGTCTCTCCTTCAGTAGCAATGACATCTCCTGTTGGCTGGATCACTCTGTCTTCTCCTTTACACTCTGGGGAAAATGAGAACATACAGAGATTGATATGAATCAATAAAGATGATTGATTTAAAGCAGAAGAGTAGGTTTAAAGTGTAAATAATCTGGATTTCCCCTTACTGCTGTTTTATGTCAGAGAAAACCATCTAACATGTTATTTAGAATGAATGAGATACCAACAGAAATGATCTGTTTTTGCTTCTTTGTGCATTAAAACACTCTTTTTATCTTACCAAAGAGAAGAGCAGAAAGAATAATCCACAGCCAATGTTTCATCTCTACAACAAGGTTTAAACCAACAGGAGAAACTAGCTGATGTTCAACATCCAGTCTGAGAATTGTTCTCTTCACAGCAGCACTTATTATTGACTGAATGGTTGAACACAGTGCAGAAGTAGTGCACCGCCTACTAGATAATGTTGCCCTCTAGTGGAGGTACAAAGTTTGGTACAACAGTGTAGAAAAAAAGGCTTCAAGCAGCTTGTTAGTGTGTCATCTTGTGTTTTTGTACAGAGACTGTGGGTTTGCTGTCACTGTGGGCCTCACAGCACAGTAGTACAGAGCAGAGTCTGTCACTGCAGCAGAAGAGATCTGAAGAACCATTTTCATTTCATCCTTACTTACGGAAACTGACACTCCAGAGTTTGTAGTTTGCATTATTTCTCCTGATTCCAGATGAGAGATGAGGAACTCTGGTGGCATTCCCGAATATTGTCTATACCAGAAGAAATAATCAGCAGAACCTTTGGAGTATCTGCAGGACAGCGTAACAGAGCTGCCTTCTAAACTGTTCTCTTCTTTCTGGACTGGAGTGAGTTCCTCACAGCTGACACCTAAAAGAAGATATAACTCTGTCATTTCATGTTGCAAAAGACTTAAAATTAACATTCAGATGTTTTTGTAATAAAGTTTTCATGCTGCATAATCTAACATACCTGTGAGGATGAAAAGAAACATCAGAGAAAACAGAAAATGCTGCAGTGACAGCATGTTGAATAAAGGTAATGTTGATTTTTTGTGCATTGAATTCTGTTGAATATAGAAGTTCCTCTCTCTTCTATAGTTCAGTAACAGCTCAGCTCCTCCCTGAGTCTCTCTGTCTCCTCGTAGCTCTGTATTTTCACTTCTCTCAGTTAAACTTCTAAGTTAAAGTGATTCTAGACTACATAATAAAGTTTAACAGTGTGTGTCTCCCTCTGGTGGACATTGTGGAGTATTGTGTTGTCTTTGCTCCAAAGGTTTTTGTACAGAGTTTTGGTGTTTCCTGTCACTGTGGGCCTCAGAGCACAGTAGTACACAGCAGAGTCAGACACTTCAGCAGAGGAGATCTGCAGATCAACTTGATTTATCTCCTTATTCAGTTCAGCAGTCAGTCGAGGGTGAGGAGGTTTTGCCTCCACTACTGAAGGCGATGTTGAATCAATGATCAGGAGAAGGAACTGAGGAGCTGATCCAGGATCCTGTCGATACCACTGGAGATTATCAGCTTTAACTGAATAAGTACAGGACAGAGTAACACTACGGCCCTCTGATGAAAAGACTTCAGCACTGCTGGCAGTAATATCATCTTCCATCGTGTTACCTAGTGAGGAAAACAATATGTTATATTTACACTTCTGTTACAAAGTCACACAACTAACATTTGAAAAACATCTCTGACATTTTTAAGTAAAGCAGATTATGCTGTTAACAAGTTATTAATCATTTATTAGAGATAACGTGATGAAATCTAGATTTGTATTTTTAAAGTTTGAACTCCATCTAAAATCTGAACTGCATTTGTAAAACTTTGAAAATGTCTTTGTATTTCAGGATTTATAATCAACAACATACGTACCTATGAGAGTGAAGCAGAACAGAATTGCAGTGAGTTTGTCCATGTCTGCAGAGGTGAAATGCTGTTTTTGAATGTTCAGGATGAATATGTTTTGTGAGTTGTTTGGTCTGATGTTCACAGCTGGAATCAAACAGTTCTCTGTCATGAAGACACCTCTGCAGTCAGTAGGAGGAGACTCAGATGTTGAATTAGTTTCATTTCTTCAAGTCTTCATCACAACTGTGTTTCATTAGTGAAAAGAATCCAGACTGTCTCATGAAATACATTGGAGTTTAACAGTGTGTGACTCGCTCTGGTGGATGTTGTGGAGTATTGTGTTGTCTTTGCTCCAAAGGTTTTTGTACATAGTTTTGGTGTTTCCTGTCACTGTGGGCTTCACAGCACAGTAGTACACAGCAGAGTCAGACAGCTGGAGCTTCTGGATCTTCAGAGGACCTGATCTTAACTTGGAATTGTGTGTAGATGAAAATCTCTCCCTGAACTCGTCTGCTGTGTTCCCTTCATCCCCTTGAAAGCGGCTGAGAATGAATTTGGGGCTGTTCTTTCCATCCTGTTTGTACCAGAAGAGATAATTAGTAGTTGAACTGCTGTTCTATTGACAGCCAAGTGTTACTGCCTCTCCTTCAGTAGCAGTCACATCTCCTTTTGGTTGCAGCACATTGTCTTTTTGTGCTCTGCATTCTGTAAAACAGCAACAAACAGAATCAGTGTGCTGTTAAATAATCATATCAATATTGGATTGATATCAAAGAAACAGAGTTGTGTTCATACCAAGGCTCATAGCAGCCAGCAACACTGAGATGAACAGAGGCTTCATATCTGCAGTGTGGAGTAACTCTGAGCTACAGCAAGTATAAAGAAGGCTGTGATCTCTCTGTTTAGTCTTCATCAACACTAAGTTGGTGGATTAGAAGGAGGAACCTGATCACAGTGACAGGGCTCATTCACAGCCCTGGGTTATTCCCCCTACTGACAACTTTACACCTAACACATGTTGTGCCTCTCTCCTTTCTTAGTGTAACATTTCTTGTATGAAGTGATCTTTGTAGTTTTCAGCTGACATGGTTCCTGTTTGTTCTTAAACGTATAAAAGGTGGTAATTGTAGTGAACCTGTACATGCCTTTTCATATTTCTTTCTAGAAAGTTTGAAAGTGAACTGAGACTTAATATTTCAACATGTTATGTGTTATGCTTTTTTCAGAATATCTTTTGAATTCAAAGTGACAGTTTATTATCTTTTGGTCCTCTGCAGCGTTTGAGGTCAAATTCAACGACAGTGAAGTTGTTAGAAAAGCTTCTTATTTAATGAAATTCTTAAGTTAGTAAAATCTTCGGCGGTACAAATGTGATTCTACTGAGTTCTTCTGTGAATTATGATGTTATGTAATATAAACAACCAGTGATTTCAGTTGTATTAGTGTTTCAGTGTCTATTTGGGATGCAGATCAACATGTTGAACAATGGAAGGAGCTCATTGTGGCCTATCTATTTTCATCGTTTCTATCGGCAGTTGGTATGAACAGGGCCAAAAGTTTAAGTCCGGTGGATTCCATAGTTACATGTCTGCGACCGGCACAACATTTCCTACATTTTGACCAACCATGATGTATGAAGAGTGAAAACTGTAGGGGAGAGAGCAATGTGTTTGGAAATTTTCAGAGAATCGTACTGCAGCTCCCCCCTCTGTCCTCCCCTCTAACTCTCATCATTCCGGCCCCATACACACACATCGGAAAATCTGAAACGGTCTGAAAACTGGACGATACGTTAACTGTGATTTGGTAGAAACCGTGCTTGATATCAGAATGCCCATTCAGCCCAATAAAGGCCAAAGTCTTGTCTTTGTTTCAACCATTTTAAATATTTTCAACATTAAAGTATGGAAATACAGCATGGCCTCAAAGAGGGGTTGTTTTGAGCTATGATAAACGATTTCCCGAAGATTTCCGTTTAAAGTCTATGGGAAATTTTAACATTGTGGCCTAATGGCCCACAGGGTATGAAGAGGATTTAGTAGGTAAGTCAGTGTCCATTTATTCGTTGTCTTGTGTTTGAACCATAATACATTTGGTTTTGTCGTTGATGTGGATTTGCTGCTCATTTGGATCCTCCCACAGTGCTACATTAGCAGCTGTAACCACAGGGACTCTGATAAAACTGGAATAATCTGAATCCATCTGATATGAAGCTGTGGTTTGAATACCACTTCCCTCCTCTTTGAAGAGCAGTCAGATATCTGTGTTCAGGTTTTTGTACAGCCTCTTCTACACTTTGTATCACTGTGTTTCTAGAGCACAGTAGTAGAGACCTGTGTCTGCCAGGGTCAGTGTATTTATGGTCAGTTCAGTTGTTTTCTTTGTTGTTTTGGATTCATATCGCTTATCTGGGATATATTCACTACTACTAAGGTCTCTTGCTCCTTTCCAGAGTATAAACTGAGGTGCCTGAAGGTCCAAATGATGTATGTACCAGTGAAGTTGAATATAGTCTTCATTAGTCTCATATTCACATCTAAGTGAAACAGATTCTCCTTCTGTTTTATTGAATTCATCTCCTACAGGATATATTTTGTCTCCAGCTATTAATCCTGAAAAAAGTAAAGAAAATGAAGTCATTAAACTAACATTGTTCATGAGTCTGAGAGGAGAAGACAGTGAAAATGTCAACTGTACATTGTTACTCTGGACAGAAACAGTTCAACTGTTCAGAGATTTCTGCTCTGAACTGCAGTATATATAGACGATAATAAAATCATGTTGTTTTTTGTATCTTACCAAAGAAAAGAGCAGCAAGAATAATCCACAGCCAATGTTTCATCTCTACTACGAGGTTTAAACCAACAGGAGAAACTAGCTGATGTTGAACATTCAGTCTGAGAATTGTTCTCTTCACAGCAGCACTTATTATTGACTGAATGGTTGAACACAGTGCAGAAGTAGTGCACCTCCTACTTGATAATGTCGCCCTCTAGTGGAGGTAAAAATTTAATTACAACAGTGACGGGACAAAGTCTTCCAGCAGCTTGTCAGTGTGTCAGCTTGTGGTTTTGTTTCTGTTGAAGATCTCTCAGCATTTACACCCTGGTTTTTAAGAACACTGTTGTTCAATAAAAGGAGGAGCTGGAAGGTTTTTGTACAGAGACTGTGGGTTTGCTGTCACTGTGGGCCTCACAGCACAGTAGTACAGAGCAGAGTCTGTCAATGCAGCAGAGGAGATCTGCAGAACCATTTTGGTTTTGTCCTCACTTACAGAAGCAGACAGTCCAGAGTTTGTTTCATTTTGCATTACAGAGTGGAAGATGAGGAACTCTGGTGGTTTTCCTGGATATTGTCGATACCAGTAAAACTGATCACTACCAGTTGCTTGTTTGGAGTATCTGTAGGACAGAGTAACAGAGCTGCCTTCGAAATTGTTCTCTTCTTTCTCTACTGGAGTGAGTTCTTCACAGCTGATACCTGAAGGAAGAGAACACTTTGTTATTTCATGTTGTAAAAGACATACAACATTATTCACAATGAGATGTTAGTAGGATTACATTTTTTCAAGCTGCATAATCTAACATACCTGTGAGAATGGAAAGGAACATTAGATAAAACACACATTGCTGCAGTGACAGCATGTTGAATAAAGGTAATGTTGATGGTTTGTGTATTGAACTCTGTTGAATATAGAAGTTCCTCTCTCTTCTATAGTTCAGTAACAGCTCAGCTCCTCCCTGAGTCTCTCCTTAAAGTGATTCTAGACTATATATTGATTGAAGTATAACAGTGTGTGACTCCCTCTGGTGGATGTTGTGGAGTATTGTGTTGTCTTTGCTCCAAAGGTTTTTGTACAGAGTTTTGGTGTTTCCTGTCGCTGTGGGCCTCACAGCACAGTAGTACAGAGCAGAGTCAGACAGACTAGCTGATGTGATTTTCATATGAATTTGTTTGTCCTCCACATTAATCTTCAATCCAGGAATTACGTTATTGTTGCTTATTTCTATTCCAGAAGCAGAGTGGGAGATGATGAACTCTGGTGGTTTTCCTGGATATTGTCGGTACCAGAAGAAATAATCACTACTTGCCATTTCCAAGTATCTGTATGACAGAGTAACAGAGCTGCCTTCTACACTGTTCTCTTCTTTCTCTACTGGAGCGGGTTCTTCAAAACTGACACCTAAAGGAAGACATAACTCTGTTATTTCATGTTGTAAAAGACTTAATACATGATTCACATTCAGATGTTATTAGAATAAAAGTTTTCAGGCTGCATAATCTAACACACCTGTTAGAATGAAGAGAAACAGCAGAGAAAACACACAATGCTGCAGTGACAGCATGTTGAATAAAGGTAATGTTGATGGTTTGTGTATTGAACTCTGTTGAATATAGAAGTTCCTCTCTCTTCTAATAGTTCAGTAACAGCTCAGTTCCTCCCTGAATCTCTCCTTAAAGTGATTCTAGACTATATATTGATTGAAGTATAACAGTGTGTGACTCCCTCTGGTGGATGTTGTGGAGTATTGTGTTGTCTTTGCTCCAAAGGTTTTTGTACAGAGTTTTGGTGTTTCCTGTCACTGTGGGCCTCAGAGCACAGTAGTACACAGCAGAGTCAGACAGCTGGAGCTTCTGGATCTTCAGAGGACCTGATCTTAACTTGGAATTGTGTGTAGATGAAAATCTCTCCTTGAACTCGTCTGCTGTGTTCCCTTCATCCCCTTGAACGCGGCTGAGAATAAATTTGGGGCTGTTGTTTCCAACCTGTTTGTACCAGAAGAGATAATCATTAGTTGAACTGCTGTTATATTGACAGCCAAGTGTTACTGCCTCTCCTTCAGTAGCAGTCACATCTCCTTTTGGTTGCAGCACGTTGTCTTTTTGTGCTCTGCATTCTGTAAAACAACAACAAACAATATCAGTTTGCTATGAAAGATTAATTTCAAGGTTGCATTCATATCAAATAAACAGAGTTGTGTTCATACCAAGGCTCATAGCAGCCAGCAACACTGAGATGAACAGAGGCTTCATATCTGCAGTGTGGAGTAACTCTGAGCTACAGCAAGTATAAAGAAGGCTGTGATCTCTCTGTTTAGTCTTCATCAACACTAAGTTGGTGGATTAGAAGGAGGAACCTGATCACAGTGACAGGGCTCATTCACAGCCCTGGGTTATTCCCCCTACTGACAACTTTACACCTAACACATGTTGTGCCTCTCTCCTTTCTTAGTGTAACATTTCTTGTATGAAGTGATCTTTGTAGTTTTCAGCTGACATGGTTCCTGTTTGTTCTTGAACATATATTAGGTGGTAATTGTAGTGAACCTGTACATGCTTTTTCATATTTCTTTCGAGAAAGTTTGAAAGTGAACTGAGACTTAATATTTCAACATGTTATGTGTTGTGCTTTTTTCAGAATATCTTTTGAATATAAAGTGACAGTTTAGTATCTTTCGGTCATCTGCAGCGTTTGAGGTCAAATTCAACGACTGTGAAGTTGTTAGAAAAGCTTCTGATTTAATGAAATTCTTAAGTTAGCAAAATCTTCGGCGGTAAAAATGTGATTCTACTGAGTTCTTTTGTGAATTATGATGTTATGTAATATAAACAACCAGTGATTTCAGTTGTATTAGTGTTTCAGAGTCTATTTGGGATGCAGATCAACATGTTGAACAATGGAAGGAGCTCATTGTGGCCTATCTATTTTCATTGTGTCTATCGGCAGTTGGTATGAACAGAGCCAAAAGTTTAAGTCCGCTGGATTCAATAGTTACATGTCTGCGACCGGCACAACATTTCCTACATTTTGATCAACCATGATGTATGAAGAGTGAAAACTGTAGGGGAGAGAGCAATTTGTTTGGAAAGATATCAGAGAATCGTACTGCAGCTCCCCCCTCTGTCCTCCCCTCTAACTCTCAACATTATCTCCCATACACACACATTGGAAAATCTGAAATGGTCTAAAAAACTGGACAATAAGTTAACTGTGATTTGGTAGAAACCGTGCTTGATATCAGAATGCCCATTCAGCCCAATAAAGGCCAAAGTCTTGTCTTTGTTTTAACGTTTTAAATATTTTTTTACATTAAAGTATAGTGATACAGTATTGCCCCAAAGAGGGGTTGTTTTGAGCTATGTTAAGTCATTTCCCGAAGATTTCCAATGAAATTCTATGGGAAATTTTAACATTGCGGCCTAATTACCCACAGGGTATGAAGAGGATTTAGTAGGTAAGTCAGTGTCCATTTATTTTTTGTCATGGTGTCTTGTGTTTGAACCATCATACAGTTGGATTGTCATTGAAGTGGATTTGCTGCTCATGTGAATCCTCCCAGTGTTACATTAGCAGCTGTAACCACAGGGACTCTGATAAAACTGGAATAATCTGAATCCATCTGATATGAAGCTGTGGTTTGAATAGCACTTCCCTCCTCTTTGAAGAGTAGTCAGATATCTGTGTTCAGGTTTTTGTACAGCCTCTTCTACACTTTGTATCACTGTGTTTCTAGAGCACAGTAGTAGAGACCTGTATCTGCCAGGGTTAGTCTCTTTATGATCAGTTCAGTTGAGTTTTTTAATGTTTTGGATTCATCGCTTATCTGGGATATATTCAGTCTTGTCCTCTCTTGCTCATTTCCAGAGTATGAACTGAGGTTCCTGAAGGTCAGAATGATATCTGTACCAGTGGAGTTCAAGATCATTATACATTGTCTCATATTCTACGACGGAGCATTAGGGCCACATCAAAGAAAAAAAATTAGGAGGAAGATATTTTTTTTTATTTATTTTGCATTTCGAGAATGAAGTCAAAATGTCGAGAATAAAGTCAACATGACGAGAATAAAGTTGAACTATACCATTTCGAGAATAATGTTGAAATGTCGAGATTAAAGTTGAAATGACGAGAATAAATTCTACTCCTTTATTACTTAATCACATTAGAGTGACTGTCCGCCATGCCAACTGCCATGTAGGCAACATCAAAGATATGGGCTACGTCCTTGGAGTGCCGCGCTTGCCGGAGCGCCACTCCTTCAGGTTCAAAGAAGTTGATCAATTGTTTTATTGTGTATTGTGATACAACATATCCTCTCTGTATTGCACGTAGGTGTAACCATCGATACCCTTATTGCATCTGTCCATTACGAGCTTCAGTTTGCAGGAACACGGCCACCTCTTCCAAGTTTGTGTGGTTTCTCCTTCTGAAGAGACGCAATTTTCGGCACAATCTCTTCAAAGTCCTGACACTTACCACCATACTGTGTTTATGTGCTAAAAGAGAAAGAGTTCATGCATTTTGTAGAATACTAGAGGTAAAGTTAGTAGTTTGGTTTATTCTCAAAAATCCGACATGATTCTTGAAATATCAAGTTTTATCTCGACATGTCGACTTTATTCTTAACATTTCGACTTTATTCTCGAAAAAGTATTTCAACTTTATTCTCGTCATGTTGACTTTATTTTCGTCATGTTGACTTCATTCTAGACATTTCAACTTCATTCTCGAAAAAGTATTTCAACTTTATTCTCGTCATGTTGACATTATTCTCGACATTTCGACATTATTCTCGACATTTCAACTTTATTCTCGACATTTCGACTTTATTCTCGAAATGCAAATTAAAAAAATCTTCCTTATTTTTTTTCTTTTGATGTGGCCCTAATGCTCCGTTGTACTTATTCACATCTGACTGTAACAGAATCTCCTCTTTTAGGGACTTCATCTTCTACAGGAGATATTGTTTTTCCATTAATCCTAAAAAATAGAGAAAATAAAGTCATTAGACTAACATTGTTCATTAGGCTGAGAGGAGAAGACAGTGGAAAATGTCAACTGTACATTGTTAATCTGGACAGGAACAGTTCAACTGTTCAGGATTGTAGGTCTAAACTGCAGTTTATACTCATCTTTAGAAAAAAATAAAACCATGTTGTTCTTTGTATCTTACCAAAGAGAAAAGCAACAAGAATAATCCACAGCCAATGCTCCATCTCTACAACAAGGTTTAAACCAACAGGAGAAACTAGCTGATGTTCAACATTCAGTCTGAGAATTGTTCTCTTCACAGCAGCACTTATTATTGACTGAATGGTTGAACACAGTGCAGAAACATTGAAATTTAACAGTGTGTGACTCCCTCTGGTGGATGTTGTGGAGTATTGTGTTGTCGTTGCTCCAAAGGTTTTTGTACAGAGTTTTGGTGTTTCCTGTCACTGTGGGCTTCACAGCACAGTAGTACACAGCAGAGTCTGTCACTGCAGCAGAGGAGATCTGCAGATCCATTTTCATTTCATCCTTACTTACGGAAACTAACAATCCAGAGTTTGTAGTTTGTATTATTTCTCCTGATTCCAGATGAGAGATGAGGAACTCTGGTGGCTTTCCCGAATATTGTCGATACCAGAAGAAATAATCAGCAGAACCTTTGGAGTATTTGTAGGACAGAGTAACAGAGCTGCCTTCTAAACTGTTCTCTTCTTTCTCAACTGGAGTGAGTTCCTCACAGCTGACACCTAAAGGAAGACATAACTGTTATTTCATGTTGTAAAAGACTTAATACATGTTTCACATTTAGATGTTGTTAGAATAAAACTTGTTCATGCTGCATAATCTAACATACCTGTTAGAATGTAAAGAAACAGCAGAAAAAACACACAGTGCTGCAGTGACAGCATGTTGAATAAAGGTAATGTTGATGGTTTGTGTATTGATCTCTGTTGAATATAGAAGTTCCTCTCTCTTCTATAGTTCAGTAACAGCTCAGCTCCTCCCTGAATCTCTCCGTCTCCTCGTAGCTCTGTATTTTCACTTCTTTCAGTTACTCTTCTTATGTAAAGGAATTCCAGACTATATCATATTGAAGATTAACAGTGTGTGACTCCCTCTGGTGGATGTTGTGGAGTATTGTGTTATCTTTGCTCCAAAGGTTTTTGTACAGAGTTTTGGTGTTTCCTGTCACTGTGGGCTGCAGAGCATAGTAGTACACAGCAGAGTCAGACAGCTGAAGCTTCTGGATCTTCAGAGGACCTGATCTTAACTTGGAATTGAGTGTAGATGAAAATCTCTCCTTGAACTCGTCTGCTGTGTTCCCTTCATCCCATTGAACGCGGCTGAGAATGAATTTGGGGCTGTTGTTTCCATCTTGTTTGTACCAGAAGAGATAATTACTAGTTGTACTGCTGTTATATTGACAGCCAAGTGTTACTGCGTCTCCTTCAGTAGCAGTCACATCTCCTTTTGGTTGCAGCACATTGTCTTTTTGTGCTCTGCATTCTGTAAAACAACAACAAACATAATCAGTGTGCTGTTAAAGAATCATATCAATGTTGGATTGATATCAGAGGAACAGAGTTGTGTTCATACCAAGGCTCATAGCAGCCAGCAACACTGAGATGAACAGAGGCTTCATATCTGCAGTGTGGAGTAACTCTGAGCTACAGCAAGTATAAAGAAGGCTGTGATCTCTCTGTTTAGTCTTCATCAACACTAAGTTGGTGGATTAGAAGGAGGAACCTGATCACAGTGACAGGGCTCATTCACAGCCCTGGGTTATTCCCCCTACTGACAACTTTACACCTAACACATTTTGTGCCTCTCTCCTTTCTTAGTGTAACGTGTCTTGTATCAAGTGATCTTTGTAGTTTTCAGCTGACATGGTTCCTGTTTTTTCTTGAACGTATATTAGGTGGTAATTGTAGTGAACCTGTACATGCCTTTTCATATTTCTTCCTAGAAAGTTTGAAAGTAAACTGAGACTTAATATTTCAACATGTTACATTTCATGCTGTTTTCAGAATGTTTCTTGAATGTAAAGTGAAAGTTTACTATATTTTGGTCATCTGCAGCCGTTTGATGTCAAATTCAAAGATGGTAAAGTTGTTGGAGAAGCTTCTGTTTTCATCAAATTCTTAAGTTATTAAAAACTTTGGTGCTAAAAATGTGATTCTACTGAGTTATTCTGTTAATTATTATGTTATGTAATATAAACAATCAGTGAGTTCAGTTGTATTAGTGTTTCAGTGTCTATTTGGGATGCAGATCAACATGTTGAACAATGGAAGGAGCTCATTGTGGCCTATCTATTTTCATCGTTTCAATCGGTAGTTGGTATGAACAGAACCAAAAGTTTAAGTCTGGTGGATTCCTTAGTTACATGTCTGCGACCGGCACAACATTTCGTACATTTTGACCAACCTTGATGTATGATGAGTGACAACTGTAGGGGAGAGAGCAATTTGTTTGGAAGATTTTCAGAGAATCGTACTGCAGCTCCCCTGTGTCTGCCAGGGTTAGTGTCTTTATGGTCAGTTCAGTTGAGTTCACTGATGTTTTGGATTCATATCGCTTATCTGACATATACAGTGAGGAAAATAAGTATTTGAACACACTGCTATTTTGCAGGTTCTCCCACTTGGAAATCATGGAGGGGTCTGAAATTGTCATCGTAGGTGCATGTCCACTGTGAGAGACAGAAATCACAATGTATGATTTTTTTACTATTTATTTGTATGATACAGCTGCAAATAAGTATTTGAACACCTGAGAAAATCAATGTTAATATTTGGTACAGTAGCCTTTGTTTGCAATTACAGAGGTCAAACGTTTCTTGTAGTTTTTCACAAGGTTTGCACACACTGCAGGAGGGAGTTTGGCCCACTCCTCCACACAGATCTTCTCTAGATCAGTCAGGTTTCTGGGCTGTCGCTGAGAAACACGGAGTTTGAGCTCCCTCCAAAGATTCTCTATTGGGTTTAGGTCTGGAGACTGGCTAGGCCACGCCAGAACCTTGATATGCTTCTTACAGAGCCACTCCTTGGTTATCCTGGCTGTGTGCTTCGGGTCATTGTCATGTTGGAAGACTCAGCCTCGACCCATCTTCAATGCTCTAACTGAGGGAAGGAGGTTGTTCCCCAAAATCTCGCAATACATGGCCCCGGTCATCCTCCCCTTAATACAGTGCAGTCGCCCTGTCCCATGTGCAGAAAAACACCCCCAAAGCATGATGCTACCACCCCCATGCTTCACAGTAGGGATGGTGTTCTTGGGATGGTACTCATCATTCTTCTTCCTCCAAACACGGTTAGTGGAATTATGACCAAAAAGTTCTGTTTTGGTCTCATCTGACCACATGACTTTCTCCCATGACTCCTCTGGATCATCCAAATGGTCATTGGCAAACTTAAGACGGGCCTTGACATGTGCTAGTTTAAGCAGGGGAACCTTCCGTGCCATGCATGATTTCAAACCATGACGTCTTAGTGTATTACCAACAGTAACCTTGGAAACGGTGGTCCCAGCTCTTTTCAGGTCATTGACCAGCTCTTCCCGTGTAGTCCTGGGCTGATTTCTCACCTTTCTTAGGATCATTGAGACGCCACGAGGTGAGATCTTGCATGGAGCCCCAGTCCGAGGGAGATTGACAGTCATGTTTAGCTTCTTCCGTTTTCTAATGATTGCTCCAACAGTGGAAGCTGCTTGGCAATTTCCCCGTAGCCCTTTCCAGCCTTGTGGAGGTGTACAATTTTGTCTCTAGTGTCTTTGGACAGCTCTTTGGTCTTGGCCATGTTAGTAGTTGGATTCTTACTGATTGTATGGGGTGGACATGTGTCTTTATGCAGCTAACGACCTCAAACAAGTGCATCTAATTTAGGATAATAAATGGAGTGGAGGTGGATATTTTAAAGGCAGACTAACAGGTCTTTGAGGGTCAGAATTCTAGCTGATAGACAGGTGTTCAAATACTTATTTGCAGCTGTATCATACAAATAAATAGTAAAAAAGTCATACATTGTGATTTCTGGATTTTTGTTTTTAGATTATGTCTCTCACAGTGGACATGCACCTACGATGCCAATTTCAGACCCCTCCATGATTTCCAAGTGGGAGAACTTGCAAAATAGCAGGGTGTTCAAATACTTATTTTCCTCACTGTATAAGCAAGTAAAACAAGAGTAACCAACCTGATCTCACAGAATTCTGTGAAATGAACACAGCCCCTTAATTCAAAATCAGTGGCAGTTTCAAGGAATCACCAAATATTCTCAATTCCAGGCTTAATCATTTTTAGAAACACTTTATATGGTAAAAACCAGTGGCCACAAATACTGGACTTTAATGTTGAATTACAGATTGTCAGGAAAACTGAAATAATATCATCCAAAGACATGTAAACAGAGAATGAGGGGACCTAGGATTGAACCCTGTGGTACACCACAATAAATCAGCCTTAAAGGGCCGATATGCAGTTTTGGCCGTTTCTTGGCTGTTTTCTGGCTTTTTGCTCGCAGGTTTCTCTATAGATCTCCGCCTACAGCTTCAGAATAGATATTTGGCAGCTCCTATGTTTACTTGTGTCTGAGTCCTCGCTCGGTCAGTCTGCCGTTTCCTCTTTCTCTGTTCCTCCGATAATGCTTTCCTAGCTTTCTGCTTCTTTTTTGCTGGCTCAGCCATGACGATAGTGTGAAAGACTCCATCGCTACCTTGTCCTTATAGCTAGCCGGTTCATGGATGTGTGCAGTGCCGTGAAGCAATTCATTACATCTCGAGACCTGATATCAATCGATACTTCCTGACGCTGAGGCCGGTGGCTCACCGGCCGAACAATATTTGAAAGTTGTAATGGTGGTTTTTCCGCTCACAGGTGCTAGGGGGAAGCGGACGCCCAATGTGGAAAAAGTCATATAACTATTCCAATGACTCCGAAGCTGTTCAGTTAAGGTAAATTAAGCTAAAGAAACTGCATAGTTCCCCTTTCAGAGAAAAAAAACACACTTCTTTTATAAAGATAAGAACAAAACTATGACCGGATTCTGTGATGCTAACCAGAGTTGAAATAGAGCTCTGTTGGATGTCAGGGGATTTGCTGTTACAATCAGTTATGAGGTATTGTTTATGAACATAATATCCCACAACACCTCATTATCATCAGTTACTGTTGAATAAAACACGTTTTCTTTCATCTTTAGTGCTTCATTTTCTGTTATTGTCACCTCTACAAAGAATCTAGACTGTATCATTACATATTCAATGTTTAACAGTGTGTGACTCCCTCTGGTGGATGTTGTGGAGTATTGTGTTGTCTTTGCTCCAAAGGTTTTTGTACAGAGTTTGGGTGTTTCCTGTCACTGTGGGCTGCAGAGCACAGTAGTACACAGCAGAGCCAGACAGCTGACCTGAGATGATCTCCAAATCAACACGTTTATTTGACTTGTCAATGTGAGCTGAGAAATCAGAACCAGTTAGATGAATAAACCCTCCCTCTGTGATGTAGAGCAGGAACTCTGGTCTGGATCTCTGGTATTGTCGGTACCACTGGATATTGTTGATAGCACCCTCATATGTACAGGTCAGGTTGATGTTTCTGCCCTCTGCAACATGTTCTTCAGTACTTTCTGGCTTTATGCTGTTCATGGAACCCAGGGCTGCAAAATGAGTATTATTCACGTCAGTTATCATTAACTTACACAGATAAACCTCTAGTTATGAAATATCTTATTAATACAGCAGATTATATGAGACTTTGATCTCTGTTCTAACACTCACCTATAAAGGGAGAGAAAAGTAAAAACAGGTAAAGCAACATGTCTTTGGAGTTGTTAAAGCCAAACAGACAGCAGATGAGCAATGTTCTTCCACTGTAGTAGAATGAAAAACTAAACAGCCTCTCTGATGTGCAGCCCTTCTTCTCAACATCAAGCTGATTGGGCTTTTACTTCCTCAAACATTTCTGCTCTGGAGACAGAAATAATCTCATTGGTTGAGTTAAACATAAGAGGGCGGGGCCAGAGAATAACCTTTTGCTGAAAGGTAAAATGATCAAACAGCAGTAAAGAGAAAAGAAAAGACCTTTGGTGGATGTTTGTGATGTTGGTTGATTTGTTGTGTGATTATCTTAAAGGGGCACTATGAGTTCTGGCATGGTCCCTTCTGTTGATACGGAGCCCCCCTGGATAAAAATCAGTTCCCTCGTTTTTTTTTTTAAACCTGCTTAAAATTAGAAAGATATTCACAGATTCGAGCTTCCGGGATCAATTATTCTATAGCTAAATGTTATTAAATCACAAACGTTGTTGCTTGTTTACAAAACCACTGATTATGTACTGTATGTACATTGAAGTGATACTGGCGTTAAAGACTTTCTGATCGCTGTTGGATTCTCTGAATGAATGCCCGCATTGCATTGTGGGATATCGGTTTGAATGTGTCTAGCTCGGATCATATCGTAATGTTCTATATTACAGCATAGTGTAATATTTCACCGGTGATAAGACCAAAATAATGTTATTAAAATAAAGAAATGTATACTATGATAAAATCTAAATAAATGTTGATAGATCTAGCGTTATAGTTTTAAAAATATAATTAAATATTAAGCGATAGGAGTTAGGGTGTTTGAGCTAGAAGTAAGACTATCTGAGGTGCGCCAGAGCCTCGTCTCTGTGAAAACAGCTGTTGGTGTTGAGGAGTGAAGTCAGTTAGGAGTCAGTCAGTTGGTCAGTTAGTCCATCATGACATCATGTTATCTGACATATAACACCTCTTCTCCTTTCTTCATCTCCTCTCCTCCTTTTTTCCTCTCCTCTTCTTGTCCTCTCCTCTTTCTTCTCCTCTTCCAGTGGCAGTACGTGTTGCTAAAGTGATTTTTGACAACACATGTGCAGCATTCAGCATAATTGTTATGACATGTTGTAAAAGACTTAATGAATGATTCACATTCAGATGTTATTAGAATAAAACTTTTTTTTTGCTGCATAATCTAACATACCTCGGAGGATGGAGAGAAACATCAGAGAAAACACACAATGTTGCAGTGACAGCATGTTGAATAAAGGTAATGTTGATGGTTTGTGTTTTGATCTCTGCTGATTATAGAAGTTCCTCTCTCTTCTATTGTTCAGTAACAGCTCAGCTCCTCCCTGAGTCTCTCCGTCTCCTCGTGTCTCTGTATTTTCACTTCTCAGTTACACTACCAAGGTAAAGTGATTCTAGACTACATGATGAAAAATAACGTTTATCAGTGTGTGACTCCCTCTGGTGGATGTTGTGGAGTATTGTGTTGTCTTTGCTCCAAAGGTTTTTGTACAGAGTTTTGGTGTTTTCTGTCACTGTGGGCTGCAGAGCACAGTAGTACACAGCAGCGTCAGACAGCTTAGCTGAGATGATCTCCAGATCAACATATTTCTTTGACTTGTCAATGTGAGCCGAGAAATCAGAACCAGTTGGATGAATCGATCCATCCTCAAAGATGTAGAGCAAGAACTCTGGTCTGGATCTCTTGTATTGTCGGTACCACTGGATATTGTTAACAACACCCTCATATGTACAGGTCAGGTTGATGTTCCTGCCCTCTGCAACATGTTCTTCAGTACTTTCTGGCTTTATGCTGTTCATGGATCCCAGGGCTGCAAAATTAGTATTTTTAACGTCAGTTATCATTAACTTACACAGATAAACCTCTAGTTATGAAATATCTGGCTAATACAGCAGGTTAAATGAGACTTTGATCACTGTTCTAACACTCACCTATAAAGGGAGAGAAAAGTAAAAACAGGTAAAGCAACATGTCTTTGGAGTTGTTAAAGCCAAACAGACAGCAGATGAGCAATGTTCTTCCACTGCAGTAGAATGAAAAACTAAACAGCCTCTCTGATGTGCAGCCCTTCTCCTCAACATCAAGCTGATTGTGCTTTTACTTCCTCAAACATTTCTGCTCTGTAGACAGAAATAATCTCATTGGTTGAGTTAAACATCAGTGGGTGGGGCTAGAGAATAACCTTTTGCTGAAATGTAAAAAGATAAAACAGCAGTGAAGAGAAAGAAGACCTTTGGTGGATGTTTCTAATGTTGGTTGAGTTGTTGTGTGATCTTAAAGGGGTGATCAATGTGTATTGATCTCTATTGAATATAGAAGTTCATCTCTCTTCCATAGTTCAGTAACAGCTCAGCTCCTCCCTGAGTCTCTCCGTCTACTCGTAGCTCTGGATTTTCACTTCTCCTAGTTACACTACTAAGGTAAAGTGATTCTAGACTACGTGATGAAAACGATGTAGTTTATCAGTGTGGTCCCTCTGGTGGACGTGGATCTTCTGTTTTTGAGAAACGCTTCAGCATGTACTTTGGGAAATCATTGACTTCTTGTTTGTACCAGTACAAAAAGGAACTTGGCAAAGTTGTATCAAATGTACAGCCAAGAGTAACTGTCTCTCCTTCAGTAGCAATGACATCTCCTGTTGGCTGGACCACTCTGTCTTCTCCTTTACACTCTGGGGAAGAAGAGAACATGCAGAGGAGGAGATGATTGAATAAAGATGATTGATTGAAAAAGAACAATCAGCCGTTTTAGAGTGTTATCTTGCCAGAGATTCAGACACCGATTTTCACTGACTGCTGTATGATATCAGAATATACCAAATAAAGAGTTATTAAGAAGGTATTAGAAGCCTTCAAAAATTATCAGTTTTCCTTTTTTGTCAGTTAATTGTGAAAATTATTGAGAGAAGAAACATGTTGTTCTTTGTATCTTACCAAAGAGAAGAGCAGCAAGAATAATCCACAGCAAATGTTTCATCTCTACAACAAGGTTTAAATCAACAGGAGAAACTAGCTGATGTTCAACATTCAGTCTGAGAATTGTTCTCTTCACAGCAGCACTTATTATTGACTGAATGGTTGAACACAGTGCAGAAGTAGTGCACCTCCTACTGGATAATGTCGCCCTCTAGTGGAGGTACAAAGTTCAATACAATGGTGTAGAAAAAAAGTCTTCCAGCAGCTTGTCAGTGTGTCAGCTTGTGTTTTTGTACAGAGACTGTGGGTTTGCTGTCACTGTGGGCTGCAGAGCACAGTAGTACACAGCAGAGTCAGACAGCTGAAGCTTCTGGATCTTCAGAGGAACTGATGTCTTGTTGATTGTAGCATCAAATCGATCTTTAAGGAAGTCTGGAGCATTATCTTCTGTTCCAATGGTATCACGTCTCAAAATAAACATTGGATAGTCATTGTCTTCTTGTTTGTACCAGAACAAATATGCATTTGAACTAACACTGATTTTGAATGTACAGTCAAGAGTAACTGTCTCTCCTTCAGTAGCAATGACATCTCCTGTTGGCTGAATCACTCTGTCTTCTCCTTTACACTCTGGGGAAGACGAGAACATGCAGAGGTAGAGATTAATCAGTAAAAATGATTTATTAAAGGAGAACAATCAGTATTTTAAATAGTTACCTAGCCAGAGAGTCAGAATTAGGATGTTAGTCAGCCAGTGTTTCATGTCTGCAGTGAGAGGGGAGGAGAAAGAGGAAGAGCATTGATACTCTGATGGATCTGGGCCTTCACATCATTGGTCCATCTTCTTCATCATCTGTTGAATATCTCTCAACAGTTTGTGATTGTCCTTAACATTGTGTGACTCCCTCTAGTGGACATTGTGGAGTATCATGTTGTCTTTGCTCCAAAGGTTTTTGTGCAGAGTTGTGGTGTTTCCTGTCACTGTGGGCCTCACAGCACAGTAGTACAGAGCAGAGTCTTTTACTTCAGCAGAGGAGATGTTCATATGGATTATTTTGTCCTTCACTTCAATCGTCAGTCCAGGCATTGGGCTTTTCATTGTTGATCCTGTTCCTAAATGAGAGATGATGAACTCTGGTGGTTTTCCTGGATATTGTCGATACCAGTAAAACTCATCACCACCAGTTGCTTGTTTGGAGTATCTGTAGGACAGAGTAACAGAGCTGCCTTCTAAACTGTTCTCTTCTTTCTCTACTTGAGTGAGTTCTTCACAGCTGATACCTAAAGGAAGAGATAACTCTGTTATAGCCTTGAGAAATGTTCCACATTCAGAAAACATTGAAGTCAAACTTTCCTTAACGTAGAATCTAACAAACCTTTTAAAATAACTAGAAACAGCAGTGAAAACATACAATGCTGCAGTGACAGCATGTTGAATAAAGGTAATGTTGATGGTTTTGTGTATTGAACTCTGTTGAATATAGAAGTTCCTCTCTCTTCTATAGTTCAGTAACAGCTCAGCTCCTCCCTGAATCTCTCCGTCTCCTTGTAGCTCTGTATTTTCACTTCTCTCTGTTACACTCCTAAGATATAATTCTAGACTAAATCATGAAAAATATTGAAGTTTAACAGTGTTTGGCTCCATCTGGTGGACATTGTGGCTGTGCTGGGTGCAAGATTGGGCCCTCAGTTGGTGGATTAGAAGGAGGAACCTGATCACAGTGACAGGGCTCAGTCACAGCCCTGGGTTATTCCCCCTACTGACAACTTTACACCTAACACATTTTGTGCCTCTCTCCTTTCCTACTGTGACTTATCTTGCACATTGTCATCATTTAAAAAGACGATAAGTTTCTAGCTCTTATTGCTATAAAATGATGAAAATATGAATAAGAGATGATGTTTTTCATCGAGTATGATCGTGTCGGTTTCAGAGGGTTTAAGAGAGGAAAGTGCAAGCCATAAAGAGCAGAAAATGCAAGGCATAAAGAGAGGAAAAACGTGAGTTGTAAAGAGCTGGAAATGCAAGGCATAAAGAGAGGAAAAACGTGAGGTACCAAGAGCAGAAAATGCAAGGCATAAAGAGGAAAAATGTGAAGCTTAAAGAACACGGAAAAAGTTCTATTCATGAACTTTCAAGGCTACGTTATGTGATGTCACAAATGATGTCATAGTTAAGGTGGCATCGTCATTTTTATACCACAAGAGACAACACTTCATGATGGAAAATTCCTGTGAAACAATCAATGACACAATGGTGACATCATAGAACCCTATGATGTCACTAGTGATTGAACCAAGTTGTTGATGCAAAGGAATTGTGACATCATCAGTGACACCACAGAACATTGTCTTGAGAGTTTATAAATAGGACCCGTTACCGCCATTAGGTTGTTTTTTGACAATGCCGAGTAGACGCAGACACGCCGCTCGCCCCATTGGTAGACGTAGGAGGACTCGCAGGTCCTCCCATGTCCACAGACGTAGGAGAGTTGTCCGACGCAGACGCGAGGCAACGCTAATAAGCATGTAGGATGAAATGACAGTACCCTAAGTTCTTTTAAGCCATAGAATAGTATACTTCATTTATCAATTCTTTAATTAACATCAACATAATGTTTGGCAAAAAAAAAAGAAGAACAAAGAAAGAAACCAGGGTTTGGACCGAGTAAGAACAGCGAGCCATCATGACATCAGTGTCATCATGTGGTTCCTCTGATGAAGTCAATGATTCCTCACACAAATTAACAGACTCAATCAACAGCAGTAGTTTTATATTGTGAGCACTTTGTGATTAATTAGTTTGAGTCTTGTTTAATAACAGTTGTAATGTGCTACACAATAATATTATCACCTTATATTCTAAGTGTAATGAAAAACCCATAAAGGCATTGTTAAAAAAAGATAAAAAATCGGTAGTAGTGAAAAAGTGAACACGGATATGATAGATATGTTAAATTAATACAATACTAATATACTATCACTAAAGACACTCTTAAAACTCAAACTAAAAATTTGGAGTAGTGAATGAGGAAAAATACAGAAATTATGTTTTGATTGTTAACAATAAAAAAATAGTTACACTTTACAAGGTAAAGTGATTCTGCATCATAAAAAATATTGAAGTATTGTGTTGTCGTTGCTCCAAAGGTTTTTGTACAGAGTTTTGGTGTTTCCTGTCACTGTGGGCTGCAGAGCACAGTAGTACACAGCAGAGTCAGACACCTTAGCTGAGGAGATGTTCATATGGATTTGTTTGTCCTCCACTTTAATCTTTAATCCAGGGATTAGGTTATTGTTGTTTCCTTCTTTTCCTGAAGCAGAGTGGGAGATGATGAACTCTGGTGGTTTTCCTGGATATTGTCGGTACCAGAAGAAATAATCACTAGTTGACATTTCCAAGTATCTGTAGGACAGAGTAACAGAGCTGCCTTCTTCAATGTTCTCTTCTTTCTCTGCTGGAGTGAGTTCTTCAAAACTAACACCTAAAGGAAGAGATAACTCTATTATTTCATGTTGTAAAAGACTTAATACATGTTTCACACTCAGATGTTATTAGAATAAAACTTTTTCATGCTGCATGATATAACATACCTGTTAAAATGGAAAGAAACATACCTGTGAGGATTGAGAGATACAGCAGAGAAATCAAACAATGCTGCAGTGACAGCATGTTGAATAAAGGTAATGTTGATGGTTTGTGTATTTAACTCTGTTGAATATAGAAGTTCCTCTCTCTTCTATAGTTCAGTAACAGCTCAGCTCCTCCCTGAGTCTCTCCATCTCCTTGTAGCTCTGAATTTTCCCTTCTTTCAGTTACATTACAAATGTAAAGTGATTCTAGACTACATTATGACAAATATTGACGTTTATCAGTGTGTTTCCCTCTGGTGGATGTTGTGGAGTATTGTGTTGTCTTTGCTCCAAAGGTTTTTGTACAGAGTTTTGGTGTTTCCTGTCACTGTGGGCTGCAGAGCACAGTAGTACACAGCAGAGTCTGACAGCTGAAGCTTCTGGATCTTCAGAGGAACTGATGTCTTGTTTATTTTAGCATCAAATCTTTTTTTCTGGAACTCTGGAGCATTTTCTGCTGTGTTCGAAAAGCTTTTCAGCATGTACTTTGGGTAATCATTTTCTTCTTCTTTGTACCAGAACAAAGTGGGGTTTGAATAAGTTGTTTCAAATGTACAACCAAGAGTAACTGTCTCTCCTTCAGTAGCAATGACATCTCCTGTTGGCTGGATCACTCTGTCTTCTCCTTTACACTCTGGGGAAGAAGAGAACATGCAAAGGAAGAAAGGAATCAATAAAGATGATTGATTTAAAGCAGAACAGTTGGTGTAAAGAGTAAATCATCTGGATTTTCTCTTGCTGCTGTTATTTAGAATGAACGAGATACCAACAGAAATGATCTGTTTTTACTTATTTGTGCATTAAAACAGTCTTAGCACCTTACCAAAGAAAAGAGCAGCAAGAATAATCCACTGCCAATGTTTCATCTCTACAACAAGGTTTAAACCAACAGGAGAAACTAGCTGATGTTCAACATTCAGTCTGAGAATTGTTCTCTTCACAGCAGCACTTATTATTGACTGAATGGTTGAACACAGTGCAGAAGTAGTGCACCTCCTACTTGATAATGTTGCCCTCTAGTGGAGTTACAAAGTTCAATACAACAGTGTAGAGAAAAGTCTTCCAGCAGCTTGTCAGTGTGTCAGCTTGTGTTTTTGTACAGAGACTGTGGGTTTGCTGTCACTGTGGGCCTCACAGCACAGTAGTACAGAGCAGAGTCTGTCACTGCAGCAGAGGAGATCTGAAGATCCATTTTGGTTTCATCCTTACTCACGTAAACAGACACTCCAGAGTTTGTACTTTGTATTATTTCTCCTGATTCCAGATGAGAGATGAGGAACTCTGGTGGCTTCCCCGAATACTTTCGATACCAGAAGAAATAATCAGCAGAACCTTTGGAGTATATGCAGGACAGAGTAACAGAGCTGCCTTCTAAACTGTTCTCTTCTTTCTCTACTGGAGTGAGATCTTCACAGCTGATACCTGAAGGAAGAGATAACTCTGTTATAGCCTTGAGAAATGTTCCACATTCAGAAAACTTTCCTTAACGTAGAATCTGACAAACCTTTTAAAATAACTAGAAACAGCAGTGAAAACACACAATGCTGCAGTGACAGCATGTTGAATAAAGGTAATGTTGATGGTTTGTGTATTGAACTCTGTTGAATATAGAAGTTCCTCTCTCTTCTATAGTTCAGTAACAGCTCAGCTTCTCCCTGAGTCTCTCTGTCTCCTCGTAGCTCTGGATTTTCACTTCTCAGTTAAACTTCTAAGATGTGATTCTAGACTAAATCATGTAAAATATTGAAGTTTAACAGTGTGTGGCTCCATCTTGTGGACATTGTGGCTGTACCGGGTGCAAGATTGGGCCCTCAGTTGGTGGATTAGAAGGAGGAACCTGATCACAGTGACAGGGCTCATTCACAGCCCTGGGTTATTCCCCCTACTGACAACTTTACACCTAACACATTTTGTGCCTCTCTCCTTTCCTACTGTGATATATCTTGCACATTGTCATCATTTAAAAACACGGTAAGTCTCTACCTCGTATTGCTATAAAATTATGAAAATATGAATAAGAGATGATGTTTTTTATCGAGTATGATCGTGTCGGTTTCAGAGGGTTTAAGAGAGGAAAGTGCAAGGCATAAAGAGCAGGAAATGCAAGTCATACAGAGGAAAAATGTGAGATGCGAAGAGCTGGAAGTGCAAGGCATAAAGAGGAAAAATGTGAAGCTTAAAGAGCACTGAAAAAGTTCTATTCATGAACTTTCATGGCTACGTTCTGTGATGTCACAGATGATGTCATAGTTAAGGTGGCATCGTCATTTGTATACCACAAGAGACAACACTTCATGATGGCAAATTCCTGTGAAACAATCAATGACACAATGGTGACATCATAGATCCGTATGATGTCACTAGTGATTGAACCAAGTTTTTGGTGCAAAGGATTTGTGACATCATCAGTGACACCACAGAACATTGTCTTGAGAGTTTATAAATAGGACCCGTTACCGCCATTAGGTTGTTTTTTGACAATGCCGAGTAGACGGAGACACGCCGCTCGCCCCATTCGTAGACGTAGGAGGACTCGCAGGTCCTCCCATGTCCACAGACGTAGGAGAGTTGTCCGACGCAGACGCTAGGCAACGCTAATAAGCATGTAGCCCAAGGATGAAATGACAGTACCCTAAGTTCTTTTAAGCCATAGAATAGTATACTTCATTTATCAATTATTTATTTAACATCAACATAATGTTTGGTAAAAAAAAAAAAGAAGAACAAAGAAAGAAACCAGGGTTTGGACCGAGTAAGAACAGCGAGCCATCATGACATCAGTGTCATCATTTGGTTCCTCTGATGAAGTCAATGATTCCTCACACAAATTAACAGACTCAATCAACAGCAGTAGTTTTATATTGTGATCACTTTGTGATTAATTAGTTTGAGTCTTGTTTAATTAAATTTGAAATGTGCTACACAGTAACATTATCACCTTATATTCTAAGTGTAATGAAAAACCCATAAAGGCATTGTTAAAAAAAGATAAAAAATCGTTAGTAGTGAAAAAGTGAACACGGAAATGATGTTGCATTTGTTTAAAAAAAAAAATCTGAATAATTATTTAACTTACCTGGTGATGTTCGTAGTTCCATCCCTCTAGATGATTTTGGTAATCCTTTGGGTTGGGATGTCAGCTGACCCAATCTGGGAAGACTGAATAGATATGTTAAACTAATACAATACTAATATACTATCACTAAAGACACTCTTAAAACTCAAACTAAAAATAGCGAGTAGTGAAGGAAGAAAAAAAAAATAGTTACACTTTACAAGGTAAAGTGATTCTACATCATGAAAAATATTGAAGAATTGTGTTGTCTTTGCTCCACAGGTATTTCTACAGAGTTTTGGTGTTTCCTGTCACTGTGGGCTGCAGAGCACAGTAGTACACAGCAGAGTCAGACACTTCAGCAGAGATGATCTCCAGTTTAACATGTTTCTTTGACTTGTCAATGTGAGCTGAGAAAACAGAACCAGTTGGATGAATCGATCCATCCTCAATGATGTAGAGCAGGAACTCTGGTCTGGATCGCTGATATTGTCGGTACCACTGGATATTTCTGATAGCACCCTCATATGTACAGGTCAGGTCGATGTTTCTGCCCTCTGCAACATGTTCTTCAGTACTTTCTGGCTTTATGCTGTTCATGGAACCCAGGGCTGCAAAATGAGTACTATTCACGTCAGTTATCATTAACTTACACAGATAAACCTCTAGTTATGAAATATCTTATTAATTCAGCAGATTATATGAGACTTTGATCTCTGTTCTAACACTCACCTATAAAGGGAGAGAAAAGTAAAAACAGGTAAAGCAACATGTCTTTGGAGTTGTTAAAGCCAAACAGACAGCAGATGAGCAATGTTCTTCCACTGCAGTAGAATGAAACCCTAAACAGCCTCTCTGACGTGCAGCCCTTCTTCTCAACATCAAGCTGATTGTGCTTTTAGTTCCTCAAACATTTCTGCTCTGGAAACAGACATAATCTCATTGGTTGAGTTAAACATCAGTGAGTGGGGCCAGAGAATAACCTTATGCTGAAAGTGTTACGACCGGCTCACAGGCCACAAAAAAAGAGGGAGATGTACAGCAACTTAACAATAATAATGTGACATTTATTAAATCATATTTCAAATAAGAGAAATGTGTGGTGTGATTGTCAGTATCAGTCTTCATTAGTCTCACATTCACATCTAAGTGTAACATATTCTTCTTCTGTTTTACTGAATTCATCTCCTACAGGATATGTTTTGTCTCCAGCTATTAATCCTGAAAAAAGTAAACAAAATGAAGTCATTAAACTAACATTGTTCATGAGGCTGAGAGGAGAAGACAGTGAAACATTTCAACTGTACAATGTTACTCTGGACAGGAACAGTTCAACTGTTCAGTGAGTTCTGCTCTGAACTGCAGTTTATATTCATCTTTAGAAAATAATAAAACCATGTTGTTCTTTGTATCTTACAAAAGAAAAGAGCAGCAAGAATAATCCACAGCCAATGTTTCATCTCTACAACAAGGTTTAAATCAACAGGAGAAATTAGCTGATGTTCAACATTCAGTCTGAGAATTGTTCTCTTCACAGCAACACTCATTATTGACTGAATGGTTGAACACAGTGCAGAAGTAGTGCACCTCCTACTAGATAATGTTGCCCTCTAGTGGAGATAAAAAGTTCAGTACAACAGCGTAGAAAATAAAGTCTTCCAGCAGCTTCTCAGTGTGTCAGCTTGTGTTTTTGTACAGAGACTGTGGGTTTGCTGTCACTGTGGGCCTCACAGCACAGTAGTACAGAGCAGAGTCTGTCACTGCAGCAGAGGAGATCTGAAGAACCATTTTGGTTTTATCCTCAATTACTGAAACAGACAGTCCAGAGTTTGTTTCATTTTGCGTTCCAGAGTGAAAGATGAGGAACTCTGGTGGATTTCCTGAATTTTGTCGATACCAGAAGAAATTATCATTATATTCAGCTTGTTTGGAGTATCTGTAGGACAGAGTAACAGAGCTGCCTTCTAAACTGTTCTCTTCTGTCTCTAATGGAGTGATATCTTCACAGCTGACACCTAAAGGAAGAGATAACTGTTATTTTCAAAAAAGAATTCACATTCAGATACTTAGAAACTTTTCCATGCTGTATAATCTAACGTACCTGTGAGGACGGAAAGAAACATCAGAGAAAACACACATTGCTGCAGTGACAGCATGTTGAATAAAGGTAATGTTGATGGTTTGTGTATTGAACTCTGTTGAATATAGAAGTTCCTCTCTCTTCTATAGTTCAGTAACAGCTCAGCTCCTCCCTGACTCTCTCCGTCTCCTCGTAGCTCTCTATATTCACTTTTCTCATTTACACTTCAATGGTAAGGTGATTCTAGACTACATCATGAAACATATTGAAGTTTAACAGTGTGTGTCTCCCTCTGGTGGATGTTGTGGAGTATTGTGTTGTCTTTGCTCCAAAGGTTTTTGTACAGAGTTTTGGTGTTTCCTGTCACTGTGGGCCTCACAGCACAGTAGTACACAGCAGAGTCAGACAGCTTAGCTGAGGAGAAGTTCATATGGATTTGGTTGTCCTTCACTTTAATCTTCAGTCCAGCGATTGGAGTTGTCAATATTCCTCTTGTTCCTAAATGAGAGATGATGAACTCTGGTGGTTTTCCTGGATATTGTCGATACCAGCAGAAATAATCACTAGGTGACAAATCCAAGTATCTGTAGGACAGAGTAACAGAGCTGACTTCTAAAATGTTCTTTTCTGTCTCAACTGGAGTTAGTTCTTCACTGCTGACACCTAAAAGAAGAGATAATTTATCATTGCATTTTATAAATCTCACTGATTCAACAGATTAAGAAAATATTGAAACTAAAGTTTTCCTTGATACAGAATCTAACAAACCTGTTACAATAATGAGAAACATCAGATAAAACACACAATGCTGCAGTGATAGCATGTTGAATAAAGGTAATGTTGATGGTGTGTGTATTGAATTCTGTTGAATATAGAAGTTCCTCTCTCTTCTATAGTTCAGTAACAGCTCAGCTCCTCCCTGAATGTCTTTATCTCCTCTTAGATCTGTATCTTCACCTCTCTGTTAAGGCCTTTTTACAGTCACTGCAGCCGACCAGTCGCGCGTCAATGTGACGTCAAGATGACGTAGACCTCTGGTCGTGCACGACTCTATTTTTTTCAGCAGCACGCGACAAAGCAGAAACAGGAAGCATGGACGAGTTTGAGGGCAACCGGATGCCAGGACTCTCAGAGTGACTGCAAGTCTCCCCTGTAAACTTACTGGGTTAAGATGAGTTTGAAGTTTATCATTGTGTGACTCCCTCTGGTGGATGTTGTGGAGTATTGTGTTGTCGTTGCTCCAAAGGTTTTTGTACAGAGTTTTGGTGTTTCCTGTCACTGTGGGCTGCAGAGCACAGTAGTACACAGCAGAGTCAGACAGCTGAAGCTTCTGGATCTTCAGAGGAACTGACTTATCTTTGATTGTAGCATCAACTCTCTCTTGCTCTTTAGAATTATCAGTTGTTACAGAGTAACGTCGCAAAATAATCTTTGGGTAGTCATTTTCTCCTTGTTTGTACCAAAACAATGTGGGACTTGGATCAGTTGTCTCAAATGTACAGCCAAGAGTAACTGTCTCTCCTTCAGTAGTAATGGCATCTCCTGTTGGCTGGATCACTCTGTCTTGTCCTTTACACTCTGGGGAAGATGAGAACATGCAGAGGAAGAGATGAATCAATAAAGATGATTGATTAAAGGAGAACAATCAGTATTTTCAATAGTTACCTAGCCAGAGAGTCAGATACAGGATGTTAGTTAGCCAGTGTTTCATGTCTGCAGTGAGAGGGGAGGAGAGAGAGGAAGAGCATTGATACTCTGAAGGATCTGGGCCTTCACATCATTGGTCCTTCCTCTTTATCATCTGTTGAGGACAGAGGTGGGACCAAGTTACTGTTTTGCAAGTCACAACTAAGTGTCACGTCATTTTCACTGAAGTCCCAAGTCAAGACAAGGATGTACTGAGTGACGTCTTAAGTCAAGTTCCAATTCCTTAACATTGTGTTTCGAGTCCTAAACAAGTCATGAAGCAATCTTCACCAAATATAGACTACAAAGTTGTAATTATTTAAATTCACCCAAATCATGAATGCCTTTTCAAACATATATTCATTTTTATACCAGGTGTTTATCAAGTGCTACTGAACTTGTTAACTCTGACTCTGCACTCTCCTACTTTCATAATGTTTTATGTCTAAATTGTTTGTACCTGCTGCTCCTGTGCACTCTGCTGTGTTTGAGGAATTTAAGCCAGTTTCTGTGACGGTGCTTACTGAGGTAGTGCAACACATGCAACCTACCTACTGTCCCTTAGACATTGTTCCCACCAGGATGGTGAAGGATGTTTTAAATACCACCATTGGGTCGAGTCTACTTACGTTTTTAAATTCTTGTCTTAGTTTAGGTTCTGTCCCAGATGCCTTTAAACGTGCGGTGGTCAGGCCCCTACTTAAGAAGCCTCATCTTGACCCCACAGTGTTGTCCAGTTTTAGACCAGTCTCTCATCGGCCTTTTCTTTCAATGGTTTTGGAAAAAGTTGTATTCAAACAGTTACAAACCTTTTTACAACAGAGCTCTGTGGTTATAAAGTTTTAATCTGGTTTCAGATCACATCACAGCATCTCTGCACTATTGAGAGTACACAATGATATTGCCTTGTCTGTAGATGATGGGAATCTTGCTGTTTTAGTGCTCTTGGACCTCACAGTCGCTTTTGATACAGTGGACCATGAAGTCCTCCTCTCTCGTCTTGACGAAGGCTCGGCACTTAAATGGTTTAGCTCCTATGTAGAAAATAGGAGCTTCTCTGTCATGATTGGTGACCTCTCCTCATCACCAGCTCCTCTCTCTTGTGCTGTACCTATGGGTTCAATACTTGGCCCCATCCTGTTTTCCTTATTCATGTTGCCTTTAGGGTCTATTATATATACTGTATGATAGGCAAGCACAACCTGTGATTTCATTGTTATGCAGATGATTTGCAAATTTATTTGCCTATGAAACTGAATGACAGTGTCGCACTAAACTCCCTGATTAGTTGTATTAATGATATTAAGTTGTGGCTTTTACAAAACTTTCTTAATTTGAATGAAGATAAAACTGAGTGTATTACCTTCAGTACTTCATGCATGCCAAACGGTCCAGCTTTGAGTTTGGGAGCTCTGGCTTCGTACACTAAGCCAGCTGTCAAAAATTTGGGGGTTACATTTGATTGCAGCATGAAATTTGATGAGCAGATCAGCAATGTTGTTAGTGTGGTGACTTTTAATAGTAATGCTGTGATGCTGTATGAAGAGGAATCCGCCGATACTGTTCTTGATTATAAAAGGTTTTATTACAATTCAAGATTTTCAGCATCCTTTTAACAAACTCCTGCAGAGAGTTTGAAGAACAACCAACCCAATTTTTCCAATAAGTCGTTCTGCCTTTTCTTTGTGTGCATATGGTATATATTCTGTGCATTGCATTAACATGATTGGGTCAGAACTGACCAATGATACCTTCTTTTCTGGCACATCTCCAAATAAGGACTCTTCTGTCCAAGAGGGCTCTTCTGCTCATGTTAACAGTTTCCAGATGTTTCAGTAAAAGTAGGGTAAGGGTCAAAGGAATCCCTTACAAAAATCTTAAGTACAAATGTATATAAAGTTATGAACTGTTCAGATACCACATTAGAATGAGCCTTTTCCAGCTTCCTCTCCCGGCTAAAGTTAAGCCGTTCCTTAACAGGCATGATCTAGAAATAGCTCCTCCCTGAGTCTCTCCGTCTCCTCGTAGCTCTGTATTTTCACTTCTCTCTCTTAAACATTTAAGGTAAAGAAATTCTAAATTACATCATATTGAAGTTTAACAGTGTGTGAGTCCCTCTAGTGGATGTTGTGGAGTATTGTGTTGTCTTTGCTCCAAAGGTTTTTGTACAGAGTTTTGGTGTTTCCTGTCACTGTGGGCTGCAGAGCACAGTAGTACAAAGCAGAGTCAGACAGCTGAAGCTTCTGGATCTTCAGAGGAACTGATGTCTTGTTGATTGTAGCATCAAATCTATCTAACTGGAACTCTGGAGCATTTTCTTTTGAGTTTGAGAAACGCTTCAGCATGTACTTTGGGAAATCATTTACTTCTTGTTTGTACCAGAACAAATAGGGAAATGTTTCACTGGTCTCAAATGTACAGTCAAGAGTAACTGTCTCTCCTTCAGTAGCAATGACATCTCCTGTTGGCTGGATCACTCTGTCTTCTCCTTTACACTCTGGGGAAAAGGAGAACATACAGAGATTGATATGAATCAATAAAGATGATTGATTTAAAGCAGAAGAGTAGGTTTAAAGTGTAAATAATCTGGATTTCCCCTTACTGCTGTTTTATGTCAGAGAAAACCATCTAACATGTTATTTAGAATGAATGAGATACCAACAGAAATGATCTGTTTTTGCTTCTTTTTGCTTCTCTTCTGTGCATTAAAACACTCTTTTTATCTTACCAAAGAGAAGAGCAGAAAGAATAATCCACAGCCAATGTTTCATCTCTACAACAAGGTTTAAACCAACAGGAGAAACTAGCTGATGTTCAACATCCAGTCTGAGAATTGTTCTCTTCACAGCAGCACTTATTATTGACTGAATGGTTGAACACAGTGCAGAAGTAGTGCACCGCCTACTAGATAATGTTGCCCTCTAGTGGAGGTACAAAGTTTGGTACAACAGTGTAGAAAAAAAGGCTTCAAGCAGCTTGTTAGTGTGTCATCTTGTGTTTTTGTACAGAGACTGTGGGTTTGCTGTCACTGTGGGCCTCACAGCACAGTAGTACAGAGCAGAGTCTGTCACTGCAGCAGAAGAGATCTGAAGAACCATTTTCATTTCATCCTTACTTACGGAAACTGACACTCCAGAGTTTGTAGTTTGCATTATTTCTCCTGATTCCAGATGAGAGATGAGGAACTCTGGTGGCATTCCCGAATATTGTCTATACCAGAAGAAATAATCAGCAGAACCTTTGGAGTATCTGCAGGACAGCGTAACAGAGCTGCCTTCTAAACTGTTCTCTTCTTTCTGGACTGGAGTGAGTTCCTCACAGCTGACACCTAAAAGAAGATATAACTCTGTTATTTCATGTTGCAAAAGACTTAAAATTAACATTCAGATGTTTTTGGAATAAAGTTTTCATGCTGCATAATCTAACATACCTGTGAGGATGAAAAGAAACATCAGAGAAAACAGAAAATGCTGCAGTGACAGCATGTTGAATAAAGGTAATGTTGATTTTTTGTGCATTGAATTCTGTTGAATATAGAAGTTCCTCTCTCTTCTATAGTTCAGTAACAGCTCAGCTCCTCCCTGAGTCTCTCTGTCTCCTCGTAGCTCTGTATTTTCACTTCTCTCAGTTAAACTTCTAAGTTAAAGTGATTCTAGACTACATAATAAAGTTTAACAGTGTGTGTCTCCCTCTGGTGGACATTGTGGAGTATTGTGTTGTCTTTGCTCCAAAGGTTTTTGTACAGAGTTTTGGTGTTTCCTGTCACTGTGGGCCTCAGAGCACAGTAGTACACAGCAGAGTCAGACACTTCAGCAGAGGAGATCTGCAGATCAACTTGATTTATCTCCTTATTCAGTTCAGCAGTCAGTCGAGGGTGAGGAGGTTTTGCCTCCACTACTGAAGGCGATGTTGAATCAATGATCAGGAGAAGGAACTGAGGAGCTGATCCAGGATCCTGTCGATACCACTGGAGATTATCAGCTTTAACTGAATAAGTACAGGACAGAGTAACACTACGGCCCTCTGATGAAAAGACTTCAGCACTGCTGGCAGTAATATCATCTTCCATCGTGTTACCTAGTGAGGAAAACAATATGTTATATTTACACTTCTGTTACAAAGTCACACAACTAACATTTGAAAAACATCTCTGACATTTTTAAGTAAAGCAGATTATGCTGTTAACAAGTTATTAATCATTTATTAGAGATAACGTGATGAAATCTAGATTTGTATTTTTAAAGTTTGAACTCCATCTAAAATCTGAACTGCATTTGTAAAACTTTGAAAATGTCTTTGTATTTCAGGATTTATAATCACTAACATACGTACCTATGAGAGTGAAGCAGAACAGAATTGCAGTGAGTTTGTCCATGTCTGCAGAGGTGAAATGCTGTTTTTGAATGTTCAGGATGAATATGTTTTGTGAGTTGTTTGGTCTGATGTTCACAGCTGGAATCAAACAGTTCTCTGTCATGAAGACACCTCTGCAGTCAGTAGGAGGAGACTCAGATGTTGAATTAGTTTCATTTCTTCAAGTCTTCATCACAACTGTGTTTCATTAGTGAAAAGAATCCAGACTGTCTCATGAAATACATTGGAGTTTAACAGTGTGTGACTCGCTCTGGTGGATGTTGTGGAGTATTGTGTTGTCTTTGCTCCAAAGGTTTTTGTACAGAGTTTTGGTGTTTCCTGTCACTGTGGGCTTCACAGCACAGTAGTACACAGCAGAGTCAGACAGCTGGAGCTTCTGGATCTTCAGAGGACCTGATCTTAACTTGGAATTGTGTGTAGATGAAAATCTCTCCCTGAACTCGTCTGCTGTGTTCCCTTCATCCCCTTGAAAGCGGCTGAGAATGAATTTGGGGCTGTTCTTTCCATCCTGTTTGTACCAGAAGAGATAATTAGTAGTTGAACTGCTGTTATATTGACAGCCAAGTGTTACTGCCTCTCCTTCAGTAGCAGTCACATCTCCTTTTGGTTGCAGCACGTTGTCTTTTTGTGCTCTGCATTCTGTAAAACAGCAACAAACAGAATCAGTGTGCTGTTAAATAATCATATCAATATTGGATTGATATCAAAGAAACAGAGTTGTGTTCATACCAAGGCTCATAGCAGCCAGCAACACTGAGATGAACAGAGGCTTCATATCTGCAGTGTGGAGTAACTCTGAGCTACAGCAAGTATAAAGAAGGCTGTGATCTCTCTGTTTAGTCTTCATCAACACTAAGTTGGTGGATTAGAAGGAGGAACCTGATCACAGTGACAGGGCTCATTCACAGCCCTGGGTTATTCCCCCTACTGACAACTTTACACCTAACACATGTTGTGCCTCTCTCCTTTCTTAGTGTAACATTTCTTGTATGAAGTGATCTTTGTAGTTTTCAGCTGACATGGTTCCTGTTTGTTCTTAAACGTATAAAAGGTGGTAATTGTAGTGAACCTGTACATGCCTTTTCATATTTCTTTCTAGAAAGTTTGAAAGTGAACTGAGACTTAATATTTCAACATGTTATGTGTTATGCTTTTTTCAGAATATCTTTTGAATTCAAAGTGACAGTTTAGTATCTTTTGGTCCTCTGCAGCGTTTGAGGTCAAATTCAACGACAGTGAAGTTGTTAGAAAAGCTTCTTATTTAATGAAATTCTTAAGTTAGTAAAATCTTCGGCGGTACAAATGTGATTCTACTGAGTTCTTCTGTGAATTATGATGTTATGTAATATAAACAACCAGTGATTTCAGTTGTATTAGTGTTTCAGTGTCTATTTGGGATGCAGATCAACATGTTGAACAATGGAAGGAGCTCATTGTGGCCTATCTATTTTCATCGTTTCTATCGGCAGTTGGTATGAACAGGGCCAAAAGTTTAAGTCCGGTGGATTCCATAGTTACATGTCTGCGACCGGCACAACATTTCCTACATTTTGACCAACCATGATGTATGAAGAGTGAAAACTGTAGGGGAGAGAGCAATGTGTTTGGAAATTTTCAGAGAATCGTACTGCAGCTCCCCCCTCTGTCCTCCCCTCTAACTCTCAACATTCTGGCCCCATACACACACATCGGAAAATCTGAAACGGTCTGAAAACTGGACGATACGTTAACTGTGATTTGGTAGAAACCGTGCTTGATATCAGAACGCCCATTCAGCCCAATAAAGGCCAAAGTCTTGTCTTTGTTTCAACCATTTTAAATATTTTCAACATTAAAGTATGGAAATACAGCATGGCCTCAAAGAGGGGTTGTTTTGAGCTATGATAAACGATTTCCCGAAGATTTCCGTTTAAAGTCTATGGGAAATTTTAACATTGTGGCCTAATGGCCCACAGGGTATGAAGAGGATTTAGTAGGTAAGTCAGTGTCCATTTATTCGTTGTCTTGTGTTTGAACCATCATACATTTGGTTTTGTCGTTGATGTGGATTTACTGCTCATTTGGATCCTCCCACAGTGCTACATTAGCAGCTGTAACCACAGGGACTCTGATAAAACTGGAATAATCTGAATCCATCTGATATGAAGCTGTGGTTTGAATACCACTTCCCTCCTCTTTGAAGAGCAGTCAGATATCTGTGTTCAGGTTTTTGTACAGCCTCTTCTACACTTTGTATCACTGTGTTTCTAGAGCACAGTAGTAGAGACCTGTGTCTGCCAGGGTCAGTGTATTTATGGTCAGTTCAGTTGTTTTCTTTGTTGTTTTGGATTCATATCGCTTATCTGGGATATATTCACTACTACTAAGGTCTCTTGCTCCTTTCCAGAGTATAAACTGAGGTGCCTGAAGGTCCAAATGATGTATGTACCAGTGAAGTTGAATATAGTCTTCATTAGTCTCATATTCACATCTAAGTGAAACAGATTCTCCTTCTGTTTTATTGAATTCATCTCCTACAGGATATATTTTGTCTCCAGCTATTAATCCTGAAAAAAGTAAAGAAAATGAAGTCATTAAACTAACATTGTTCATGAGTCTGAGAGGAGAAGACAGTGAAAATGTCAACTGTACATTGTTACTCTGGACAGAAACAGTTCAACTGTTCAGAGATTTCTGCTCTGAACTGCAGTATATATAGACGATAATAAAATCATGTTGTTTTTTGTATCTTACCAAAGAAAAGAGCAGCAAGAATAATCCACAGCCAATGTTTCATCTCTACTACGAGGTTTAAACCAACAGGAGAAACTAGCTGATGTTGAACATTCAGTCTGAGAATTGTTCTCTTCACAGCAGCACTTATTATTGACTGAATGGTTGAACACAGAGCAGAAGTAGTGCACCTCCTACTTGATAATGTCGCCCTCTAGTGGAGGTAAACATTTAATTACAACAGTGACGGGACAAAGTCTTCCAGCAGCTTGTCAGTGTGTCAGCTTGTGGTTTTGTTTCTGTTGAAGATCTCTCAGCATTTACACCCTGGTTTTTAAGAACACTGTTGTTCAATAAAAGGAGGAGCTGGAAGGTTTTTGTACGGAGACTGTGGGTTTGCTGTCACTGTGGGCCTCACAGCACAGTAGTACAGAGCAGAGTCTGTCAATGCAGCAGAGGAGATCTGCAGAACCATTTTGGTTTTGTCCTCACTTACAGAAGCAGACAGTCCAGAGTTTGTTTCATTTTGCATTACAGAGTGGAAGATGAGGAACTCTGGTGGTTTTCCTGGATATTGTCGATACCAGAAGAAATAATCAGCAACAGTTGCTTGTTTGGAGTATCTGTAGGACAGAGTAACAGAGCTGCCTTCTAAACTGTTCTCTTCTGTCTCTAATGGAGTGAGTTCTTCAAAACTGACACCTAAAGGAAGAGACAACTGCTATTAGATGTGGTAAAAGATTTAAATAATTCTTCGCAATCAGATGTTATTAGGATTACATTTTTTTTAAGCTGCGTAGTCTAACATAATGTAGCTGTGAGGATTGAGAGAAACAGCAGAGAAAACACACAATGCTGCAGTGACAGCATGTTGAATAAAGGTAATGTTGATGGTGTGTGTATTGAACTCTGTTGAATATAGAAGTTCCTCTCTCTTCTATAGTTCAGTAACAGCTCAGCTCCTCCCTGAGTCTCTCTGTCTCCTCGTAGCTCTGTATTTTCACTTCTCTCAGTTACACTTCTAAGGTAAAGTGATTCTAGATTACATAATAATGAAGTTTATCAGTGTGTGACTTCCTCTGGTGGATGTTGTGGAGTATTGTGTTGTCTTTGCTCCAAAGGTTTTTGTACAGAGTTTTGGTGTTTCCTGTCACTGTGGGCTTCACAACACAGTAGTACAGAGCAGAGTCAGACACCTCAGCTGATGGGATGTTCATGTGGATTATTTTGTCCTCCACTTCAATCTTCATTACAGGGATTGGAGTTGTCAATATTCTTCCATTTCCTAAATGACAGATGATCAACTCTGGTGGTTTTCCGGGATATTGTCGATACCAGTAAAACTGATCACTACCAGTTGCTTGTTTGGAGTATCTGTAGGACAGAGTAACAGAGCTGCCTTCGAAATTGTTCTCTTCTTTCTCTACTGGAGTGAGTTCTTCACAGCTGATACCTGAAGGAAGAGAACACTTTGTTATTTCATGTTGTAAAAGACATACAACATTATTCACAATGAGATGTTAGTAGGATTACATTTTTTCAAGCTGCATAATCTAACATACCTGTGAGAATGGAAAGGAACATCAGAGAAAACACACAATGCTGCAGTGACAGCATGTTGAATAAAGGTAATGTTGATGGTTTGTGTATTGAACTCTGTTGAATATAGAAGTTCCTCTCTCTTCTATAGTTCAGTAACAGCTCAGCTCCTCCCTGAATCTCTCCTTAAAGTGATTCTAGACTATATATTGATTGAAGTATAACAGTGTGTGACTCCCTCTGGTGGATGTTGTGGAGTATTGTGTTGTCTTTGCTCCAAAGGTTTTTGTACAGAGTTTTGGTGTTTCCTGTCACTGTGGGCCTCACAGCACAGTAGTACACAGCAGTCTTTTACTTCAGCAGAGAAGATGTTCATATGGATTATTTTGTCCTTCACTTCAATCGTCAGTCCAGGCATTGGGCTTTTCATTGTTGATCCTGTTCCTAAATGAGAGATGATGAACTCTGGTGGTTTTCCTGGATATTGTCGATACCAGTAAAACTCATCACTACCAGCTGCTTGTTTGGAGTATCTGTAGGACAGAGTAACAGAGCTGCCTTCTAAACTGTTCTCTTCTTTCTCTACTTGAGTGAGTTCTTCACAGCTGATACCTAAAGGAAGAGATAACTCTGTTATAGCCTTGAGAAATGTTCCACATTCAGAAAACATTGAAGTCAAACTTTCCTTAACGTAGAATCTAACAAACCTTTTAAAATAACTAGAAACAGCAGTGAAAACATACAATGCTGCAGTGACGCATGTTGAATAAAGGTAATGTTGATGGTTTGTGTATTGAACTCTGTTGAATATAGAAGTTCCTCTCTCTTCTATAGTTCAGTAACAGCTCAGCTCCTCCCTGAATCTCTCCGTCTCCTTGTAGCTCTGTATTTTCACTTCTCTCTGTTACACTCCTAAGATATAATTCTAGACTAAATCATGAAAAATATTGAAGTTTAACAGTGTTTGGCTCCATCTGGTGGACATTGTGGCTGTGCTGGGTGCAAGATTGGGCCCTCAGTTGGTGGATTAGAAGGAGGAACCTGATCACAGTGACAGGGCTCAGTCACAGCCCTGGGTTATTCCCCCTACTGACAACTTTACACCTAACACATTTTGTGCCTCTCTCCTTTCCTACTGTGACTTATCTTGCACATTGTCATCATTTAAAAAGACGATAAGTTTCTAGCTCTTATTGCTATAAAATGATGAAAATATGAATAAGAGATGATGTTTTTCATCGAGTATGATCGTGTCGGTTTCAGAGGGTTTAAGAGAGGAAAGTGCAAGCCATAAAGAGCAGAAAATGCAAGGCATAAAGAGAGGAAAAACGTGAGTTGTAAAGAGCTGGAAATGCAAGGCATAAAGAGAGGAAAAACGTGAGGTACCAAGAGCAGAAAATGCAAGGCATAAAGAGGAAAAATGTGAAGCTTAAAGAACACGGAAAAAGTTCTATTCATGAACTTTCAAGGCTACGTTATGTGATGTCACAAATGATGTCATAGTTAAGGTGGCATCGTCATTTTTATACCACAAGAGACAACACTTCATGATGGAAAATTCCTGTGAAACAATCAATGACACAATGGTGACATCATAGAACCCTATGATGTCACTAGTGATTGAACCAAGTTGTTGATGCAAAGGATTTGTGACATCATCAGTGACACCACAGAACATTGTCTTGAGAGTTTATAAATAGGACCCGTTACCGCCATTAGGTTGTTTTTTGACAATGCCGAGTAGACGCAGACACGCCGCTCGCCCCATTCGTAGACGTAGGAGGACTCGCAGGTCCTCCCATGTCCACAGACGTAGGAGAGTTGTCCGACGCAGACGCGAGGCAACGCTAATAAGCATGTAGGATGAAATGACAGTAGCCTAAGTTCTTTTAAGCCATAGAATAGTATACTTCATTTATCAATTCTTTAATTAACATCAACATAATGTTTGGCAAAAAAAAAAGAAGAACAAAGAAAGAAACCAGGGTTTGGACCGAGTAAGAACAACGAGCCATCATGACATCAGTGTCATCATGTGGTTCCTCTAATGAAGTCAATGATTTCTCACACAAATTAACAGACTCAATCAACAGCAGTAGTTTTATATTGTGAGCACTTTGTGATTAATTAGTTTGAGTCTTGTTTAATTTAAGTTGAAATGTGCTACACAATAATATTATCACCTTATATTCTAAGTGTAATGAAAAACCCATAAAGGCATTGTTAAAAAAAGATAAAAAATCGGTAATAGTGGAAAAGTGAACACGGAAATGATGTTGCATTTGTTTAAAAAAAAATTCTGAATAATTATTTAACTTGATGTTCGTAGTTCCATCCCTCTAGATGATTTTGGTATTCCTTCGGGTTGGGATGTCAGCTGACCCAATCTGGGAAAACTGAATAGATATGTTAAACTAATACAATACTAATATACTATCACTAAAGACACTCTTAAAACTCAAACTAAAAATAGGGAGTAGTGAATGAGAAAAAATACAGAAATTATGTTTTGATTGTTAACAAAAAAAAAAATAGTTACACTTTTAGAAGGTAAAGTGATTCTACATCATAAAAAATATTGAAGTATTGTGTTGTCTTTGCTCCAAAGGTTTTTGTACAGAGTTTGGGTGTTTCCTGTCACTGTGGGCTGCAGAGCACAGTAGTACACAGCAGAGTCTGACACTTCAGCAGAGATGATCTCCAGTTTAACATGTTTCTTTGACTTGTCAATATGAGCTGAGAAATCAGAACCAGTTGGATGAATCGATCCATCCTCAATGATGTAGAGTAGGAACTCTGGTCTGGATCTCTGGTATTGTCGGTACCACTGGATATTGTTGATAGCACCCTCATATGTACAGGTCAGGTTGATGTTCCTGCCCTCTGCAACATGTTCTTCAGTACTTTCTGGCTTTATGCTGTTCATGGAACCCAGGGCTGCAAAATGAGTATTATTCACGTCAGTTATCATTAACTTACACAGATAAACCTCTAGTTATAAAATATCTGGTTAATACAGCAGGTTATATGATACTTTGATCTCTGTTCTAACACTCACCTATAAAGGGAGAGAAAAGTAAAAACAGGTAAAGCAACATGTCTTTGGAGTTGTAAAGCCAACCAGACAGCAGATGAGCAATGTTCTTCCACTGCAGTAGAATGAAAAACTAAACAGCCTCTCTGATGTGCATCCCTTCTTCTCAACATCAAGCTGATTGTGCTTTTAGTTCCTTACACATTTCTGCTCTGGAGACAGAAATAATCTCATTGGTTGAGTTAAACATAAGAGGGCGGGGCCAGAGAATAACCTTTTGCTAAAAGGTAAAAAGATAAAACAGCAGTGAAGAGAAAGAAGACCTTGGATGGATGTTTCTGATGTTGGTTGAGTTGTTGTGTGATTGTTTTAAAGTCTAACATTGTGTGACATTGTGTGACTGGTGGATGTTGTGGAGTATTGTGTTGTCTTTGCTCCAAAGGTTTTTGTACAGAGTTTTGGTGTTTCCTGTCACTGTGGGCCTCAGAGCACAGTAGTACACAGCAGAGTCAGACAGCTGAAGCTTCTGGATCTTCAGAGGACCTGATCTTAACTTGGAATTGTGTGTAGATGAAAATCTCTCCTTGAACTCGTCTGGTGTGTTCCCTTCATCCCCTTGAAAGCGGCTGAGAATGAATTTGGGGCTGTTGTTTCCATCCTGTTTGTACCAGAAGAGATAATCATTATTTGAACTGCTGTTATATTGACATCCAAGTGTTACTGCCTCTCCTTCAGTAGCAGTCACATCTCCTTTTGGTTGCAGCACGTTGTCTTTTTGTGCTCTGCATTCTGTAAAACAACAACAAACAGAATCAGTTCACCGTTAAAGAATCATATCAATGTTGGATTGATGTCAAATAAACAGAGTTGTGTTCATACCAAGGCTCATAGCAGCTAGCAACACTGAGATGAACAGAGGCTTCATATCTGCAGTGTGGAGTAACTCTGAGCTACAGCAAGTATAAAGAAGGCTGTGATCTCTCTGTTTAGTCTTCATCAACACTAAGTTGGTGGATTAGAAGGAGAAACTGATCACAGGGACAGGACTCATTCACAGCCCTGGGTTATTCCCCCTACTGACAACTTTACACCTATTACATTTTGTGTGTCTCTCCTTTCTTAGTGTAACATGTCTTGTATGATGTGGTCTTTGTAGTTTTTAGCTGACATGGTTCCTGTTTGTTCTTGAACTTATATTAGGTGGTAATTGTAGTGACCCCGCAACATGCCTTTTAATATTTCTTTCTAGAAAGTTTGAAAGTAAACTGAGACTTAATATTTCAACATGTTACGTTTTATGCTCTTTTCAGAATGTTTCTAGAATGTAAAGTGACAGTTTAGTATCTTTTGGTCCTCTGCAGCCGTTTGAGGTCAAATTCAAAGATGGTGAAGTTGTTGGAGACGCTTATGTTTTCATGAAATTCTTAAGTTAGTAAAATATTTGGTGGTAAAAATGTTATTCTCCTATCCCGTAGCTACCCACTCTAAGCAAACTGATCACAATGTTTGCCCATTGAGATATGTTGGGGTGGAGTTTGTTAAGAACCCTCCAAGAGGGGGTGATCATGGTAGAAGTCTTCTTCAGGGAGAAACTCTTTGGATTTATTACCTCAACACAATGTCTCCAAATGGGTTAAATGAAGAATTTGATAGAAAACCTTTTCTGTGATGTCTTTTCTTGTGATATTGTGTGTGGGATTGGTCTAATTTGAAAAATATTGTCAATATGGGATAGTGTAGCACATAATGCTATTTTGTAAGTTAGGGTTTTGGCCAATTTTTTTTTTCATTTTTTCATTGTCTGTGTGCATATTTTGTACATGTAATTTTTAACACTAATGGTTTTATGTGGTGACTGTGGTAAAGGTGGTGCTTAGGCCCATCAAGACCTTGGTAATCATTTTAAATGAGCTCAGTTGATTCATGATCAGCCGACCATGTATGTCCAAAAATAAATAAATAAAATAAGGATGTTTCAACAGTGGTTGTCAGCGTCTGAAGCGACGAAAAAGGAGTCTTTCAGAGTGTCTGTGTAACGCACCGGGGAGAGCAGCAGTTAGATAGGATTTAGCGAGTAGTATGTAAGGGCAAATTTCCACCTGTAGTGGTTGGTTGTGGTGGTGGATGGGTGAAACACAAGACTTTCACCCAGGAGAGCGGGGTTTGCATCCCGCATGTTACGCTTGCTATAGTTGCTTTTGTTCTTTACTCCCGCGTGTCACAGAACCGTACGCCCACCCACGACCCTTTCTTAAACCCAACAATGCCGTAGTTCCTGCATGTCATTCAGCCCAATAAAGGCCAAAGTCTTGTCTTTGTTTTTACCTTTTAAACATTTTTCTACATTAAAGTATGGCGATACAGTATGGCCCCAAAGAGGGGTTGTTTTGAGCTATGTTAAGTCATTTCCCGAAGATTTCCCATGAAAATCTGTGGGAAATTTTAACATTGTGGCCTAATGGCCCACAAGGTATGAAGAGGATTTAGTAGGTAAGTCAGTGTCCATTTATTTGTTGTCATGATGTCTTGTGTTTGAACCATCATTCAGTTGGTTTGTCATTGATGTGGATTTGCTGCTCATGTGAATCCTCCCACAGTGTTACATTAGCAGCTGTAACCACAGGGACTCTGATAAAACTGGAATAATCAGAATCCATCTGATATGAAGCTGTGGTTTGAATACCACTTCCCTCCTCTTTGAAGAGTAGTCAGATATCTGTGTTCAGGTTTTTGTACAGCCTCTTCTACACTTTGTATTACTGTGTGTCTAGAGCACAGTAGTAGAGACCTGTGTCTTCCAGGGTTAGTCTATTTATGGTCAGTTCAGTTGTTTCCTCTGTTGTTATGGATTCATATCGCTTATCTGGGATATATTCAGTCTTGTCCTCTCTTGCTCCTTTCCAGAGTATAAACTGAGGCGCCTGAAGGTCAGAATGATGTCTGTACCAGTAAAGTTCAGGACTGCGATATGTTGTCTCATATTTACATTTGAGTTCAACAGAGTCTCCTTCTCTTTTTCTGACTTCATGCGGTTTTACAGGAGAGATTTTGTCTCCAGTTATTATTCCTGAATAAAGTAGAGAAAATGAAGTCATTAGACTAACATTGTTCATGAGGCTGAGAGGAGAAGACAGTGAAAAATGTCAACTGTACAATGTTACTCTGGACGGAAACATCTCAACAGTTTTTTTGTAAGTTCATATAAATCTTTAGAAAATACTGAAACCATGTTGTTCTTTGTATCTTACCAAAGAAAAGAGCAGCAAGAACAATCCACAGCCAATGTTTCATCTCTACAACAAGGTTTAAACCAACAGGAGAAACCAGCTGATGTTCAACATTCAGTCTGAGAATTGTTCACTTCACAGCAGCACTTATTATTGACTGAATGGTTGAACACAGTGCAGAAGTAGTGCACCTCCTACTTGATAATGTCGCCCTCTAGTGGAGGTAAAAAGTTCAGTACAACAGTGACGGAAAAAAGTCTTCCAGCAGCTTGTCAGTGTGTCAGCTTGTGTTTTTGTACAGAGACTGTGGGTTTGCTGTCACTGTGGGCCTCACAGCACAGTAGTACAGAGCAGAGTCTGTCACTGCAGCAGAAGAGATCTGAAGATCCATTTTGGTTTTATCCTTACTTACGGAAACAGACAGTCCAGAGTTTGTATTTTGCATTATTTCTCCTGAGTCCAGATGAGAGATGAGGAACTCTGGTGGTTTTCCTGGATATTGTCGATACCAGAAGAAATATTCAGCACCAGCTCCTTGTTTGGAGTATCTGTAGGACAGAGTAACAGAGCTGCCTTCTAAACTGTTCTTTTCTGTTTCGACCGGAGTGAGTTCTTCACAGCTGACACCTAAAGGAAGAGACAACTGTTATTTCATGTTGTAAAAGACTCAAGAAATGCAGAAAACATTGGAATAAAAATTTTCCTTAATGTAGAATCTAAAATACCTTTTACAATAACTAGTCACAGAATACTAAACACACATTGCTGCAGTGACGGCATGTTGAATAAAGGTAATGTTGATGGTTTGTGTATTGAACTCTGTTGAATATAGAAGTTCCTCTCTCTTCTATAGTTCAGTAACAGCTCAGCTCCTCCCTGAGTCTCTCCGTCTCCTCGTATCTCTGTATTTTCAATTCTCTCAGTTACACTTCTAAGGTAAATATATACATATAAAAAGAATATGATGATATGCAGTAATATTTAAGGAACAATATTATTCTTTTAGTTTTGAAAATATAATTTCAAATAAGTAAATTGTGATTAACCATGTGTCCAACGGAGTGGACTTCATGCATTGCGAAGTATATTTTCCAACGCAAGTCATGTGGTTGATTCATCTTTTATTATGATTATCTTGGTTGCATTTCAGGGCATATTGGGTATATTTATCGTGTCATGTGACTGTCCTGTGACATGGGAGTCACAGGATTTGATCCAATTTCAACATGTAAATAGAGAATGGGAGGACCTAGGACTGAACCCTGTGGTACACCACAAAAAAACACTGCCTGAGAGATCAATAGAGAAAACTATTTCATAGAGAAAAGAACAAAATCAAAACTTGATTCTATGATGCTAACAAGAGTTGAATTTTAGCTCTATTAGTTATGAGAGGTTTTGCTGTTACACTCGGTTTTGATGAGGTATTGTTTATAGTATTATCATTGGTTACTGTTAAATGAAACACTTTTATCTTTAGTGCTAGCTAGCTTTCTGTTATTGTCACCTCTACAAAGGCTCTAAACTATATCATCAAATATTATTAAAAGTTTAACAGTGTGTGACTCCCTCTGGTGGATGTTGTGGTGTATTGTGTTGTCTTTGCTCCAAAGGTTTTTGTACAGAGTTTTGGTGTTTCCTGTCACTGTGGGCCTCACAGCACAGTAGTACACAGCAGAGTCAGACACTTCAGCAGAGGAGATGTTCATTTTGATTTGTTTGCCCTCCACTTCAATCTTCAGTCCAGCGATTGGAATTTTCAATATTCCTCCTTTTCCTAAATGAGAGATGAGGAACTCTGGTGGTTTTCCTGGATATTGTCGATACCAGTAAAACTGATCACTATCAGTTGCTTGTTTAGAGTATCTGTAGGACAGAGTAACAGAGCTGCCTTCTAAACTGTTCTTTTCTGTCTTGACTGGAGTGAGTTCTTCACAGTTGACACCTAAAGGAATAGATAACTTTGTTATTTCATGTTGTATGAGACTCAATGCATGATTAAGATGTTGGAATCAAACTTGTTCATGCTGCATGATCTAACTTACCTGTGAGGATGGAAAGAAACATCAGATAAAGTACACAATGCTGCAGTGACAGCATGTTGAATAAAGGTAATGTTGATGGTTTGTGAATTGAACTCTGTTGAATATAGAAGTTCCTCTAGTAACAGCTCAGCTCCTCCCTGAATCTCTCCTTAAAGTGATTCTAGACTATATATTGATTGAAGTTTAAAAGTGTGTTATTCCCTCTGGTGGATGTTGTGGAGTATTGTGTTGTCTTTGCTCCAAAGGTTTTTGTACAGAGTTTTGGTGTTTCCTGTCACTGTGGGCTGCAGAGCACAGTAGTACACAGCAGAGTCAGACAGCTGAAGCTTCTGGATCTTCAGAGGAACTGATGTCTTGTTGATTGTAGAATCAAATCTTTCTTCCTGGAACTCTGGCGCATTATCTTTTGTGTTTGAGTAACGCGTCAGTATGTACATTGGGAAATCATTGACTTCTTGTTTGTACCAGAATAAAGATGGACCTGGATAAGTTGTCTCAAATGTACAGCCAAGAGTAACTGTCTCTCCTTCAGTGGTAATGACATCTCCTGTTGGCTGGGTCACTGTGTCTTCTCCTTTACACTCTGGGGAAGAAGAGAAAATCCAGAGATTGATATGAATCAATAAAGATGATTGATTTAAAGCAGAAGAGTAGGTTTAAAGTGTAAATAATCTGGATTTCCCCTTACTGCTGTTTTATGTCAGAGAAAACCATCTAACATGTTGTTTATAATGAAGGAGATACCAACAGAAATTATCTGTTTTTGCTTATTTGTGCATTAAAACACTCTTTGCACCTTACCAAAGAAGAGAGCAGCAAGAATAATCCACAGCCAATGTTTCATCTCTACAACAAGGTTTAAACCAACAGGAGAAACTAGCTGATGTTCAACATTCAGTCTGAGAATTGTTCTCTTCACAGCAGCACTAATTATTGACAACACATCATTGGTCCTTCCTCTTTATCATCTGTTGGGGATCTCTCAACATTTTGTAATTTACCTGAAGTTTAACAGTGTGTGACTCCCTCTGGTGGATGTTGTGGAGTATTGTGTTGTCTTTGCTCCAAAGGTTTTTGTACAGAGTTTTGGTGTTTCCTGTCACTGTGGGCTGCAGAGCACAGTAGTACACAGCAGAGTCTGACAGCTGAAGCTTCTGGATCTTCAGAGGGACTGATGTCTTGTTGATTTTAGCATCAAATCTGTCCTTATGGAACTCTGGAGCATTTTCTGCTGTTTTCGAAAAACTTTTCAACATGTACTTTGGGTAATGATTGACTTCTTGTTTGTACCAGAACAAAGTTGGACTTGCTCTAGTTGTCTCAAATGTACAGTCAAGAGTAAGTGTCTCTCCTTCAGTAGTAATGACATCTCCTGTTGGCTGGGTCACTCTGTCTTCTCCTTTACACTCTGGGGAAGAAGAGAACATGCAGAGATTGATATGAATCAATAAAGACGATTGATTTAAAGCAGAACAGTAGGTGTAAAGAGTAAATCATCTGGATTTTCTCTTACTGCTGTTTTATGTCAGAAAAACCATGTAACATGTTGTTTATAATGAAGGAGATACCAACAGAAATTATCTGTTTTTGCTTATTTGTGCATTAAAACACTCTTTGCACCTTACCAAAGAGGAGAGCAGCAAGAATAATCCACAGCCAATGTTTCATCTCTACAACAAGGTTTAAACCAACAGGAGAAACTAGCTGATGTTGAACATTCAGTCTGAGAATTGTTCTCTTCACAGCAGCACTTATTATTGACAACACATCATTGGTCCTTCCTCTTTATCATCTGTTGGGGATCTCTCAACATTTTGTAATTTACCTGAAGTTTAACAGTGTGTGACTCCCTCTGGTGGATGTTGTGGAGTATTGTGTTGTCTTTGCTCCAAAGGTTTTTGTACAGAGTTTTGGTGTTTCCTGTCACTGTGGGCTGCAGAGCACAGTAGTACACAGCAGAGTCAGACAGCTGAAGCTTCTGGATCTTCAGAGGACCTGATCTTAACTTGGAATTGAGTGTAGATGAAAATCTCTCCCTGAACTCGTCTGCTGTGTTCCCTTCATCCCGTTGAAGGCGGCTGAGAATGAATTTGGGGCTGTTGTTTCCATCTTGTTTGTACCAGAAGAGATAATTAGTAGTTGAACTGCTGTTATATTGACATCCAAGTGTTACTGCCTCTCCTTCAGTAGCAGTCACATCTCCTTCTGGTTGCAGCACGTTGTCTTTTTGTGCTCTGCATTCTGTAAAACAACAACAAACAATATCAGTTTGCTATGAAAGATTAATTTCAAGGTTGCATTCATATCAAAGAAACAGAGTTGTGTTCATACCAAGGCTCATAGCAGCCAGCAACACTGAGATGAACAGAGGCTTCATATCGGCAGTGTGGAGTAACTCTGAGCTACAGCAAGTATAAAGAAGGCTGTGATCTCTCTGTTTAGTCTTCGTCAACACTAAGTTGGTGGATTAGAAGGAGGAACCTGATCACAGTGACAGGACTCATTCACAGCCCTGGGTTATTCCCCCTACTGACAACTTTACACCAAACACATGTTGTGTCTCTCCTTTCTTATTGTAACATTTCTTGTATGAAGTGATCTTTGTAGTTTTCAGCTGACATGGTTCCTGTTTGTTCTTAAACGTATATTAGGTGGTAATTGTAGTGAACCTGTACATGCCTTTTGGTAGCACTGCCTATTATGGTACAGTAATAAGATGGTAATAGTGGGGTAACAGTGAGATAATAAAGAGGTAATATATTGGTAATAACATGTAATTACGAAAGTATTAACGTAGTAATACATCACAGTAATAAGACGTAATACTGGGGTGATAAGGTAACAGATGTAATAACATGCAATTACCAATGTAATTAGTAAGAAAGGGTTCGACAATAACCATATGTATATCTAGGTAATGGTAATATAGTTATATTAATATTGTATTAACATGGTAATAATGGGGTAATATATGTTGACATTTTCAAAGTATTATATGCTACAATCAGCATAATACCTTCCAAATTAGATAAAACTTCTTGGAATTTAAAATTGGTAATTACCATATTATAATGCTGAAATTCATCCACCCTTTATGTTCCAAACATTTCCCATTTGTATCAAAATCAGCCATTTGTGTTTTGATCAGTAAATAATTAATTGATGGCTATCAGTATAAACATGTTCATACATGGCATTCCTTTGGAATTTTAAATACAAGGCATCAATACTATAAAATGTGTATGTATCAAATATTACCATGCAAGACAATAGAAATAGGCAGTTTTGCCTTTTGCGGCCCTGATTCATGGTTGTTACACAGAAACTACCAAAAGCGTTTCCAGGTAAGAAGTCACAAGATTAAACATTAACATAAATTATTACCTTGAAACAAAAGGGAAATGTTTGGAACATAAAGGGTGGATGAATTTCAGCATTATAACATGGTAATTACCAATTTTAAATTCCAAGAAGTTTTATCTAATTTGGAAGGTATTATGCTGATAGTAGCCTATAATACTGTGAAAACATAAACATATATTACCCCATTATTACCATGTTATTACAATATAAATATAACTATATTACCATTATCTAGATATACATATGGTTATTGTCGAACCCTTTCTTACTAATTACATTGGTAATTGCATGTTATTACATCTGTTACCTTATCACCACAGTATTATGTCTTATTCCTGTGATGTATTACTACGTTATTACTTTGGTAATTACACGTTATTACCTATGTATTACCTCTTTATTATCTCACTGTTACCCCACTATTACCATCTTATTACTGTACCGTAATATGCAGTGCTACCAGTTTTCAGCTGACATGGTTCCTGTTTGTTCTTGAACATATATTAGGTGGTAATTGTAGTGAACCTGTACATGCCTTTTCATATTTCTTTATAGAAAGTTTGAAAGTAAACTGAGATTTAATATTTCGACATGTTGCATTTCATTATGTTTTCATAATGTCTCTTAAATGTACAGTGACAGTTTAGTATATTTTGGTCCTCTGCAGTCATTTGAGATCAAATTCAAAGATGGTGGAGTTGTTGGAGAAGCTTCTGTTTTCATGATATTCTTAAATTAGTAAAATCTTCAGCGGTACAAATGTGAATCTACTGATTTCTTCAGTGAATTATGATGTTATGGAATATAAACAACCAGTGATTTCAGTTGTATTAGTGTTTCAGTGTCTATTTGGGATGCAGATCAACATGTTGAACAATATAAGGAGCTCATTGTGGCCTATCTATTTTCATCGTTTCTATCGGCAGTTGGTATGAACAGAGCCAAAAATTTAAGTCCGGTGGATTCCAGAGTTAAATGTCTGCGACCGGTACAACATATCCTACATTTTGACCAACCATGATGTATGAAGAGTGAAAACTGTAGTGGAGAGAGCAATTTGTTTGGAAGATTTTCAGAGAATCGTACTGCAGCGCGCCTGTGTCATCCACGGTTAGTGTCTTCCAGGGTTAGTGTCTTTATGGTCAGTTCAGTTGAGTTCACTGATGTTTTGGATTCATATCGCTTATCTGGGATATATTTAGTCGTGCGTTCTCTTGCTCCTTTCCAGAGTATAAACTGAGGTGCCTGAAGGTCAGAATGATGTCTGTACCAGTAAAGTGCAGGCATGTTATGCGTGGTCTCATAGTCACATCTGAGTGTAACAGAGTCTCCTTCTCTTTTACTAACTTCATCTTTTACAGGAGATATTTTGTCTCCAGCTATTATTCCTGGACAAACTAGAGACATGAAGCTATTAGACAAACATCGTCCATGAGGCTGAGAAGAGAAGACAGTGGAAAATGTCAACTGTACATTGTTACTCTGGACAGGAACACTTCAACTAATCAGAGATTTCTGCTCTGAAATGCAGTTTATATAAATCTTTAGAAAGTATTGAAACCATGTTGTTCTTGTATCTTACCAAAGAAAAAAGCAGCAAGAATAATCCACAGAAAATGTTTAATTTCTACAACAAGGTTTAAATAAACAGGAGAAACTAGCTGATGTTCAACATTCAGTCTGAGAATTGTTCTCTTCACAGCAGCACTTAATATTGACTGAATGGTTGAACACAGTGCAGAAGTAGTGCACCGCCTACTTGATAATGTTGCCCTCTAGTGGAGGTACAAAGTTAAGTACAACAGCGTAGAAAAAAGGGCTTCAAGCAGCTTGTCAGTGTGTCAGCTTGTGTTTTTGTACAGAGACTGTGGGTTTGCTGTCGCTGTGGGCCTGCAGATACATTTTCATTTCATCCTTACTTACTTAAACTGACACTCCAGTGTTTGTAGTTTGCATTATTTCTCCTGATTCCAGATGAGAGATGAGGAACTGTGGTTGCTTTCCCAAATATTGTCTATACCAGAAGAAATAATCAGCAGAACCTTTGGAGTATATGTAGGACAGAGTAACAGAGCTGCCTTCTAAACTGATCTCTTCTTTCTGTACTGGAGTGTGTTCTCACAGCTGACACCTAAAAGAAGACATAACTCTGTTATGTAATGTTGCAAAAGACTCAAAATTAACATTCAGATGGTATTGGAATACATTTTTCATGCTGCATAGTCTAACAAACCTGTGAGTATGAAAAGAAACATCAGAGAAAACACACAATGCTGCAGTGACAGCATGTTGAATAAAGGTAATGTTGATGGTTTGTGTATTGAACTCTGTTGAATATAGAAGTTCCTCTCTCTTCTATAGTTCAGTAACAGCTCAGCTCCTCCCTGAGTCTCTCTGTCTCCTCGTAGCTCTGTATTTTCACTTCTCAGTTACACTTCTAAGGTAAAGTGATTTTTGACTACATCATATAAAATATTGAAGTTTAACAGTGTGTGACTCCCTCTGGTGGATGTTGTGGAGTATTGTTTTATCTTTGCTCCAAAGGTTTTTGTACAGAGTTTGGGTGTTTCCTGTCACTGTGGGCTGCAGAGCACAGTAGTACACAGCAGAGTCTGTCATTTTAGCTGAGATGATCCCCAGTTTAACATGTTTCTCTGACTTGTCAATGTGAGCTGAGAAATCAGAACCAGTTGGATGAATTGATCCTCCCTCTGTGATGGAGAGCAGGAACTCTGGTCTGGATCTCTGGTATTGTTGGTACCACTGGATATTGAAGATAGCACCCTCATATGTACAGGTCAGGTTGATGTTTCTGCCCTCTGCAACATGTTCTTCAGTACTTTCTGGCTTTATGCTGTTCATGGAACCCAGGGCTGCAAAATGAGTATTATTCACGTCAGTTATCTTTAACTTACACAGATAAACCTCTAGTTATGAAATATCTGGCTAATACAGCAGGTTATATAAGACTTTGATCTCTGTTCTAACACTCACCTATAAAGGGAGAGAAAAGTAAAAACAGGTAAAGCAACATGTCTTTGGAGTTGTTAAAGCCAAACAGACAGCAGATGAGCAATGTTCTTCCACTGCAGTAGAATGAAAAACTAAACAGCCTCTCTGATGTGCAGCACTTCTTCTCAACATCAAGCTGACTGGGCTTTTAGTTCCTCAAACATTTCTGCTCTGGAGACAGAAATAATCTCATTGGTTGAGTTAAACATAAGAGGGCGGGGCCAGAGAATAACCTTTTGCTGAAAGGTAAAATGATCAAACAGCAGTGAAGAGAAAGAAGATCTTTGGTGGATGTTTCTGATGTCGGTTGAGTTGTTGCGTGATTATCTTAAAGGTACACTATGAGTTCCTGCATGGTCTCTTCTGTTGATAAGGAGCCGCCCTGGGGTCAGCTGAGAGAACAAATACTAAACCGTGCGCACAGAATAAAAATCTGTTCCCTCGGTTTCATAAACCTGCGTAAAATTAGAAACATATTCAGAGATTCGAGCTTCCGGGATAAATTATTCTATAGCGAAATGTTATTAAATCACCAACGTTGTTGCTGGTTTACAAAACCACTGATCATCTATGTACATTGAAGTGATACTGGCGTTAAAGACTTTCTGATCGCTGTCTGATTCTTTGAATGAATGCCCGCATTGCATTGTGGGATATCGGTTTGAATGTGTCTAGCTCAGATCATATCGTAATGTTCTGTATTACAGCATAGTGTAATATTTCACCGGTAATAAGACCAAAATAATGTTATTAAAATAAAGAAATGTATACTATGATGAAATCTAAATAAATGTTGATAGATCTAGCGTTATAGTTTTAAAAGTATAATTAAATATTAAGCGATAGGATTAGGGTGTTTGAGCTAGAAGTAAGACTATCTGAGGTGCGCCAGAGCCTCGTCTCTGTGAAAACAGCTGGTGGTGATGAGGAGTGAAGTCAGTTAGGAGTCAGTCAGTTGGTCAGTTAGTCCATCATGACATCATGTTAGCTGACAAATAACACCTCTTCTCCTTTCTTCATCTCCTCTCCTCCTTTCTTCCTCTCCTCTTCTTGTCCTCTCCTCTTTCTTCTCCTCCTCCAGTGGCAGTACGTGTTGCTAAAGTGATTTGTACGGTGGCCGACAGGGACAAACACCCTGCAACTTAAGAAAACACACGTTATAGACAAAACACAAGCAAATTAAGAAAACATCTTCATTAATTTGACAACACATGTGCAGCATTCAGCATAACTGTTGTGACATGTTCTAAAAGACTTAATAAATGATTCACATTCAGATGTTATTAGAATAAAACTTTTTCATGCTGCATAATCTAACATACCTGTTAGGATGGAGAGAAACATCAGAGAAAACACACAATGTTGCAGTGACAGCATGTTGAATAAAGATAATGTTGATGGTTTGTGTATTGATCTCTGCTGAATATAGAAGTTCCTCTCTCTTCTATAGTTCAGTAACAGCTCAGCTCCTCCCTGAGTCTCTCCTTAAAGTGATTCTAGACTATATATTGATTGAAGTATAACAGTGTGTGACTCCCTCTGGTGGATGTTGTGGAGTATTGTGTTGTCTTTGCTCCAAAGGTTTTTGTACAGAGTTTTGGTGTTTCCTGTCGCTGTGGGCCTCACAGCACAGTAGTACAGAGCAGAGTCAGACAGACTAGCTGATGTGATTTTCATATGAATTTGTTTGTCCTCCACATTAATCTTCAATCCAGGAATTACGTTATTGTTGCTTATTTCTATTCCAGAAGCAGAGTGGGAGATGATGAACTCTGGTGGTTTTCCTGGATATTGTCGGTACCAGAAGAAATAATCACTACTTGCCATTTCCAAGTATCTGTATGACAGAGTAACAGAGCTGCCTTCTACACTGTTCTCTTCTTTCTCTACTGGAGCGGGTTCTTCAAAACTGACACCTAAAGGAAGACATAACTCTGTTATTTCATGTTGTAAAAGACTTAATACATGATTCACATTCAGATGTTATTAGAATAAAAGTTTTCAGGCTGCATAATCTAACACACCTGTTAGAATGAAGAGAAACAGCAGAGAAAACACACAATGCTGCAGTGACAGCATGTTGAATAAAGGTAATGTTGATGGTTTGTGTATTGAACTCTGTTGAATATAGAAGTTCCTCTCTCTTCTAATAGTTCAGTAACAGCTCAGTTCCTCCCTGAATCTCTCCTTAAAGTGATTCTAGACTATATATTGATTGAAGTATAACAGTGTGTGACTCCCTCTGGTGGATGTTGTGGAGTATTGTGTTGTCTTTGCTCCAAAGGTTTTTGTACAGAGTTTTGGTGTTTCCTGTCACTGTGGGCCTCAGAGCACAGTAGTACACAGCAGAGTCAGACAGCTGGAGCTTCTGGATCTTCAGAGGACCTGATCTTAACTTGGAATTGTGTGTAGATGAAAATCTCTCCTTGAACTCGTCTGCTGTGTTCCCTTCATCCCCTTGAACGCGGCTGAGAATAAATTTGGGGCTGTTGTTTCCAACCTGTTTGTACCAGAAGAGATAATCATTAGTTGAACTGCTGTTATATTGACAGCCAAGTGTTACTGCCTCTCCTTCAGTAGCAGTCACATCTCCTTTTGGTTGCAGCACGTTGTCTTTTTGTGCTCTGCATTCTGTAAAACAACAACAAACAATATCAGTTTGCTATGAAAGATTAATTTCAAGGTTGCATTCATATCAAATAAACAGAGTTGTGTTCATACCAAGGCTCATAGCAGCCAGCAACACTGAGATGAACAGAGGCTTCATATCTGCAGTGTGGAGTAACTCTGAGCTACAGCAAGTATAAAGAAGGCTGTGATCTCTCTGTTTAGTCTTCATCAACACTAAGTTGGTGGATTAGAAGGAGGAACCTGATCACAGTGACAGGGCTCATTCACAGCCCTGGGTTATTCCCCCTACTGACAACTTTACACCTAACACATTTTGTGCCTCTCTCCTTTCTTAGTGTAACATTTCTTGTATGAAGTGATCTTTGTAGTTTTCAGCTGACATGGTTCCTGTTTGTTCTTGAACATATATTAGGTGGTAATTGTAGTGAACCTGTACATGCTTTTCATATTTCTTTCGAGAAAGTTTGAAAGTGAACTGAGACTTAATATTTCAACATGTTATGTGTTGTGCTTTTTTCAGAATATCTTTTGAATATAAAGTGACAGTTTAGTATCTTTCGGTCATCTGCAGCGTTTGAGGTCAAATTCAACGACTGTGAAGTTGTTAGAAAAGCTTCTGATTTAATGAAATTCTTAAGTTAGCAAAATCTTCGGCGGTAAAAATGTGATTCTACTGAGTTCTTTTGTGAATTATGATGTTATGTAATATAAACAACCAGTGATTTCAGTTGTATTAGTGTTTCAGAGTCTATTTGGGATGCAGATCAACATGTTGAACAATGGAAGGAGCTCATTGTGGCCTATCTATTTTCATTGTGTCTATCGGCAGTTGGTATGAACAGAGCCAAAAGTTTAAGTCCGCTGGATTCAATAGTTACATGTCTGCGACCGGCACAACATTTCCTACATTTTGATCAACCATGATGTATGAAGAGTGAAAACTGTAGGGGAGAGAGCAATTTGTTTGGAAAGATATCAGAGAATCGTACTGCAGCTCCCCCCTCTGTCCTCCCCTCTAACTCTCAACATTATCTCCCATACACACACATTGGAAAATCTGAAATGGTCTAAAAAACTGGACAATAAGTTAACTGTGATTTGGTAGAAACCGTGCTTGATATCAGAATGCCCATTCAGCCCAATAAAGGCCAAAGTCTTGTCTTTGTTTTAACGTTTTAAATATTTTTTTACATTAAAGTATAGTGATACAGTATTGCCCCAAAGAGGGGTTGTTTTGAGCTATGTTAAGTCATTTCCCGAAGATTTCCAATGAAATTCTATGGGAAATTTTAACATTGCGGCCTAATTACCCACAGGGTATGAAGAGGATTTAGTAGGTAAGTCAGTGTCCATTTATTTGTTGTCATGGTGTCTTGTGTTTGAACCATCATACAGTTGGATTGTCATTGAAGTGGATTTGCTGTTCATGTGAATCCTCCCACAGTGTTACATTGGCAGCTGTAACCACAGGGACTCTGATAAAACTGGAATAATCTGAATCCATCTGATATGAAGCTGTGGTTTGAATAGCACTTCCCTCCTCTTTGAAGAGTAGTCAGATATCTGTGTTCAGGTTTTTGTACAGCCTCTTCTACACTTTGTATCACTGTGTTTCTAGAGCACAGTAGTAGAGACCTGTATCTGCCAGGGTTAGTCTCTTTATGATCAGTTCAGTTGAGTTTTTTAATGTTTTGGATTCATCGCTTATCTGGGATATATTCAGTCTTGTCCTCTCTTGCTCATTTCCAGAGTATGAACTGAGGTTCCTGAAGGTCAGAATGATATCTGTACCAGTGGAGTTCAAGATCATTATACATTGTCTCATATTCTACGACGGAGCATTAGGGCCACATCAAAGAAAAAAAATTAGGAGGAAGATATTTTTTTTTATTTATTTTGCATTTCGAGAATGAAGTCAAAATGTCGAGAATAAAGTCAACATGACGAGAATAAAGTTGAACTATACCATTTCGAGAATAATGTTGAAATGTCGAGATTAAAGTTGAAATGACGAGAATAAATTCTACTCCTTTATTACTTAATCACATTAGAGTGACTGTCCGCCATGCCAACTGCCATGTAGGCAACATCAAAGATATGGGCTACGTCCTTGGAGTGCCGCGCTTGCCGGAGCGCCACTCCTTCAGGTTCAAAGAAGTTGATCAATTGTTTTATTGTGTATTGTGATACAACATATCCTCTCTGTATTGCACGTAGGTGTAACCATCGATACCCTTATTGCATCTGTCCATTACGAGCTTCAGTTTGCAGGAACACGGCCACCTCTTCCAAGTTTGTGTGGTTTCTCCTTCTGAAGAGACGCAATTTTCGGCACAATCTCTTCAAAGTCCTGACACTTACCACCATACTGTGTTTATGTGCTAAAAGAGAAAGAGTTCATGCATTTTGTAGAATACTAGAGGTAAAGTTAGTAGTTTGGTTTATTCTCAAAAATCCGACATGATTCTTGAAATATCAAGTTTTATCTCGACATGTCGACTTTATTCTTAACATTTCGACTTCATTCTCGAAAAAGTATTTCAACTTTATTCTCGTCATGTTGACATTATTCTCGACATTTCGACATTATTCTCGACATTTCAACTTTATTCTCGACATTTCGACTTTATTCTCGAAATGCAAATTAAAAAAATCTTCCTTATTTTTTTTCTTTTGATGTGGCCCTAATGCTCCGTTGTACTTATTCACATCTGACTGTAACAGAATCTCCTCTTTTAGGGACTTCATCTTCTACAGGAGATATTGTTTTTCCATTAATCCTAAAAAATAGAGAAAATAAAGTCATTAGACTAACATTGTTCATTAGGCTGAGAGGAGAAGACAGTGGAAAATGTCAACTGTACATTGTTAATCTGGACAGGAACAGTTCAACTGTTCAGGATTGTAGGTCTAAACTGCAGTTTATACTCATCTTTAGAAAAAAATAAAACCATGTTGTTCTTTGTATCTTACCAAAGAGAAAAGCAACAAGAATAATCCACAGCCAATGCTCCATCTCTACAACAAGGTTTAAATCAACAGGAGAAACTAGCTGATGTTCAACATTCAGTCTGAGAATTGTTCTCTTCACAGCAGCACTTATTATTGACTGAATGGTTGAACACAGTGCAGAAACATTGAAATTTAACAGTGTGTGACTCCCTCTGGTGGATGTTGTGGAGTATTGTGTTGTCGTTGCTCCAAAGGTTTTTGTACAGAGTTTTGGTGTTTCCTGTCACTGTGGGCTTCACAGCACAGTAGTACACAGCAGAGTCTGTCACTGCAGCAGAGGAGATCTGCAGATCCATTTTCATTTCATCCTTACTTACGGAAACTAACAATCCAGAGTTTGTAGTTTGTATTATTTCTCCTGATTCCAGATGAGAGATGAGGAACTCTGGTGGCTTTCCCGAATATTGTCGATACCAGAAGAAATAATCAGCAGAACCTTTGGAGTATTTGTAGGACAGAGTAACAGAGCTGCCTTCTAAACTGTTCTCTTCTTTCTCAACTGGAGTGAGTTCCTCACAGCTGACACCTAAAGGAAGACATAACTGTTATTTCATGTTGTAAAAGACTTAATACATGTTTCACATTTAGATGTTGTTAGAATAAAACTTGTTCATGCTGCATAATCTAACATACCTGTTAGAATGTAAAGAAACAGCAGAAAAAACACACAGTGCTGCAGTGACAGCATGTTGAATAAAGGTAATGTTGATGGTTTGTGTATTGATCTCTGTTGAATATAGAAGTTCCTCTCTCTTCTATAGTTCAGTAACAGCTCAGCTCCTCCCTGAATCTCTCCGTCTCCTCGTAGCTCTGTATTTTCACTTCTTTCAGTTACTCTTCTTATGTAAAGGAATTCCAGACTATATCATATTGAAGATTAACAGTGTGTGACTCCCTCTGGTGGATGTTGTGGAGTATTGTGTTATCTTTGCTCCAAAGGTTTTTGTACAGAGTTTTGGTGTTTCCTGTCACTGTGGGCTGCAGAGCACAGTAGTACACAGCAGAGTCAGACAGCTGAAGCTTCTGGATCTTCAGAGGACCTGATCTTAACTTGGAATTGAGTGTAGATGAAAATCTCTCCTTGAACTCGTCTGCTGTGTTCCCTTCATCCCGTTGAACGCGGCTGAGAATGAATTTGGGGCTGTTGTTTCCATCTTGTTTGTACCAGAAGAGATAATTACTAGTTGTACTGCTGTTATATTGACAGCCAAGTGTTACTGCCTCTCCTTCAGTAGCAGTCACATCTCCTTTTGGTTGCAGCACATTGTCTTTTTGTGCTCTGCATTCTGTAAAACAACAACAAACATAATCAGTGTGCTGTTAAAGAATCATATCAATGTTGGATTGATATCAGAGGAACAGAGTTGTGTTCATACCAAGGCTCATAGCAGCCAGCAACACTGAGATGAACAGAGGCTTCATATCTGCAGTGTGGAGTAACTCTGAGCTACAGCAAGTATAAAGAAGGCTGTGATCTCTCTGTTTAGTCTTCATCAACACTAAGTTGGTGGATTAGAAGGAGGAACCTGATCACAGTGACAGGGCTCATTCACAGCCCTGGGTTATTCCCCCTACTGACAACTTTACACCTAACACATTTTGTGCCTCTCTCCTTTCTTAGTGTAACGTGTCTTGTATCAAGTGATCTTTGTAGTTTTCAGCTGACATGGTTCCTGTTTTTTCTTGAACGTATATTAGGTGGTAATTGTAGTGAACCTGTACATGCCTTTTCATATTTCTTCCTAGAAAGTTTGAAAGTAAACTGAGACTTAATATTTCAACATGTTACATTTCATGCTGTTTTCAGAATGTTTCTTGAATGTAAAGTGAAAGTTTACTATATTTTGGTCATCTGCAGCCGTTTGATGTCAAATTCAAAGATGGTAAAGTTGTTGGAGAAGCTTCTGTTTTCATCAAATTCTTAAGTTATTAAAAACTTTGGTGCTAAAAATGTGATTCTACTGAGTTATTCTGTTAATTATTATGTTATGTAATATAAACAATCAGTGAGTTCAGTTGTATTAGTGTTTCAGTGTCTATTTGGGATGCAGATCAACATGTTGAACAATGGAAGGAGCTCATTGTGGCCTATCTATTTTCATCGTTTCAATCGGTAGTTGGTATGAACAGAACCAAAAGTTTAAGTCTGGTGGATTCCTTAGTTACATGTCTGCGACCGGCACAACATTTCGTACATTTTGACCAACCTTGATGTATGATGAGTGACAACTGTAGGGGAGAGAGCAATTTGTTTGGAAGATTTTCAGAGAATCGTACTGCAGCTCCCCTGTGTCTGCCAGGGTTAGTGTCTTTATGGTCAGTTCAGTTGAGTTCACTGATGTTTTGGATTCATATCGCTTATCTGACATATACAGTGAGGAAAATAAGTATTTGAACACACTGCTATTTTGCAGGTTCTCCCACTTGGAAATCATGGAGGGGTCTGAAATTGTCATCGTAGGTGCATGTCCACTGTGAGAGACAGAAATCACAATGTATGATTTTTTTACTATTTATTTGTATGATACAGCTGCAAATAAGTATTTGAACACCTGAGAAAATCAATGTTAATATTTGGTACAGTAGCCTTTGTTTGCAATTACAGAGGTCAAACGTTTCTTGTAGTTTTTCACAAGGTTTGCACACACTGCAGGAGGGAGTTTGGCCCACTCCTCCACACAGATCTTCTCTAGATCAGTCAGGTTTCTGGGCTGTCGCTGAGAAACACGGAGTTTGAGCTCCCTCCAAAGATTCTCTATTGGGTTTAGGTCTGGAGACTGGCTAGGCCACGCCAGAACCTTGATATGCTTCTTACAGAGCCACTCCTTGGTTATCCTGGCTGTGTGCTTCGGGTCATTGTCATGTTGGAAGACTCAGCCTCGACCCATCTTCAATGCTCTAACTGAGGGAAGGAGGTTGTTCCCCAAAATCTCGCAATACATGGCCCCGGTCATCCTCCCCTTAATACAGTGCAGTCGCCCTGTCCCATGTGCAGAAAAACACCCCCAAAGCATGATGCTACCACCCCCATGCTTCACAGTAGGGATGGTGTTCTTGGGATGGTACTCATCATTCTTCTTCCTCCAAACACGGTTAGTGGAATTATGACCAAAAAGTTCTGTTTTGGTCTCATCTGACCACATGACTTTCTCCCATGACTCCTCTGGATCATCCAAATGGTCATTGGCAAACTTAAGACGGGCCTTGACATGTGCTAGTTTAAGCAGGGGAACCTTCCGTGCCATGCATGATTTCAAACCATGACGTCTTAGTGTATTACCAACAGTAACCTTGGAAACGGTGGTCCCAGCTCTTTTCAGGTCATTGACCAGCTCTTCCCGTGTAGTCCTGGGCTGATTTCTCACCTTTCTTAGGATCATTGAGACGCCACGAGGTGAGATCTTGCATGGAGCCCCAGTCCGAGGGAGATTGACAGTCATGTTTAGCTTCTTCCGTTTTCTAATGATTGCTCCAACAGTGGAAGCTGCTTGGCAATTTCCCCGTAGCCCTTTCCAGCCTTGTGGAGGTGTACAATTTTGTCTCTAGTGTCTTTGGACAGCTCTTTGGTCTTGGCCATGTTAGTAGTTGGATTCTTACTGATTGTATGGGGTGGACATGTGTCTTTATGCAGCTAACGACCTCAAACAAGTGCATCTAATTTAGGATAATAAATGGAGTGGAGGTGGATATTTTAAAGGCAGACTAACAGGTCTTTGAGGGTCAGAATTCTAGCTGATAGACAGGTGTTCAAATACTTATTTGCAGCTGTATCATACAAATAAATAGTAAAAAAGTCATACATTGTGATTTCTGGATTTTTGTTTTTAGATTATGTCTCTCACAGTGGACATGCACCTACGATGCCAATTTCAGACCCCTCCATGATTTCCAAGTGGGAGAACTTGCAAAATAGCAGGGTGTTCAAATACTTATTTTCCTCACTGTATAAGCAAGTAAAACAAGAGTAACCAACCTGATCTCACAGAATTCTGTGAAATGAACACAGCCCCTTAATTCAAAATCAGTGGCAGTTTCAAGGAATCACCAAATATTCTCAATTCCAGGCTTAATCATTTTTAGAAACACTTTATATGGTAAAAACCAGTGGCCACAAATACTGGACTTTAATGTTGAATTACAGATTGTCAGGAAAACTGAAATAATATCATCCAAAGACATGTAAACAGAGAATGAGGGGACCTAGGATTGAACCCTGTGGTACACCACAATAAATCAGCCTTAAAGGGCCGATATGCAGTTTTGGCCGTTTCTTGGCTGTTTTCTGGCTTTTTGCTCGCAGGTTTCTCTATAGATCTCCGCCTACAGCTTCAGAATAGATATTTGGCAGCTCCTATGTTTACTTGTGTCTGAGTCCTCGCTCGGTCAGTCTGCCGTTTCCTCTTTCTCTGTTCCTCCGATAATGCTTTCCTAGCTTTCTGCTTCTTTTTTGCTGGCTCAGCCATGACGATAGTGTGAAAGACTCCATCGCTACCTTGTCCTTATAGCTAGCCGGTTCATGGATGTGTGCAGTGCCGTGAAGCAATTCATTACATCTCGAGACCTGATATCAATCGATACTTCCTGACGCTGAGGCCGGTGGCTCGCCGGCCGAACAATATTTGAAAGTTGTAATGGTGGTTTTTCCGCTCACAGGTGCTAGGGGGAAGCGGACGCCCAATGTGGAAAAAGTCATATAACTATTCCAATGACTCCGAAGCTGTTCAGTTAAGGTAAATTAAGCTAAAGAAACTGCATAGTTCCCCTTTCAGAGAAAAAAAACACACTTCTTTTATAAAGATAAGAACAAAACTATGACCGGATTCTGTGATGCTAACCAGAGTTGAAATAGAGCTCTGTTGGATGTCAGGGGATTTGCTGTTACAATCAGTTATGAGGTATTGTTTATGAACATAATATCCCACAACACCTCATTATCATCAGTTACTGTTGAATAAAACACGTTTTCTTTCATCTTTAGTGCTTCATTTTCTGTTATTGTCACCTCTACAAAGAATCTAGACTGTATCATTACATATTCAATGTTTAACAGTGTGTGACTCCCTCTGGTGGATGTTGTGGAGTATTGTGTTGTCTTTGCTCCAAAGGTTTTTGTACAGAGTTTGGGTGTTTCCTGTCACTGTGGGCTGCAGAGCACAGTAGTACACAGCAGAGCCAGACAGCTGACCTGAGATGATCTCCAAATCAACACGTTTATTTGACTTGTCAATGTGAGCTGAGAAATCAGAACCAGTTAGATGAATAAACCCTCCCTCTGTGATGTAGAGCAGGAACTCTGGTCTGGATCTCTGGTATTGTCGGTACCACTGGATATTGTTGATAGCACCCTCATATGTACAGGTCAGGTTGATGTTTCTGCCCTCTGCAACATGTTCTTCAGTACTTTCTGGCTTTATGCTGTTCATGGAACCCAGGGCTGCAAAATGAGTATTATTCACGTCAGTTATCATTAACTTACACAGATAAACCTCTAGTTATGAAATATCTTATTAATACAGCAGATTATATGAGACTTTGATCTCTGTTCTAACACTCACCTATAAAGGGAGAGAAAAGTAAAAACAGGTAAAGCAACATGTCTTTGGAGTTGTTAAAGCCAAACAGACAGCAGATCAAATCAAAACTTGATTCTATGATGCTAACAAGAGTTGAATTTTAGCTCTATTAGTTATGAGAGGTTTTGCTGTTACACTCGGTTTTGATGAGGTATTGTTTATAGTATTATCATTGGTTACTGTTAAATGAAACACTTTTATCTTTAGTGCTAGCTAGCTTTCTGTTATTGTCACCTCTACAAAGGCTCTAAACTATATCATCAAATATTATTAAAAGTTTAACAGTGTGTGACTCCCTCTGGTGGATGTTGTGGTGTATTGTGTTGTCTTTGCTCCAAAGGTTTTTGTACAGAGTTTTGGTGTTTCCTGTCACTGTGGGCTGCAGAGCACAGTAGTACACAGCAGAGTCAGACACCTTAGCTGAGGAGATGTTCATATGGATTTGTTTGTCCTCCACTTTAATCTTTAATCCAGGGATTAGGTTATTGTTGTTTCCTTCTTTTCCTGAAGCAGAGTGGGAGATGATGAACTCTGGTGGTTTTCCTGGATATTGTCGGTACCAGAAGAAATAATCACTAGTTGACATTTCCAAGTATCTGTAGGACAGAGTAACAGAGCTGCCTTCTTCAATGTTCTCTTCTTTCTCTGCTGGAGTGAGTTCTTCAAAACTAACACCTAAAGGAAGAGATCACTCTATTATTTCATGTTGTAAAAGACTTAATACATGTTTCACACTCAGATGTTATTAGAATAAAACTTTTTCATGCTGCATGATATAACATACCTGTTAAAATGGAAAGAAACATACCTGTGAGGATTGAGAGATACAGCAGAGAAATCAAACAATGCTGCAGTGACAGCATGTTGAATAAAGGTAATGTTGATGGTTTGTGTATTTAACTCTGTTGAATATAGAAGTTCCTCTCTCTTCTATAGTTCAGTAACAGCTCAGCTCCTCCCTGAGTCTCTCCATCTCCTTGTAGCTCTGAATTTTCCCTTCTTTCAGTTACATTACAAATGTAAAGTGATTCTAGACTACATTATGACAAATATTGACGTTTATCAGTGTGTTTCCCTCTGGTGGATGTTGTGGAGTATTGTGTTGTCTTTGCTCCAAAGGTTTTTGTACAGAGTTTTGGTGTTTCCTGTCACTGTGGGCTGCAGAGCACAGTAGTACACAGCAGAGTCTGACAGCTGAAGCTTCTGGATCTTCAGAGGAACTGATGTCTTGTTTATTTTAGCATCAAATCTTTTTTTCTGGAACTCTGGAGCATTTTCTGCTGTGTTCGAAAAGCTTTTCAGCATGTACTTTGGGTAATCATTTTCTTCTTCTTTGTACCAGAACAAAGTGGGGTTTGAATAAGTTGTTTCAAATGTACAACCAAGAGTAACTGTCTCTCCTTCAGTAGCAATGACATCTCCTGTTGGCTGGATCACTCTGTCTTCTCCTTTACACTCTGGGGAAGAAGAGAACATGCAAAGGAAGAAAGGAATCAATAAAGATGATTGATTTAAAGCAGAACAGTTGGTGTAAAGAGTAAATCATCTGGATTTTCTCTTGCTGCTGTTATTTAGAATGAACGAGATACCAACAGAAATTATCTGTTTTTACTTATTTGTGCATTAAAACAGTCTTAGCACCTTACCAAAGAAAAGAGCAGCAAGAATAATCCACAGCCAATGTTTCATCTCTACAACAAGGTTTAAACCAACAGGAGAAACTAGCTGATGTTCAACATTCAGTCTGAGAATTGTTCTCTTCACAGCAGCACTTATTATTGACTGAATGGTTGAACACAGTGCAGAAGTAGTGCACCTCCTACTTGATAATGTTGCCCTCTAGTGGAGTTACAAAGTTCAATACAACAGTGTAGAGAAAAGTCTTCCAGCAGCTTGTCAGTGTGTCAGCTTGTGTTTTTGTACAGAGACTGTGGGTTTGCTGTCACTGTGGGCCTCACAGCACAGTAGTACAGAGCAGAGTCTGTCACTGCAGCAGAGGAGATCTGAAGATCCATTTTGGTTTCATCCTTACTCACGTAAACAGACACTCCAGAGTTTGTACTTTGTATTATTTCTCCTGATTCCAGATGAGAGATGAGGAACTCTGGTGGCTTCCCCGAATACTTTCGATACCAGAAGAAATAATCAGCAGAACCTTTGGAGTATATGCAGGACAGAGTAACAGAGCTGCCTTCTAAACTGTTCTCTTCTTTCTCTACTGGAGTGAGATCTTCACAGCTGATACCTGAAGGAAGAGATAACTCTGTTATAGCCTTGAGAAATGTTCCACATTCAGAAAACTTTCCTTAACGTAGAATCTGACAAACCTTTTAAAATAACTAGAAACAGCAGTGAAAACACACAATGCTGCAGTGACAGCATGTTGAATAAAGGTAATGTTGATGGTTTGTGTATTGAACTCTGTTGAATATAGAAGTTCCTCTCTCTTCTATAGTTCAGTAACAGCTCAGCTTCTCCCTGAGTCTCTCTGTCTCCTCGTAGCTCTGGATTTTCACTTCTCAGTTAAACTTCTAAGATGTGATTCTAGACTAAATCATGTAAAATATTGAAGTTTAACAGTGTGTGGCTCCATCTTGTGGACATTGTGGCTGTACCGGGTGCAAGATTGGGCCCTCAGTTGGTGGATTAGAAGGAGGAACCTGATCACAGTGACAGGGCTCATTCACAGCCCTGGGTTATTCCCCCTACTGACAACTTTACACCTAACACATTTTGTGCCTCTCTCCTTTCCTACTGTGATATATCTTGCACATTGTCATCATTTAAAAACACGGTAAGTCTCTACCTCGTATTGCTATAAAATTATGAAAATATGAATAAGAGATGATGTTTTTTATCGAGTATGATCGTGTCGGTTTCAGAGGGTTTAAGAGAGGAAAGTGCAAGGCATAAAGAGCAGGAAATGCAAGTCATACAGAGGAAAAATGTGAGATGCGAAGAGCTGGAAGTGCAAGGCATAAAGAGGAAAAATGTGAAGCTTAAAGAGCACTGAAAAAGTTCTATTCATGAACTTTCATGGCTACGTTCTGTGATGTCACAGATGATGTCATAGTTAAGGTGGCATCGTCATTTGTATACCACAAGAGACAACACTTCATGATGGCAAATTCCTGTGAAACAATCAATGACACAATGGTGACATCATAGATCCGTATGATGTCACTAGTGATTGAACCAAGTTTTTGGTGCAAAGGATTTGTGACATCATCAGTGACACCACAGAACATTGTCTTGAGAGTTTATAAATAGGACCCGTTACCGCCATTAGGTTGTTTTTTGACAATGCCGAGTAGACGGAGACACGCCGCTCGCCCCATTCGTAGACGTAGGAGGACTCGCAGGTCCTCCCATGTCCACAGACGTAGGAGAGTTGTCCGACGCAGACGCTAGGCAACGCTAATAAGCATGTAGCCCAAGGATGAAATGACAGTACCCTAAGTTCTTTTAAGCCATAGAATAGTATACTTCATTTATCAATTATTTATTTAACATCAACATAATGTTTGGTAAAAAAAAAAAGAAGAACAAAGAAAGAAACCAGGGTTTGGACCGAGTAAGAACAGCGAGCCATCATGACATCAGTGTCATCATTTGGTTCCTCTGATGAAGTCAATGATTCCTCACACAAATTAACAGACTCAATCAACAGCAGTAGTTTTATATTGTGATCACTTTGTGATTAATTAGTTTGAGTCTTGTTTAATTAAAGTTGAAATGTGCTACACAGTAACATTATCACCTTATATTCTAAGTGTAATGAAAAACCCATAAAGGCATTGTTAAAAAAAGATAAAAAATCGTTAGTAGTGAAAAAGTGAACACGGAAATGATGTTGCATTTGTTTAAAAAAAAAAATCTGAATAATTATTTAACTTACCTGGTGATGTTCGTAGTTCCATCCCTCTAGATGATTTTGGTAATCCTTTGGGTTGGGATGTCAGCTGACCCAATCTGGGAAGACTGAATAGATATGTTAAACTAATACAATACTAATATACTATCACTAAAGACACTCTTAAAACTCAAACTAAAAATAGCGAGTAGTGAAGGAAGAAAAAAAAAAATAGTTACACTTTACAAGGTAAAGTGATTCTACATCATGAAAAATATTGAAGAATTGTGTTGTCTTTGCTCCACAGGTATTTCTACAGAGTTTTGGTGTTTCCTGTCACTGTGGGCTGCAGAGCACAGTAGTACACAGCAGAGTCAGACACTTCAGCAGAGATGATCTCCAGTTTAACATGTTTCTTTGACTTGTCAATGTGAGCTGAGAAAACAGAACCAGTTGGATGAATCGATCCATCCTCAATGATGTAGAGCAGGAACTCTGGTCTGGATCGCTGATATTGTCGGTACCACTGGATATTTCTGATAGCACCCTCATATGTACAGGTCAGGTCGATGTTTCTGCCATCTGCAACATGTTCTTCAGTACTTTCTGGCTTTATGCTGTTCATGGAACCCAGGGCTGCAAAATGAGTACTATTCACGTCAGTTATCATTAACTTACACAGATAAACCTCTAGTTATGAAATATCTTATTAATTCAGCAGATTATATGAGACTTTGATCTCTGTTCTAACACTCACCTATAAAGGGAGAGAAAAGTAAAAACAGGTAAAGCAACATGTCTTTGGAGTTGTTAAAGCCAAACAGACAGCAGATGAGCAATGTTCTTCCACTGCAGTAGAATGAAACCCTAAACAGCCTCTCTGATGTGCAGCCCTTCTTCTCAACATCAAGCTGATTGTGGTTTTAGTTCCTCAAACATTTCTGCTCTGGAAACAGAAATAATCTCATTGGTTGAGTTAAACATCAGTGGGTGGGGCCAGAGAATAACCTTATGCTGAAAGTGTTACGACCGGCTCACAGGCCACAAAAAAAGAGGGAGATGTACAGCAACTTAACAATAATAATGTGACATTTATTAAATCATATTTCAAATAAGAGAAATGTGTGGTGTGATTGTCAGTATCAGTCTTCATTAGTCTCACATTCACATCTAAGTGTAACATATTCTTCTTCTGTTTTACTGAATTCATCTCCTACAGGATATGTTTTGTCTCCAGCTATTAATCCTGAAAAAAGTAAACAAAATGAAGTCATTAAACTAACATTGTTCATGAGGCTGAGAGGAGAAGACAGTGAAACATTTCAACTGTACAATGTTACTCTGGACAGGAACAGTTCAACTGTTCAGTGAGTTCTGCTCTGAACTGCAGTTTATATTCATCTTTAGAAAATAATAAAACCATGTTGTTCTTTGTATCTTACAAAAGAAAAGAGCAGCAAGAATAATCCACAGCCAATGTTTCATCTCTACAACAAGGTTTAAATCAACAGGAGAAATTAGCTGATGTTCAACATTCAGTCTGAGAATTGTTCTCTTCACAGCAGCACTTATTATTGACTGAATGGTTGAACACAGTGCAGAAGTAGTGCACCTCCTACTTGATAATGTTGCCCTCTAATGGAGGTAAAAAGTTCAGTACAACAGCGTAGAAAATAAAGTCTTCCAGCAGCTTGTCAGTGTGTCAGCTTGTGTTTTTGTACAGAGGATGTGGGTTTGCTGTCACTGTGGGCCTCACAGCACAGTAGTACAGAGCAGAGTCTGTCACTGCAGCAGAGGAGATCTGCAGAACCATTTTGGTTTTATCCTCAATTACTGAAACAGACAGTCCAGAGTTTGTTTCATTTTGCGTTCCAGAGTGAAAGATGAGGAACTCTGGTGGATTTCCTGAATTTTGTCGATACCAGAAGAAATTATCATTATATTCAGCTTGTTTGGAGTATCTGTAGGACAGAGTAACAGAGCTGCCTTCTAAACTGTTCTCTTCTGTCTCTAATGGAGTGATATCTTCACAGCTGACACCTAAAGGAAGAGATAACTGTTATTTTCAAAAAAGAATTCACATTCAGATACTTTTCCATGCTGTATAATCTAACGTACCTGTGAGGACGGAAAGAAACATCAGAGAAAACACACATTGCTGCAGTGACAGCATGTTGAATAAAGGTAATGTTGATGGTTTGGGTATTGAACTCTGTTGAATATAGAAGTTCCTCTCTCTTCTATAGTTCAGTAACAGCTCAGCTCCTCCCTGACTCTCTCCGTCTCCTCGTAGCTCTCTATTTTCACTTTTCTCATTTACACTTCAATGGTAAGGTGATTCTAGACTACATCATGAAACATATTGAAGTTTAACAGTGTGTGTCTCCCTCTGGTGGACGTTGTGGAGTATTGTGTTGTCTTTGCTCCAAAGGTTTTTGTACAGAGTTTGGGTGTTTCCTGTCACTGTGGGCCTCACAGCACAGTAGTACACAGCAGAGTCAGACAGCTTAGCTGAGGAGAAGTTCATATGGATTTGGTTGTCCTTCACTTTAATCTTCAGTCCAGCGATTGGAGTTGTCAATATTCCTCCTGTTCCTAAATGAGAGATGATGAACTCTGGTGGTTTTCCTGGATATTGTCGATACCAGCAGAAATAATCACTAGGTGACAAATCCAAGTATCTGTAGGACAGAGTAACAGAGCTGACTTCTAAAATGTTCTTTTCTGTCTCGACTGGAGTTAGTTCTTCACTGCTGACACCTAAAAGAAGAGATAATTTATCATTGCATTTTATAAATCTCACTGATTCAACAGATTAAGAAAATATTGAAACTAAAGTTTTCCTTGATACAGAATCTAACAAACCTGTTAGAATAATGAGAAACATCAGATAAAACACACAATGCTGCAGTGATAGCATGTTGAATTAAGGTAATGTTGATGGTTTGTGTATTGAATTCTGTTGAATATAGAAGTTCCTCTCTCTTCTATAGTTCAGTAACAGCTCAGCTCCTCCCTGAATGTCTTTATCTCCTCTTAGATCTGTATCTTCACCTCTCTGTTAAGGCCTTTTTACAGTCACTGCAGCCGACCAGTCGCGCGTCAATGTGACGTCAAGATGACGTAGACCTCTGGTCGTGCACGACTCTATTTTTTTCAGCAGCACGTGACAAAGCAGAAACAGGAAGCATGGACGAGTTTGAGGGCAACCGGATGCCAGGACTCTCAGAGTGACTGCAAGTCTCCCCTGTAAACTTACTGGGTTAAGATGAGTTTGAAGTTTATCATTGTGTGAGTCCCTCTGGTGGATGTTGTGGAGTATTGTGTTGTCGTTGCTCCAAAGGTTTTTGTACAGAGTTTTGGTGTTTCCTGTTACTATTTCAACACGTTTCATGCTGTTTTCAGAATGATTCTTGAATGTAAAGTGACCGTTTAGTATATTTTGGTCCTCTGCAGACATTTGAGATTAAATTCAAAGATGGTGAAGTTATTGGAGAAGCTTCTCATTTCATGAAATTCTTCAGTTAGTAAAATATTTGGCGGTAAAAATGTGAGTCTACTGAGTTCTTCTGTGAAATATGATGTTATAGAATATAAACTAAAAGTGTTTCAGTGTCTATTTGGGATGCAGAACATGTTGAACGATGGAAGGAGCTCATGGTGGCCTAACGGCCCACATGGTATGAAGAGGATTTAGTAGGTAAGTCAGTGTCCATTTATTTGTTGTCATGGTGTCTTGTGTTTGAACCATCATACAGTTGGTTTGTCATTGATGTGGATTTGCTGCTCATGTGAATCCTCCCACAGTATTTCATTAGCAGCTGTAACCACAGGGACTCTGATAAAACTGGAATAATCAGAATCCACCTGATATGAATCTGTGGTTTTAATACCACTTCCCTCCTCTTTGAAGAGTACTCAGATATCTGTGTTCAGGTTTTTGTACAGCCTCTTCTACACTTTGTATCACTGTGTTTCTAGAGCACAGTAGTAGAGACCTGTGTCTGCCAGGGTTAGTATCTTTATGGTCAGTTCAGTTGTTTCCTCTGTTGTTTTGGATTCATATCGCTTATCTGGGATATATTCAAAACTAGTAGCTCCTTTCCAGAGTATAAATTGAGGTGCCTGAAGGTCAGAATGATGTCTGTACCAGAAAAGTAAAGGATTACTATACGTTGTCTCACATTCACATTTGAGTGTAACGGATTCTCCTTCTCTTTTACTGACTTCATGCGGGTTTACAGGAGAGATTTTGTTTCCAGCTATTATTCCTAAAAAAAGTAGAGAAAATGAAGCCATTAGACTGACAGTGTTCATGAGGCTGAGAGGAGAAGACAGTGAAAAATATCAACTGTACATTGTTACTCTGGACAGGAACAGTTCAACTGTTCAGAGATTTCTGCTCTGAACTGCAGTTTATATAAAACTTAAAAAAATAATGAAACCATGTTGTTCTTTATATCTCACCAAAGAAAATAGTAGCAAGAATAATCCACAGCCAATGTTTCATCTCTACAACAAGGTTTAAATCAACAGGAGAAACAAGCTGATGTTCAACATTCAGTCTGAGAATTGTTCTCTTCACAGCAGCACTTATTATTGACTGAATGGTTGAACACAGAGCAGAAGTAGTGCACCGCCTACTTGATAATGTTGCCCTCTAGTGGAGGTACAAAGTTCAGTACAACAGTGACGGAATTTTTTTTCCAGCCGCTTGTCAGTGTGTCAGCTTGTGTTTTCGTACAGAGACTGTGGGTTTGCTGTCACTGTGGGCCTCACAGCACAGTAGTACAGAGCAGAGTCTGTCACTGCAGCAGAGGAGATCTGCAGATCCATTTTGGTTTCATCCTTACTTACAGAAGCAGACAGTCCAGAGTTTGTTTCATTTTGCTTTCCAGAGTGAAAGATGAGGAACTCTGGTGGATTTCCTGGATATTGTCGATACCAGAAGAAATAATCAGCAACAGTTGCTTGTTTGGAGTATCTGTAGGACAGAGTAACAGAGCTGCCTTCTAAACTGTTCTCTTCTGTCTCTACTGGAGTGAGTTCTTCACAGCTGTAACCTAAAGGAAGAGACAATTGCTATTAGATGTGGTAAAAGATTTAAATAATTCTTCGCAATCAGATGTTATTAGGATTACATTTTTTTTAAGCTGTGTAGTCTAACATAATGTACCATAATGTGAGACACAGCAGAGAAAACACACAATGCTGCAGTGACAGCATGTTGAATAAAGGTAATGTTGATGGTTTGTGTATTGATCTCTGTTGAATATAGAAGTTCCTCTCTCTTCTATAGTTCAGTAACAGCTCAGCTCCTCCCTGAGTCTCTCTGTCTCCTCGTAGCTCTGTATCTTCACCTCTCTGTTATGCTAAGTTAACAGACTGGTGGCAGTAATTTGTTTTTTTTTGTTGTTCATCCTTCTAAAACAATAATTACATGAAATTTGGCTCAGTGGTTGAGCAGGCGCACATATACTGAGATGTTTATGCCTCTATGCAGGGGTCCGGGTTTGAGTCCGACTGACAATTTCCTGCATGTCTTTTCCCTCTCTCTCCCCTTAGTCACCTAGCTGTCCTATCAAATAAAGGTGGAAAAAGCCCAAAGAATTATCTTAAAAAATTGGATGCAATGATTTAATGCTTGGATAACATTTTTTCCAGGGTTTACAAACACAAGAAGCATGAAGAAGTTGAAACAACATAATTTCATCTCTAAATATCTTAGTATGGTTTAATTTGACCTAATTCACATAATTTTTGGAGGAAAATGTAATCTCGTTTCCAGGCTTAATCCTTTTTAGAAACACTTTATATGATCTAAACCAGCAGCCACAATTACTGGATATTAATTTAAAGGCACTTTAGAATCATCAATTTTTACAGAGAAACGTTGCAGCATCATCTTTGGGAAATCATTGACTTCTTGTTTGTACCAGAACAAAGTGGGACTCAAAGTTGTCTTAAATGTAAGCCAAGAGTAACTGTCTCTCCTTCAGTGGTAATGACATCTCCTGTTGGCTGGATCACTCTGTCTTCTCATTTACACTCTGGGGAAGAAGAGAACATGCAGAGGAATTGATGAATCAATGAAGATGATTGATTAAAGGAGAACAATCAGTATTTTCAATAGTTACCTAGCCAGAGAGTCAGATACAGGATGTTAGTTAGCCAGTGTTTCATGTCTGCAGTGAGAGGGGAGGAGAGAGAGGAAGAGCATTGATACTCGGAAGGATCTGGGCCTTCACATCATTGGTCCTTCCTCTTTATCATCTGTTGAGGACAGAGGTGGGACCAAGTTACTGTTTTGCAAGTCACAACTAAGTGTCACGTCATTTTCACTGAAGTCCCAAGTCAAGACAAGGATGTACTGAGTGACGTCTTAAGTCAAGTTCCAATTCCTTCACATTGTGTTTCGAGTCCTAAACAAGTCATGAAGCAATCTTCACCAAATATAGACTACAAAGTTGTAATTATTTAAATTCACCCAAATCATGAATGCCTTTTCAAACATATATTCATTTTTATACCAGGTGTTTATCAAGTGCTACTGAACTTGTTAACTCTGACTCTGCACTCTCATACTTTCATAATGTTTTATGTCTAAATTGTTTGTACCTGCTGCTCCTGTGCACTCTGCTGTGTTTCAGGAATTTAAGCCAGTTTCTGTGACGGTGCTTACTGAGGTAGTGCAACACATGCAACCTACCTACTGTCCCTTAGACATTGTTCCCACCAGGATGGTGAAGGATGTTTTAAATACCACCATTGGGTCGAGTCTACTTACGTTTTTAAATTCTTGTCTTAGTTTAGGTTCTGTCCCAGATGCCTTTAAACGTGCGGTGGTCAGGCCCCTACTTAAGAAGCCTCATCTTGACCCCACAGTGTTGTTCAATTTTAGATCAGTCTCTCATCTGCTTTTTCTTTCAAAGGTTTTGGAAAAAGTTGTATTCATACAGTTACAAACCTTTTTTACAACAGAGCTCTGTGTTTGAAAAGTTTTAATCTGGTTTCAGATCACATCACAGCACTGAGTCTGCACTGTTGAGAGTACACAATGATATTGCCTTGTCTGTAGATGCCTGGAATCCTGCTGTTTTAGTGCTCTTGGACCTCACAGCGGCTTTTAATGCAATGCACCATGAAGTCCTCTCTCGCCTTGATCATTGTGTAGGCATCCGAGGCTCTGCACTTAAATGGTTTAGCTCCTGTATGGCAAATAGGAGCTTCTCTATCATGATTGGTGACATCTCCTCATCACCAGCTCCTCTCTATTGTGGGGTACCTCAGGGTTCAATACTTGGCCCCATCCTGTTTTCCTTATACATGTTGCTTTTAGGGGCATCATATGTATTATAGGCAAGCACAACCTGTCATTTCTTAGTTATGCAGATGATTTGCTAATTTATTAAAATTAAAAACTTTCTTAATTTGAATGAAGATAAAACTGAGTGTATTATCTTCAGTACTTTATGCATGCCAAACGGTCCAGCTTTGAGTTAGGGAGCTCTGGCTTCATACACTAAGCCAGCTGTCAAAAATGTGGGGTTACAATTGATTGCAGCATGACATTTGATAAGCAGATCAGTAATGTTGTTAGAATGAGCTTTCTCCAGCTTTGTCTCCTGGCTAAAGTTAAGCCGTTCCATAACAGGCATGATCTAGAAAAGATCAAAATGATGCTGCTCGCTTTTTGACGAATACATCTAGACGTGCACACATCACTCCCGTTCTCTGCACCCTACATTAGCTCCCTGTGCATTTTAGAAAAGATTTTAAGATTTTGTAGGTTTGCAAGGCCTTTAATGGCTTGTCCCCGGAGTATTTGTCCAAGATTTTGACCCTGCGTGAGCACGACTGGTCATTGTGGTCTTCAAATCAACTTGTTTTAGAAGTCACAAGGTCAAGGTATAAACGGTGGTGTGATCTGCCCTGAGACTCTGGATTACATCTTTTTCATGAAGTTGTAAACACAAATAATCAGTGTTAACAATGAAATACTGCATTTATTCAGTGAATTATGTTCTCTGTTCCACTTGATAGCATTGTTGTTCAATGAAAGGAAGAGCTGAAGGGAATATATGTTCAATGAGGAGCTGTCAGGTTTTTGTACAGAGACTGTGGGTTTGCTGTCACTGTGGGCCTCACAGCACAGTAGTACAGAGCAGAGTCTGTCACTGCAGCAGAGGAGATCTGAAGAACCATTTTGGTTTTGTCCTCACTCACTGAAGCAGACAGTCCAGAGTTTGTTTCATTTTGCGTTCCAGAGTGAAAGATGAGAAAATCTGGTGGTTTTCCTGGATGTTGTCGATACCAGAAGAAATCATCATTATATTCAGCTTGTTTGGAGTATCTGTAGGACAGAGTAACAGAGCTGCCTTCTAAACTGTTCTTTTCTGTCTCGACTGGAGTGAGTTCTTCACAGCTGACACCTAAAGGAAGAGATAACTGTTATTTCATGTTCTAAAATACTTAATGATTCACATTCAGATTTTATTAGAATTAAACTTTTTTTCTCCTGAATAATCTAACATACCTGTTAGAATGGAGAGAATCATCAGAGAAAACACACAATGCTGCAGTGACAGCATGTTGAATAAAGGTAATGTTGATGGTTTGTGTATTGAACTCTGTTGAATATAGAAGTTCATCTCTTCTGTACTTCAGTAACAGCTCAGCTCCTCCCTGAGTCTCTCCGTCTCGTCGTCGCTCTGTATTTTCACTTCTCTCAGTTACACTTCTAAGGTAAAGTGATTCTAGACTACATTATATTAAAGTTTAACAGTGTGTGACTCCCTCTGCTGGATGTTGTGGAGTATTGTGTTGTCTTTGCTCCAAAGGTTTTTGTACAGAGTTTTGGTGTTTCCTGTCACTGTGGGCTGCAGAGCACAGTAGTACACAGCAGAGTCAGACAGCTGAAGCTTCTGGATCTTCAGAGGAACTGATGTCTTGTTGATTGTTGCATCAAATCTGTCCTTCTGGAAATCTGGAGCATTATCTTCTGTTTTTGAGAAACGCTTCAGCATGTACTTCGGAAAATCATTGACTTGTTGTTTGTACCAGAATAAAGATGGACTTGTATAAGTTGTCTCAAATGTACAGTCAAGATTAACTGTCTCTCCTTCAGTAGTAATGACATCTCCTGTTGGCTGGATCACTCTGTCTTCTCCTTTACACTCTGGGGAAGATGAGAACATGCAGAGGAGGAGATGATTGAATAAAGATGATTGATTGAAGAAGAACAATCAGCCGTTTTAGAGTGTTATCTTGCCAGAGATTCAGACACCGATTTTCACTGACTGCTGTATGATATCAGAATATACCAAATAAAGAGTTATTAAGAAGGTATTAGAAGCCTTCAAAAATTATCAGTTTTCCTTTTTTGTCAGTTAATTGTGAAAATTATTGAGAGGAGAAACATGTTGTTCTTTGTATCTTACCAAAGAGAAGAGCAGCAAGAATAATCCACAGCCAATGTTTCATCTCTACAACAAGGTTTAAATCAACAGGAGAAACTAGCTGATGTTCAATATTCAGTCTGAGAATTGTTCTCTTCACAGCAGCACTTATTATTGACTGAATGGTTGAACACAGTGCAGAAGTAGTGCACCTCCTACTTGATAATGTCGCCCTCTAGTGGAGGTACAAAGTTCAATACAATGGTGTAGAAAAAAAGTCTTCCAGCAACTTGTCAGTGTGTCAGCTTGTGTTTTTGTACAGAGACTGTGGGTTTGCTGTCACTGTGGGCCTCACAGCACAGTAGTACAGAGCAGAGTCAGACAGCTGAAGCTTCTGGATCTTCAGAGGAACTGATGTCTTGTTGATTGTAGCATCAAATCGATCTTTAAGGAAGTCTGGAGCATTATCTTCTGTTCCAAAGGTATCACGTCTCAAAATAAACATTGGAAAGTCATTGTCTTCTTGTTTGTACCAGAACAAATATGCATTTGAACTAACACTGATTTCGAATGTACAGTCAAGAGTAACTGTCTCTCCTTCAGTAGCAATGACATCTCCTGTTGGCTGGATCACTCTGTCTTCTCCTTTACACTCTGGGGAAGACGAGAACATGCAGAGGTAGAGATTAATCAGTGAAAATGATTGATTAAAGGAGAACAATCAGTATTTTAAATAGTTACCTATCCAGAGAGTCAGAATTAGGAGTCAGCCAGTGTTTCATGTCTGCAGTGAGAGGGGAGGAGAGAGAGGAAGAGCATTGATACTCTGATGGATCTGGGCCTTCACATCATTGGTCCATCGTCTTCATCATCTGTTGAATATCTCTCAACAGTTTGTGATTGTCCTTAACATTGTGTGACTCCCTCTAGTGGACATTGTGGAGTATCATGTTGTCTTTGCTCCAAAGGTTTTTGTACAGAGTTTTGGTGTTTCCTGTCACTGTGGGCTGCAGAGCACAGTAGTACACAGCAGAGTCAGACACTTCAGCAGAGGAGATCTGCAGATCAACTTGATTTATCTCCTTATTCAGTTCAGCTGTCAGTCGAGGGTGAGGAGGTTTTGCCTCCACTACTGAAGGCGATGCTGTATCAGTGATCAGGAGAAGGAACTGAGGAGCTGATCCAGGATCCTGTCGATACCACTGGAGATTATTAGCTTGAACTGAATAGGTACAGGACAGAGTAACACTACGGCCCTCTGATGAAAAGACTTCAGCACTGCTGGCTGTAATATCATCTTCCATCGTGTTACCTAGTGAGGAAAACAACATGTTATTTTTACACTTCTGTTCCAAAGTCACATATCCAACATTTGACAAACATCATGCTGACATTTTTAAGTAAAGGAAATTATGCTGTTAACAAGTCATTAATCAGTTATTAGAGATAAAGTGATGAAATCTAGATTTGTATTTTTGAAATGTGTAACTTTGAACTCCATCTAAAATCTGAACTGGATCTGTAAAACTTTGCAAATGTCTTTGTACTTCAGGATTTATAATCAAAATCATACGTACCGATGAGAGAGAAGCAGAACAGAATTGCAGTGAGTTTGTCCATGTCTGCAGAGGTGAAATGCTGTTTTTGAATGTTCAGGATGAATACGTTTTGTGAGTTGTTTGGTCTGATGTTCACAGCTGGAATCAAACAGTTCTCTGTCATGAAGCCACCTCTGCAGTCAGTAGGAGGAGACTAATATGTTGAATTAGTTTCATTCCTCCAAGTCTCCATCACAACTATGTTTCATGAGTGAAAATAATCCAGACTGTCTCATGAAATACATTAAAGTTTAACAGTGTGTGACTCCCTCTGGTGGATGTTGTGGAGTATTGTGTTGTCTTTGCTCCAAAGGTTTTTGTACAGAGTTTTGATGTTTCCTGTCACTGTGGGCTGCAGAGCACAGTAGTACAGAGCAGAGTCTGACAGCTGAAGCTTCTGGATCTTCAGAGGACCTGATCTTAACTTGGAATTGTGTGTAGATGAAAATCTCTCCTTGAACTCGTCTGCTGTGTTCCCTTCATCCCTTTGAATGCGGCTGAGAATAAATTTGGGGCTGTTGTTTCCATCCTGTTTGTACCGGAGGAGATTTGAACTGGTTGCACTGCTGTTATATTGACAACCAAGTGTTACTGACTCTCCTTCAGTAGCAGTCACATCTCCTTGTGTTTGCAGCACGTTGTCTTTTTGTGCTCTGCATTCTGTAAAACAACAACAAACAATATCAGTGTGCTATGAAAGATTAATTTCAAGGTTGCATTCATATCAAAGAAACAGAGTTGTGTTCATACCAAGGCTCATAGCAGCCAGCAACACTGAGATGAACAGAGGCTTCATATCTGCAGTGTGGAGTAACTCTGAGCTACAGCAAGTATAAAGAAGGCTGTGATCTCTCTGTTTAGTCTTCATCAACACGAAGTTGGTGGATTAGAAGGAGGAACCTGATCACAGTGACAGGGCTCATTCACAGCCCTGGGTTATTCCCCCTACTGACAACTTTACACCTAACACATTTTGTGCCTCTCTCCTTTCTTAGTGTAACATTTCTTGTATGAAGTGATCTTTGTAGTTTTTAGCTGACATGGTTCCTGTTTGTTCTTGAACTTATATTAGGTGGTAATTGTAGTGACCCCGCAACATGCCTTTTAATATTTCTTTCTAGAAAGTTTGAAAGTAAACTGAGACTTAATATTTCAACATGTTACGTTTTATGCTCTTTTCAGAATGTTTCTTGAATGTAAAGTGACAGTTTAGTATCTTTTGGTCCTCTGCAGCCGTTTGAGGTCAAATTCAAAGATGGTGGAGTTGTTTGAGAAGCTTCTGTTTTCATGAAATTCTTAAATTAGTAAAATCTTTTGTGGTAAAAATGTGATTCTCGTGTCCTGTAGCACCCACTTTAAGCAAACTGATCACAATGTTTACCCTTTGAGATATGTTGTGGTGGAGTTTGTTAAGAACCCTCCAAGAGTTGGTGATCATGGTAGAAGTCTTCTTCAGGGAGAAACTCTTTGGATTTATTACCTCAACACAATGTCTCCAAATGGCTTAAAAGAAGAATTTGATAGAAAACCCTTTCTGTGATGTCTTTTCTTGTGATATTGTGTGTGGGATTGGTCTAATGTGAAAAATATTGTCATTGTGGGATAGTGTAGCATATAATGCTATTTTGTAAGTTAGGGTTTTGGCCAATTTTTTTTTTCATTTTTTCATTGTCTGTGTGCATATTTTGTACATTTCATTTTTAACACTAATAGTTTTATGTGGTAACTGTGGTAAAGGTGGTGCTTAGGCCCATCAAGACCTTGGTAATCATTTTAAATGAGCTCAGTTGATTCATGATCAGCCGACCATGTATGTCCAAAAATAAATAAATAAAATAAGGATGTTTCAACAGTGGTTGTCAGCGTCTGAAGCGACGAAAAAGGAGTCTTTCAGAGTGTCTGTGTAACGCACCGGGGAGAGCAGCAGTTAGATAGGATTTAGCGAGTAGTATGTAAGGGCAAATTTCCACCTGTAGTGGTTGGTTGTGGTGGTGGATGGGTGAAACACAAGACTTTCACCCAGGAGAGCGGGGTTTGCATCCTGCATGTTACGCTTGCTATAGTTGCTTTTGTTCTTTACTCCCGCGTGTCACAGAACCGTACGCCCACCCACGACCCTTTCTTAAACCCAACAATGCCGTAGTTCCTGCATGTCATTCAGCCCAATAAAGGCCAAAGTCTTGTCTTTGTTTTTACCTTTTAAACATTTTTCTACATTAAAGTATGGCGATACAGTATGGCCCCAAAGAGGGGTTGTTTTGAGCTATGTTAAGTCATTTCCCGAAGATTTCCCATGAAAATCTGTGGGAAATTTTAACATTGTGGCCTAATGGCCCACAGGGTATGAAGAGGATTTAGTAGGTAAGTCAGTGTCCATTTATTTGTTGTCATGATGTCTTGTGTTTGAACCATCATTCAGTTGGTTTGTCATTGATGTGGATTTGCTGCTCATGTGAATCCTCCCACAGTGTTACATTAGCAGCTGTAACCACAGGGACTCTGATAAAACTGGAATAATCAGAATCCATCTGATATGAAGCTGTGGTTTGAATACCACTTCCCTCCTCTTTGAAGAGCAGTCAGATATATGTGTTCAGGTTTTTGTACAGCCTCTTCTACACTTTGTATCACTGTGTTTCTACAGCACAGTAGTAGAGACCTGTGTCTTCCAGGGTTAGTCTATTTATGGTCAGTTCAGTTGTTTCCTCTGTTGTTATGGATTCATATCGCTTATCTGGGATATATTCAGTCTTACGGTTTCTTGCTCCTTTCCAGAGTATGAACTGAGGCGCCTGAAGGTCAGAATGATGTCTGTACCAGTAAAGTGCAGGACTGCGATATGTTGTCTCATATTTACATTTGAGTTTAACAGATTCTCCTTCTCTTTTACTGACTTTATGCGGTTTTACAGGAGAGATTTTGTTTCCAGCTATTATTCCTGAAAAAAGTAGAGAAAATGAAGCCATTAGACTAACATTGTTCATGAGTCTGAGAGGAGAAAACAGTGGAAAATATCAACTGTACACTGTTACTCTGGACAGAAACATCTCAACAGTTTCTTTGTAAGTTCATATAAATCTTTAGAAAATAATAAAACCATGTTGTTCTTTGTATCTTACCAAAGAAAAGAGCAGCAAGAATAATCCACAGCCAATATTCCATCTCTACAACAAGGTTTAAATCAACAGGAGAAACTAGCTGATGTTCAACATTCAGTCTGAGAATTGTTCTCTTCACAGCAGCACTTATTATTGACTGAATGGTTGAACACAGTGCAGAAGTAGTGCACCGCCTACTTGATGATGTTGCCCTCTAGTGGAGGTAAAAAGTTCAGTACAACAGTGACGGAAAAACATCTTCCAGCAGCTTGTTAGTGTGTCAGCTTGTGGTTTTGTACAGAGATTGTGGGTTTGCTGTCACTGTGGGCCTCACAGCACAGTAGTACAGAGCAGAGTCAGACAGCTGAAGCTTCTGGATCTTCAGAGGAACTGATGTCTTGTTTATTGTTGCATCAAATCTGTCCTTCTGGAAATCTGGAGCATTTTCTGCTGTTTTTGAGAAACGACTCAGCATGTACTCTGGATAATCATTGACTTCTTGTTTGTACCAGAATAAAGTTGGACTTGCACTAATTGTCTCAAATGTACAGCCAAGAGTAACTGTCTCTCCTTCAGTAGCAATGACATCTCCTGTTGGCTGGGTCACTGTGTCTTCACCTTTACACTCTGGGGGAGAAGAGAACATGCAGAGGAAGAGAGGAATCAATAAAGATGATTGATTTAAAGCAGAACAGTAGGTGTAAAGAGTAAATCATCTGGATTTTCTCTTACTGCTGTTTTATGTCAGAAAAACCATGTAACATGTTATGTATAATGAAGGAGATACCAACAGAAATTATCTGTTTTTGCTTATTTGTGCATTAAAACACTCTTTGCACCTTACCAAAGAAAAGAGCAGCAAGAATAATCTCACAGAAGCACTTATTATTGACAACACATCATTGGTCCTTCCTCTTTATCATCTGTTGGGGATCTCTCAACATTTTATAATTTACATGAAGTTTAACAGTGTGTGATTCCCTCTGGTGGATGTTGTGGAGTATTGTGTTGTCTTTGCTCCAAAGGTTTTTGTACAGAGTTTTGGTGTTTCCTGTCACTGTGGGCCTCACAGCACAGTAGTACACAGCAGAGTCAGACACCTTAGCTGAGGAGATGTTCATATGCATTTGTTTGTCCTCCACTTTAATCTTCAATCCAGGGATTACATTATTGTTGATTCCTTCTTGTCCTGAAGGAGAGTGGGAGATGATGAACTCTGGTGGTTTTCCTGGATATTGTCGATACCAGAAGAAATAATCACCTAATGAAAGTTTTGGGTATTTGTAGGACAGAGTAACAGAGCTGCCTTCTAAACTGTTCACTTCATTCTTTGATGGATTGAGATCATCACAGCTGACTCCTAAAGGAAGAGATAACTGTTATTTAAGGTTGTAAAAGACTCCATAAATGATTGACATTCAGATGATGTTGTAAATAAACTTTTTTCATGGTTCATAATATACCGTACCTGTGAGGATGGAGAGATACAGCAGAGAAAACATACAATGCTGCAGTGATATCATGTTGAATAAAGGTAATGTTGATGGTTTGTGTATTGAACTCTGTTGCATATAGAAGTTCCTCTCTCTTCTATAGTTCAGTAACATATTAGCTCCTCCCTGAGTCTCTCCTTAAAGTGATTCTAGACTATATATATTGATTGAAGTTTAACAGTGTGTGAGTCCCTCTGGTGGACGTTGTGGAGTATTGTGTTGTCTTTGCTCCAAAGGTTTTTTTTACAGAGATTTGGTGTATGCTATCACTGTGGGCCTCACAGCACAGTGGTACACAGCAGAGTCAGACATTTGAGCTGACTAGATGTTTATACGCATCTGGTTGTCTTCCATTTTAAAGTTCAGTCCAGGGAATAGATTAATAAATAATACTCCTGTTCCTGAATGAGACAATAAGTATTCTGGTGGTTTTCCTGGATGCTGTCGATACCAGAAGAAATAATCACTACCAGTTGCTTGTTTGGAGTATCTGTAGGACAGAGTAACAGAGCTGCCTTCTAAACTGTTCTTTTCTGTCTCAACTGGAGTGAGTTCTTCACAGCTGACACCTAAAGGAAGAGATGACTCTGTTATTTCATGTTATAAAAGACTTAATACATGATTCACTTTGAGATGTTATTAGAATAACAACTGTTATTTCATGTTGTAAAATACTCAACAAATGCAGAAAACATTGGAATCAAAATGTTCCTTAATGTCCATCCATCCATCTTCGTCCGCTTATCCGGTATCGGGTCGCGGGGGTAGCAGCTCCAGCAGGGGACCCCAAACTTCCTTTTCCCGAGCCACATTAACCAGCTCCGACTGGGGGATCCCGAGGCGTTCCCAGGCGAGGTTAGAGATATAATCCCTCCACCTAGTCCTGGGTCTTCCCCGAGGCCTCCTCCCAGCTGGACGTGCCTGGAACACCTCCCTAGGGAGGCGCCCAGGGGGCATCCTTTGCAGATGCCCGAACCACCTCAACTGGCTCCTTTCAATGAAAAGGAGCAGCGGCTCTACTCTGAGCTCCTCACGGATGACTGAGCTTCTCACCCTATCTCTAAGGGAGACGCCAGCCACCCTCATGAGGAAACCCATTTCGGCCGCTTGTACCCTGGATCTTGTTCTTTCGGTCATGACCCAGCCTTCATGACCATAGGTGAGGGTAGGAAGGAAAACTGACCGGTAGATTGAGAGCTTTGCCTTCTGGCTCAGCTCTCTTTTCGTCACAACGGTGCGATAAATTGAATGCAATACCGCACCCGCTGCGCAGATTCTCCGGCCAATCTCCCGCTCCATTGTCCCCTCACTCGCGAACAAGACCCCAAGGTACTTGAACTCCTTCACTTGGGGTTAGGACTCATTCCCTACCTGGAGAAGGCACTCCATTGGTTTCCTGCTGAGAACCATGGCCTCCGATTTAGAGGTGCTGATCCTCATCCCAGCCGCTTCACACTCGGCTGCGAACCGATCCAGTGAGTGCTGAAGGTCACAGGCCGATGATGCCATCAGGACCACATCATCTGCAATCTGCATCTGCATCTGCATCATCTGCAAAAAGCAGTGATGAGATCCCCAGCCACCTTGGAGTAGACTTTACCGGGGAGGCGGAGAAGTGTGATACCCCTGTAATTGGCACACACCTTCTGGTCCCCCTTTTTGAAAAGGGGAACCACCACCCCGGTCTGCCACTCCTTAGGCACCGTCCCAGACTTCCACGCAATGTTGAAGAGGCGTGTCAACCAAGACAACCCCTCCACACCCAGAGCTTTAAGCATTTCCGGACGGATCTCATCAATCCCTGGAGCTTTGCCACTGTGGAGTTGTTTAACCACCTCAGCAACTTCCACCAGGGAAATTGACGACAATCCCCCATCATCCTCCAGCTCTGCCTCTACCATAGAGGGCGTATTAGTCGGATTTAGGAGTTCCTCAAAGTGCTCCTTCCACCGCCCTATTACCTCCTCAGTTGGGGTCAACAGCGTCCCATCCTTACTGTACACAGCTTGGATGGTTCCCCGCTTCCCCCTCCTGAGGTGGCGAACGGTTTTCCAGAAGCACCTTGGTGCCGACCGAAAGTCCTTCTCCATGTCTTCTCCGAACTTCTCCCACACCCGCTGCTTTGCCTCTTTCGCGGCAGAGGCTGCAGCCCTTCGGGCCCTTCGGTACCTTGCAACTGCCTCCGGAGCCCTCTGGGATAACATATCCCGGAAAGACTCCTTCTTCAGTCGGACGGCTTCCCTGACCACCGGTGTCCACCATGGTGTTCGTGGGTTACCGCCCCTTGAGGCACCTAAGACCCTAAGACCACAGCTCTTCGCCGCAGCTTCAGCAATGGAAACTTTGAACATTGTCCACTCGGCTTCAATGCCCCCAGCCTCCACAGGGATGCACGAAAAGCTCCGCCGGAGGTGTGAGTTGAAAGTCTGTCGGACAGGGGCCTCCTCCAGACGTTCCCAATTTACCCGCACTACCCGTTTGGGCTTACCAGGTCTGTCCAGAGTCTTCCCCCACCCCCTGACCCAACTCACCACCAGATGGTGATCGGTTGACTGCTCCGCCCCTCTCTTCACCCGAGTGTCCAAAACATACGGCCTCAGATCAGATGAAACGATTATAAAATCGATCATTGACCTTTGGCCTAGGGTGCTCTGGTACCAGGTACACTTATGAGCATCCCTATGTTCGAACATGGTGTTCGTTATAGACAATCCATGACTAGCACAGAAGTCCAACAACAAACAACCACTCTGGTTTAGATCAGGGAGGCCGTTCCTCCCAATCACGCCTCTCCATGTGTCTCCATCATTGCCCACGTGCGCGTTGAAGTCCCCCAGCAGAACGATGGAGTCTCCCACTGGAGCCCCATACAGGACTCCATTCAAGGTCTCCAAGAAGGCCGAATACTCCGAACTCTTGTTTGGTGCATATGCACAAACAAGAGTCAGAGTTTTCCCCCCCACCAGCCGCAGGCGTAGGGAGGCGACCCTCTCGTCCACCGGGGTAAACTCCAACATAGCGGCGCTCAACCGGGGGCTTGTGAGTATCCCCACACCCGCCCGGCGCCTCACACCCTGGGCAAACTCCGGAGAAGAAAAGAGTCCAACCCCTATCCAGGAGTACGGTTCCAGAACCGAGACTGTGCGTAGAGGTAAGCCCCACCAGATCTAACCGGTAGCGATCCACCTCCCGCACCAGTTCCGGTTCCTTCCCCCACAGAGAGGTGACATTCCACGTCCCCAGAGCCAGCGTCTGCTGCCCGGGTCTGGTCCGTCGAGGCCCCTGACCTTCACTGCCACCCATGTGGCAATGCACCCGACCCCAGCGGTTCTTCCCACAGGTGGTGGGCCCATGGGCTGGAGAGATGGATGCCACGTAGCTTTTTCGGGCTGTGCCCGACCGGGCTCCGTGGCAAACCCGGCCACCAGACGCTCGCCAACGAGCCCTCCGTCTGGGCCTGGCTCCAGACGGGGGCCCCGGGCTTCCTCCGGGCAGGGTCACTCCATCCCTTCCTCGATCTCTCATAGGGTTTTTGAACCATTCCTTGTCTGGCCCCTCACCTGAGACCACTTTGCCTTGGGAGACCCTACCAGGAGCACAAGGCTCCAGACAACACAGCCCTCAAATTCATAGGGACACACAAACCTCTCCAACACGATAAAGTGATGGTTCCCGGAGAATCTAATGTATGTAATGTTAATGTTCCTTAATGTAGAATCTAATATACCTTTTACAATAACTAGCAACAAAATACTAAACACACATTGCTGCAGTGACAGCATGTTGAATACAGGTAATGTTGATTGTTTGTGTATTGAACTCTGTTGAATATAGACGTTCCTCTCTCTTCTATAGTTCAGTAATAGCTCAGCTCCTCCCTGAATGTCTCTCCGTCTCCTCGTAGATCTCTATCTTCACTTCTCTTAGTTACACTTCTAAGGTAAAGTGATCATATTGAAGATTAACAGTGTGTGACTCCCTCTAGAGGACATTGTGGAGTATGGTTGAAGGGAAATGTTTGGAACATAAAGGGTGGATGAATTTCAGCATTATAATATGGTAATTACAAATTTTAAATTCCAAGAAGTTTTATCTAATTTGGAAGGTATTATGCTGATAGTAGCCTATAATACTTTGAAAATGTCAACATATATTACCCCATTATTACCATGTTATAACAATATTAATATAACTATATTACCATTACCTAGATATACATATGGTTATTTTCGAACCCTTTCTTACTAATTACATTGGTAATTGCATGTTATTACATCTGTTACCTTATCACCGCAGTATTACGTCTTATTACTGTGATGTATTACTACGTTATTACTTTGATAATTACATGTTATTACCTATGTATTGCCTCTTTATTATCTCACTGTTACCCCACTATTACCATCTTATTACTGTACCGTAATATGCAGTGCTACCAGTTTTCAGCTGACATGGTTCCTGTTTGTTCTTAAATGTATAAAAGGTGGTAATTGTAGTGAACCTGTACATGCCATTTGATATTTCATCATAGAAAGTTTGAAAGTAAACTGATATTTAATGTTTCAACATGTTACGTTTCATGCTGTTTTCTTAATGTCTCTTGAATGTAAAGTGACAGTTTAATATCTTTTGGTGCTCTGCAGCCGTTTGAGATCAAATTCAAATATGGTGAAGTTGTTGGGGAAGCTTCTGTTTCCATGAAATTCTTAAGTTAGTAAAATCTTCGGCGGTAAAAATGTGATTCTACTGAGTTCTTCTGTTAATTATGATGTTATGGAATATAAATTACCAGTGATTTCAGTTGTATTAGTGTTTCAGTGTCTATTTGGGATGCAGATCAACATGTTGAACGATGGAAGGAGCTCATTGTGGCGTATCTATTTTCATTGTTTCTATCGGCAGTTGGTATGAACAGAGCCAAAAGTATAAGTCCATTGGATTCCATAGTTACATGTCGGCGACCGGCACAACATATCCTACATTTTGACCAACCATGATGTATGATGAAAACTGTAGGGGAGAGAGGAATTTGTTTGGAAGATTTTCAGAGAATCGTACTGCAGCTACCCTGTGTCTGCCGGAGTTAGTGTCTTTATGGTCAGTTCAGTTGAGTTCACTGATGTTTTGGATTCATATCGCTTATCTGGGATATATTCAGTCGTAGGGTCTCTTGCTCCTTTCCAGAGTATAAACTGAGGTGCCTGAAGGTCAGAATGATGTCTGTACCAGTAAAGAGTAGGCATGTTATACGTGGTCTCATAGTCACATATGAGTGTAACAGAGTCTCCGTCTCTTTTACTGACTTCATCTCCTACAGGAGATATTTTGTCTCCAGCTATTATTCCTGGACAAAGTAGAGAAAATGAAGCTATTAGACTAACATTGTCCATGAGGCTGAGAGGAGAAGACAGTGGAAAATGTCAACAGTACATTGTTACTCTGGACAGGAACAGTTAAACTAATCAGAGATTTCTGCTCTGAACTGCAGTTTATATAAATCTTTAGAAAGTAATGAAACCATGTTGTTATTTGTACCTTACCAAAGAAAAGAGCAGCAAGAATAATCCACAGCCAATGTTTCATCTCTACAACAAGGTTTAAACCAACAGGAGAAACTAGCTGATGTTCAACATTCAGTCTGAGAATTGTTCTCTTCACAGCAGCACTTATTATTGACAACACATCATTGGTCCTTCCTCTTTATCATCTGTTGGGGATCTCTCAACATTTTGTAATTTACCTGAAGTATAACAGTGTGTGACTCCCTCTGGTGGATGTTGTGGAGTATTGTGTTGTCTTTGCTCCAAAGGTTTTTGCACAGAGTTGTGGTGTTTTCTTGTCACTGTGGGCCTCAGAGCACAGTAGTACAGAGCAGAGTCTGTCACTGCAGCAGAGGAGATCTGCAGAACCATTTTCATTTCATCCTTACTTACGGAAACTGACACTCCAGAGTTTGTAGTTTGCATTATTTCTCCTGATTCCAGATGAGAGATGAGGAACTCTGGTGGCTTTCCCGAATATTGTCGATACCAGAAGAAATAATCAGCAGAACCTTTGGAGTATCTGCAGGACAGAGTAACAGAGCTGCCTTCTAAACTGTTCTCTTCTTTCTGGACTGGAGTGAGTTCCTCACAGCTGACACCTAAAAGAAGACATATCTCTGTTATTTAATGTTGCAAAAGACTCAAAAATAACATTCAGATGTTACTGGAATGAACTGTTCATGCTGCATAATCTAACATACCTGTGAGGATGGAAAGGAACAGCAGAGAAAACACACAATGATCCAATGACAGCATGTTGAATAAAGGTAATGTTTGTGTATTGAACTCTGTTGAATATAGAAGTTCCTCTCTCTTCTATAGTTCAGTAACAGCTCAGCTCCTCCCTGACTCTCTCCGTAAAGTGATTCTAGACTATATATTGATTGAAGTTTAACAGTGTGTGAGTCCCTCTGGTGGACGTTGTGGAGTATTGTGTTGTCTTTGCTCCAAAGGTTTTTGTACAGAGTTTTGATGTTTCCTGTCACTGTGGGCTGCAGAGCACAGTAGTACACAGCAGAGTCAGACAGCTGAAGCTTCTGGATCTTCAGAGGACCTGACTTATCTTTGATTGTAGCATCAACTCTCTCTTGCTCTTTAGAATTATCAGTTGTTACAGAGTAACGTCGCAAAATAATCTTTGGGTAGTCATTTTCTCCTTGTTTGTACCAAAACAATGTGGGACTTGGATCAGTTGTCTCAAATGTACAGCCAAGAGTAACTGTCTCTCCTTCAGTAGTAATGACATCTCTTGTTGGCTGGATCACTCTGTCTTCTCCTTTACACTCTGGGGAAGAAGAGAACATGCAGAGGAAGAGATGAATCAATAAAGATGATTGATTAAAGGAGAACAATCAGTATTTTCAATAGTTACCTAGCCAGAGAGTCAGATACAGGATGTTAGTTAGCCAGTGTTTCATGTCTGCAGTGAGAGGGGAGGAGAGAGAGGAAGAGCATTGATACTCGGAAGGATCTGGGCCTTCACATCATTGGTCCTTCCTCTTTATCATCTGTTGAGGACAGAGGTGGGACCAAGTTACTGTTTTGCAAGTCACAACTAAGTGTCACGTCATTTTCACTGAAGTCCCAAGTCAAGACAAGGATGTACTGAGTGACGTCTTAAGTCAAGTTCCAATTCCTTAACATTGTGTTTCGAGTCCTAAACAAGTCATGAAGCAATCTTCACCAAATATAGACTACAAAGTTGTAATTATTTAAATTCACCCAAATCATGATTGCCTTTTCAAACATATATTCATTTTTATACCAGGTTTTTATCAAGTGCTACTGAACTTATTAACTCTGACTCTGCACTCTCATACTTTCATAATGTTTTATGTCTAAATTGTTTGTACCTGCTGCTCCTGTGCACTCTGCTGTGTTTGAGGAATTTAAGCCAGTTTCTGTGACGGTGCTTACTGAGGTAGTGCAACACATGAAACCTACCTACTGTCCCTTAGACATTGTTCCCACCAGGATGGTGAAGGATGTTTTAAATACCACCATTGGGTCGAGTCTACTTACGTTTTTAAATTCTTGTCTTAGTTTAGGTTCTGTCCCAGATGCCTTTAAACGTGCGGTGGTCAGGCCCCTACTTAAGAAGCCTCATCTTGACCCCACAGTGTTGTCCAGTTTTAGACCAGTCTCTCATCGGCCTTTTCTTTCAATGGTTTTGGAAAAAGTTGTATTCAAACAGTTACAAACCTTTTTACAACAGAGCTCTGTGGTTATAAAGTTTTAATCTGGTTTCAGATCACATCACAGCACCTCTGCACTATTGAGAGTACACAATGATATTGCCTTGTCTGTAGATGATGGGAATCTTGCTGTTTTAGTGCTCTTGGACCTCACAGTCGCTTTTGATACAGTGGACCATGAAGTCCTCCTCTCTCGTCTTGACGAAGGCTCGGCACTTAAATGGTTTAGCTCCTATGTAGAAAATAGGAGCTTCTCTGTCATGATTGGTGACCTCTCCTCATCACCAGCTCCTCTCTCTTGTGCTGTACCTATGGGTTCAATACTTGGCCCCATCCTGTTTTCCTTATTCATGTTGCCTTTAGGGTCTATTATATATACTGTATGATAGGCAAGCACAACCTGTGATTTCATTGTTATGCAGATGATTTGCAAATTTATTTGCCTATGAAACTGAATGACAGTGTCGCACTAAACTCCCTGATTAGTTGTATTAATGATATTAAGTTGTGGCTTTTACAAAACTTTCTTAATTTGAATGAAGATAAAACTGAGTGTATTACCTTCAGTACTTCATGCATGCCAAACGGTCCAGCTTTGAGTTTGGGAGCTCTGGCTTCGTACACTAAGCCAGCTGTCAAAAATTTGGGGGTTACATTTGATTGCAGCATGAAATTTGATGAGCAGATCAGCAATGTTGTTAGTGTGGTGACTTTTAATATTAATGCTGTGATGCTGTATGAAGAGGAATCCGCCGACACTGTTCTTGATTATAAAAGGTTTTATTACAATTCAAGATTTTCAGCATCCTTTTAACAAACTCCTGCAGAGAGTTTGAAGAACAACCAACCCAATTTTTCCAATAAGTCGTTCTGCCTTTTCTTTGTGTGCATATGGTATATATTCTGTGCATTGCATTAACATGATTGGGTCAGAACTGACCAATGATACCTTCTTTTCTGGCACATCTCCAAATAAGGACTCTTCTGTCCAAGAGGGCTCTTCTGCTCATGTTAACAGTTTCCAGATGTTTCAGTAAAAGTAGGGTAAGGGTCAAAGGAATCCCTTACAAAAATCTTAAGTACAAATGTATATAAAGTTATGAACTGTTCAGATACCACATTAGAATGAGCCTTTTCCAGCTTCCTCTCCCGGCTAAAGTTAAGCCGTTCCTTAACAGGCATGATCTAGAAATAGCTCCTCCCTGAGTCTCTCCGTCTCCTCGTAGCTCTGTATTTTCACTTCTCTCTCTTAAACATTTAAGGTAAAGAAATTCTAAATTACATCATATTGAAGTTTAACAGTGTGTGAGTCCCTCTAGTGGATGTTGTGGAGTATTGTGTTGTCTTTGCTCCAAAGGTTTTTGTACAGAGTTTTGGTGTTTCCTGTCACTGTGGGCTGCAGAGCACAGTAGTACACAGCAGAGTCAGACACTTCAGCAGAGGAGATCTGCAGATCAACTTGATTTATCTCCTTTTTCAGTTTAGCTGTCAGTCGAGGGTGAGGAGGCTTTGCTTCCACTACTGAAGGCGATGCTGTATCAGTGATCAGTAGAAGGAACTGAGGAGCTGATCCAGGATCCTGTCGATACCACTGGAGATTATTAGCTTGAACTGAATAGGTACAGGACAGAGTAACACTACGGCTCTCTGATGAAAAGACTTCAGCACTGCTGGCAGTAATATCATCTTCCATCGTGTTACCTAGTGAGGAAAACAACATGTTATATTTACACTTCTGTTCCAAAGTCACATATCCAACATTTGACAAACATCATGCTGACATTTTTAAGTAAAGGATATCATGCTGTTAACAAGTTATTAATCAGTTATTAGAGATAAAGTGATGAAATCTAGATTTGTATTTTTGAAATGTGTAACTTTGAACTCCATCTAAAATCTGAACTGGATCTGTAAAACTTTGAAAATGTCTTTGTATTTCAGGATCTATAATCACAAACATACGTACCTATGAGAGTGAAGCAGAACAGAATTGCAGTGAGTTTGTCCATGTCTGCAGAGGTGAAATGCTGTTTTTGAATGTTCAGGATGAATACGTTTTGTGAGTTGTTTGGTCTGATGTTCACAGCTGGAATCAAACAGTTCTCTGTCATGAAGCCACCTCTGCAGTCAGTAGGAGGAGACTCAGATGTTGAATTAGTTTCATTTCTTCAAGTCTTCATCACAACTGTGTTTCATGAGTGAAAATAATCCAAACTGTCTCATGAAATACATTAAAGTTTAACAGTGTGTGACTCCCTCTGGTGGATGTTGTGGAGTATTGTGTTGTCTTTGCTCCAAAGGTTTTTGTACAGAGTTTGGGTGTTTCCTGTCACTGTGGGCTGCAGAGCACAGTAGTACACAGCAGAGTCTGACACCTTAGCTGAGATGATCTCGAGACCAACACGTTTCTTTGACTTGTCAATGTGAGCTGAGAAATCAGAACTAGTTGCATGAATCACCCCTCCCTCTGTGATGGAGAGCAGGAACTCTGGTCTGGATCTCTGGTATTGTCGGTACCACTGGATATTGTAGATAGCACCCTCATATGTACAGGTCAGGTTGATGTTCCTTCCCTCTGCAACATGTTCGTCAGTACTTTCTGGCTTTATGATGTTCATGGAACCCAGGGCTGCAAAATGATTATTATTCACGTCAGATATCATTAACTTACACAGATAAACCTCTAGTTATGAAATATCTGGTTAATACAGCAGGTTATATGAGACTTTGATCTCTGTTCTAACACTCACCTATAAAGGGAGAGAAAAGTAAAAACAGGTAAAGCAACATGTCTTTGGAGTTGTTAAAGCCAAACAGACAGCAGATGAGCAATGCTCTTCCACTGCAGTAGAATGAAAAACTAAACAGCCTCTCTGATGTGCAGCCCTTCTCCTCAACATCAAGCTGATTGTGCTTTTAGTTCCTCAAACATTTCTGCTCTGGAGACAGAAATAATCTCATTGGTTGAGTTAAACATAAGAGGGCGGGGCCAGATAATAACCTTTTGCTGAAAGGTAAAATGATCAGACAGCAGTGAAGAGAAAGAAGACCTTTGGTGGATGTTTCTGATGTTGGTTGAGTTGTTGTGTGATTATCTTAAAGGTGCACTATGAGTTCCTGCATGGTCCCTTCTGTTGATACGGAGCCGCCCTGGGGTCAGCTGAGAGAACAAAAACTAAACCGTGCGCACAGAATAAAAATCTGTTCCTTCGGTTTTATAAACCTGCGTAAAATTAGAAACATACTCAGAGATTCGAGCTTCCGGGATGAATTATTCTATAGCTAAATGTTATTAAATCACCAACGTTGTTGCTGGTTTACAAAACCACCGAATATATATATATACATTGAAGTGATACTGGCGTTAAAGACTTTCTGATCGCTGTCTGATTCTTTGAATGAATGCCCGCATTGCATTGTGGGATATCGGTTTGAATGTGTCTAGCTCAGATCATATCGTAATGTTCTGTATTACAGCATAGTGTAATATTTCACCAGGAATAAGACCAAAATAATGTTATTAAAATAAAGAAATGTATACTATGATAACATTTAAATAAATGTTGATAGATCTAGTGTAGTTTTAAAAGTATAAATGAACAAAATAAGCAACCCAGCTTCCCTGGCCGAAATAGAACCAAATAATAACATTAAAAGAAATACATATAAACCGTGATAAGATCTGGTGAATAAATGTTGATTAAAACAGCTGTAATTGGGCTAAAAACAGCAAAAATAAAACTGTCACAGATTTCAAGTTAAGGGGGCGTGTTATTTCTTTCGGCTATATCTGCCGGTGAGGGATTAACATGAATGTCTATCTGACGGACCGCCTCATCGAAAAATAACACAACGGGCACCCCCCCTGGCGTTGATAATTAACGCCAGGTGTCCTTGACCATGCGTCAGACATTTGACGAGTAGGGAGTGAGACTGTGTTGTAGTCGGTTGCATAGTTGATAGCTGATTGGTCAGCTCACGGACCCAAGTTCACCCATTGGCTTATTTATAAGCCCATCAAAGCTAACAATAATAACACCCCTATATTATTTTATTTTATTTTGAGACATTCCTTTTGTTTTCTAAGTTATTATAATGTGGTCAAAAGTAGTGGTAAGAGCTTTGGGAGAAAATAATGGAAAATGATTTAGCTTTCACTTGGCTTTGATGGGCTTGTAAATAAGCCAATGGGTGAACTTGGGTCCGTGAGCTGACCAATCAGCTATCAACTAGGCTACGTTAGGTCGCTACATTTATGTTTGTTTTCCTCACGTCCCTTTTGGCGCCTGCATCGGAACGTAAGAGGGTGGGGCCAGAGAATAACCTTTTACTGAAAGTGTTACGACCAGCTCACAGGCCACAACAAAAGAGGGAGATGTACAGCAACTTAACAATAATAACGTGACATTTATTAAATCATATTTCAAATAAGAGAAATGTGAGGTGTGATTGTCAGTATCAGTGGTGAATGAGGGTATTTGGATGTAGTGGATTATGTGAGGTGCATGTTGTCAATAACTAACGAAGGAAATAACTCAACAGAGGGAAAACATGATGGTACGCAGTCAGGAGAATGTGGCCACCTGAACTCGGGCCAGGCGGGGTTAAATATCCTGGGAGGACCAGCCATGTTCTCATCATCACCTCTGCTACACCTGCAAGATGACAAGACAAACCACACACAAGTACGAAAGGCCCAGGGCCATCATGAACAGGCGTAAAGAGAAAGAAGACCTTTGGTGGATGTTTCTGATGATGGTTGAGTTGTTGTGTGATTATCTTAAAGTATAACAGTGTGTGACTCCATCTGGTGGATGTTGTGGAGTATTGTGTTGTCTTTGCTCTAAAGGTTTTTGTACAGAGTTTTGGTGTTTCCTGTCACTGTGGGCCTCACAGCACAGTAGTACACAGCAGAGTCTGACAGCTGAAGCTTCTGGATCTTCAGAGGACCTGATCTTGACTTGGAATTGTGTGTAGATGAAAATCTCTCCCTGAACTCGTCTGCTATGTTCCCTTCATCCCCTTGAATACGGATCAGAATGAATTTGGGGCTGTTGTTTCCATCCTGTTTGTACCAGAAGAGATAATCATTAGTTGAACTGCTGTTATATTGACAGCCAAGTGTTACTGCCTCTCCTTCATTAGCAGTCACATCTCCTTTTGGTTGCTGCACGTTGTCTTTTTGTGCTCTGCATTCTGTAAAAAAGCAACAAACTGAATCAGTGTGTTGTTAAAGAATCATATCAATGTTGGACTGATATCAAATACACAGAGTTGTGTTCATACCAAGGCTCATAGAAGCCAGCAACACTGAGATGAACAGAGGCTTCATATCTGCATTGTGGAGTAACTCTGAGCGACAGCAAGTATAAAGAAGGCTGTGATCTCTCTGTTTAGTCTTCATCAACACTAAGTTGGTGGAGTAGAAGGAGGAACCTGATCACAGTGACAGGGCTCATTCACAGCCTTGGGTTATTCCCCCTACTGTACATGCCTTTTAATATTTCTTTATAGAAAGTTTGAAAGTAAACTGAGACTTAATATTTCAAAATGTTATGTTTCATGCTGTTTTCAGAATGTTTCTTCAATGTAAAGTGACAGTTTAGCATATTTTGGTCCTCTGCAGCCATTTGAGGTCAAATTCAAAGATGGTGAAGCTTCTGTTTTCATGAAATTCTTAAGTTAGCAAAATCTTCGGTGGTAAAAATGTGATTCTACTGAGTTCTTTTGTGAATTATGATGTTATGTAATCTAAACAACCAGTGATTTCAGTTGTATTATTGTTTCAGTGTCTATTTGGGATGCAGATCAACATGTTGAACAATGGAAGTAGCTCATTGTGGCCTATCTTTTTTCATCGTTTCTATCGGCAGTTGGTATGAACAGAGACAAAAGTTTAAGTCCGGTGGATTCCTTAGTTACATGTCTGTGACCGGTACAACATTTCCTACATTTTGACCAACCATGACATATGAAGAATATGAAAACTGTAGGAGAGAGAGCAATTTGTTTGGAAAATTTCAGAGAATCGTACTGCAGCTCCCCCCTCTGTCCTCCCCTCTAACTCTCAACATTCTGGCCCCATACACACACATCGGAAAACCTGAAACGGTCTGAAAACTGGACGATACATAATCTGTGATTTGGTAGAAACCGTGCTTGATATCAGAATGCCCATTCAGCCCAAGAAAGGCAAAAGTCTTTTCTTCGGTTTAAACTTTTAATTATTTACTACATTAACATATGGCAATACAGCATGGCCTCAAAGGGCGATTGTTTTCAGCTATGTTAAGCAATTTCCCGAAGATTTCCCATTCAAGTCTATGGTGAATTTTAACAATTTGGACTAATGGCCCACAGGGTATGAAGAGGATTTAGTAGGTAAATCAGTGTCCATTCATTTGTTGTCATGTTGTCTTGTGTTTGAACCATCATGAAGTTGGTTTGTCATTGATGTGGATTTGCTGCTCATGTGAATCCTCCCACAGTATTTCATTAGCAGCTGTAACCACAGGGACTCTGATAAAACTGGAATAATCAGAATCCATCTGATATGAAGCTGTGGTTTGAATACCACTTCCCTTGTCTTTGAAGAGTAGTCAGATATCTGTGTTCAGGTTTTTGTACAGCCTCTTCTACACTTTGTATCACTGTGTTTCTAGAGCACAGTAGTAGAGACCAGTGTCTGCCAGGGTTATTATATTTATGGTCAGTTCAGTTGTTTTCACTGTTGTTTTGGATTCATATCGCTTATGTGGGATATTTTCACCACTAGTAGCTCCTTTCCAGAGTATAAAATGAGGTGCCTGAAAGGATTACTATACATTGTCTCACATTCACATTTGAGTGTAACGGATTCTCCTTCTCTTTTACTGACTTCATGCGGGTTTACAGGAGAGATTTTTTTCCAGCTATTATTCATAAAAAAAGTAGAGAAAATGAAGCCATTAGACTGACATTGTTCATGAGGCTGAGAGGAGAAGACAGTGAAAAATATCAACTGTACATTGTTACTCTGGACAGGAACAGTTCAACTGTTCAGAGATTTCTGCACTGAAATGCAGTTTAAATAAATCTTTAGAAAATAATAAAAACATGTTGTTATTTGTATCTTGAACAAACCATCAATGAATGAATATAGAAGTTCCTCTCTCTTCTATAGTTCAGTAACAGGTTAGCTCTTCCCTGACTCTCTCCATCTCCTCGTAGCTCTGTATTTTCACTTCTCTCAGCTTAGCATCTAAGTTAAAGTGTTTCTAGAGTACATGATGAAACATATTGAAGTTTAACAGTGTGTGACTCCCTCTGGTGGACGTTGAGGTGTATTTTGTTGTCTTTGCTCTAAAGGTTTTTGTACAGAGACTGTGGGTTTGCTGTCACTGTGGGCTTCACAGCACAGTAGTACAGAGCAGAGTCTGTCACTGCAGCAGAGGAGATCTGAAGATCCACACAATCCTTTTCTTCAGACAGTTTCGTAGAGAACCTTGTGTCCAATGTCAGAGATTCTGCTTTTTTTGTAATGTTCATCCCTGAGATGAATATGATGAACTCTGGAGGTTTCCCTGGATATTGTCGATACCAGAAGAAATAATCATTGGTATCAGCTTGTTTAGAGTAACTGTAGGACAGAGTAACAGAGCTGCCTTCTGAACTGTTCTTTTCTGTCTCGAATGGAGTGAGTTCTTCACAGCTGACACCTAAAGAAAGAGAAAACTTTGTTATTTCATGTTGTAAAAGACATAATATATGATTCACATTCAGATGGTATTGGGATTAAACTTCTGCTTGAACTTGTTCATGCTGCATAATCTAACTTACCTGTGAGGATAGAAAAAAACATCAGAGAAAACACACAATGCTGCAGTGACAGCATGTTGAATAAAGGTAATGTTGATGGTTTGTGTATTGAACTCTGTTGAATATAGAAGTTCCTCTCTCTTCTATAGTTCAGTAACAGCTTAGCTCCTCCCTGAATCTCTCCTTAAAGTACTTCTAGACTATATATTGATTGAAGTTTAACAGTGTGTGACTTCCTCTGGTGGATGTTGTGGAGTATTGTGAAGTCTTTGCTCCAAAGGTTTTTGTACAGAGTTTTGGTGTTTCCTGTCACTGTGGGCTGCAGAGCACAGTAGTACACAGCAGAGTCAGACAGCTGAAGCTTTTGGATCTTCAGAGGAACTGATGTCTTGTTGATTTTAGCATCAAATCTGTCTTTCTGGAACTCTGGAGCATTATCTTCTGTTTTTGAGAAACGCTTCAGCATGTATTTTGGGAAATCATTTTCTTCTTGTTTGTACCAGAACAAAGTTGGACTTGCTCTAGTTGTCTCAAATGTACAGCCAAGAGTAACTGTCTCTCCTTCAGTTGCAATGGCATCTACTGTTGGCTGGATCACTCTGTCTTCTCCTTTACACTCTGGGGAAGAAGAGAACATGCAGAGGAAGAGAGGAATCAATAAATATGATTGATTTAAAGCAGAACAGTTGGTGTAAAGAGTAAATCATCTGGATTTTCTCTTACTGCTGTTTTATGTCAGAAAAACCATGTAACATGTTATTTAGAATGAACGAGATACCAACAGAAATTATCTGTTTTTGCTTCTTTGTGCATTAAAACACTCTTTGCACCTTACCAAAGAAAAGAGCAGCAAGAATAATCCACAGCCAATGTTCCATCTCTACAACAAGGTTTAAACCAACAGGAGAAACTAGCTGATGTTCAACATTCAGTCTGAGAATTGTTCTCTTCACAGCAGCACTTATTATTGACTGAATGGTTGAACACAGTGCAGAAGTAGTGCACCTCCTACTTGATAATGTCGCCCTCTAGTGGAGGTAAAAAGTTCAGTACAACTCTGACGGAAATTTTTTCCAGCAGCTTGTCAGTGTGTCAGCTTGTGTTTTTGTACAGAGACTGTGGGTTTGCTGTCACTGTGGGCCTCACAGCACAGTAGTACAGAGCAGAGTCTGTCACTGCAGCAGAGGAGATCTGCAGATCCATTTTGGTTTTATCCTCACTTACTGAAGCAGACAGTCCAGAGTTTGTTTCATTTTGCTTTCCAGAGTGAAAGATGAGGAACTCTGGTGGATTTCCTGGATATTGTCGATACCTGAAGAAATAATCATCATATTTAGCTTGTTTGGAGTATCCGTAGGACAGAGTAACAGAGCTGCCTTCTAAACTGTTCTCTTCTGTCTCTACTGGAGTGAGTTATTCACAGCTGACACCTAAAAGAAGAGATAACTGCTATTAGATGTGGTAAAAGATTTAAATAATTCTTCGCAATCAGATGTTATTAGGATTACATTTTTTTTAAGCTGTGTAGTCTAACATAATGTAGCTGTGAGGATTGAGAGAAACAGCAGAGAAAACACACAATGCTGCAGTGACAGCATGTTGAATAAAGGTAATGTTGATGGTTTGTGTATTGACCTCTGTTGAATATAGAAGTTCCTCTCTCTTCTATAGTTCAGTAACAGCTCAGCTCCTCCCTGAGTCTCTCTGTCTCCTCGTAGCTCTGTATTTTCACTTTTCTCAGTTACACTTCTAAGGTAAAGTGATTCGAGACTGAATAATGAAAAATATTGAAGTTTAACAGTGTGTGACTCCCTCTGGTGGATGTTGTGGAGTATTGTGTTGTCTTTGCTCCAAAGGTTTTTGTACAGAGTTTTGGTGTTTCCTGTCACTGTGGGCCTCACAACACAGTAGTACAGAGCAGAGTCAGACACTTCAGCAGAGGGGATGTTCATGTGGATTATTTTGTCCTCCACTTCAATCTTCATTACAGGGATTGGAGTTGTCATTATTCTTCCATTTCCTAAATGACAGATGATCAACTCTGGTGGTTTTCCGGGATATTGTCGATACCAGTAAAACCAATCACTACCAGCTGCTTGTTTGGAGTATCTGTAGGACAGAGTAACAGAGCTGCCTTCGAAATTGTTCTTTTCTTTATCTACTGGAGTGAGTTCTTCACAGCTGATACCTGAAGGAAGAGAACACTTTGTTATTTCATGTTGTAAAAGACATACAACATTATTCACAATCAGATGTTAGTAGGATTACATTTTTTCGAGCTGCATAATCTAACATACCTGTGAGAATGGAAAGAAACATCAGAGAAAACACACAATGCTGCAGTGACAGCATGTTGAATAAAGGTAATGTTGATGGTTTGTGTATTGAACTCTGTTGAATATAGAAGTTCCTCTCTCTTCTATAGTTCAGTAACAGCTCAGCTCCTCCCTGAGTCTCTCTGTAAAGTGATTCTAGACTATATATTGATTGAAATTTATCAGTGTGTGACTCCCTCTGGTGGATGTTGTGGAGTATTGTGTTGTCTTTGCTCCAAAGGTTTTTGTACAGAGTTTTGGTGTTTCCTGTCACATTGGCCGTTATAACTGACTTTCTCAACTAGAATTTTGAGTTGTTTGAACTTCAAAAATCTGTTTTGAATTATGTTAATGAATAATACAACAAGGACGAAGCATGTAAACTACGCTGTTTGGTTATTCAGAATGGAACAGATCGCAAATGGATCTGAATGAAGAAAAATAAAAAAAAAAATCAACCGTAGCTCCCTCAGCTGAATAGTGTGGGAAACAGATCAAGAAAGCAACATAATCAAAGCCCTGGAACCAAATAGGAGACTTTCCATTCTCAATCACCTAATTAATACTGTCCTTTGCCACGGTCTGCATGCTGATGCACTGGCCGACAACAGGAGAAGGGTCTGCTTGCGGCTGCTCACGCCATGCCCCCTCCGCTCACGGACAACAGTGCTAGAGAAGGAGGAGACAGGATGTAGCACAGTTGACCTCACACTCAAGTCAGTGCAGGACATACACACAGAGCTACGGGAGAAGCTGGAGATGCATAGCTTTCTCCCCACCCAATTATGCTAGTAAAGTACAGATTAAAAAAATACAAATGCTTTATCAAGGGCCCAGCCTGGCCCAAGGATAGGAGCGGGAAATAGTACACAGCAGAGTCAGACAGCTGAAGCTTCTGGATCTTCAGAGGAACTGTTGTCTTGTTGATTGTAGCATCAAATTTGTCTTCCTGGAAGTCTGGAGCATTATCTTTTGTGTTTGAGTAACGCTTCAGCATGTACTTTGGGAAATCATTGACTTCTTGTTTGTACCAGAACAACGTGGGAGTTGGTTCCCTGGTCTCAAATGTACAGTCAAGAGTAACTCTCTCTCCTTCAGTAGCAATGACATCTCCTGTTGGCTGGATCACTCTGTCTTCTCCTTTACACTCTGGGGAAGAAGAGAACATGAGAGATGAGTCAATAGAGATGATTGATCGAACGTGAACAATCAAAAGGTTTAAATAGTTACCTAGCCAGAGAGTCAGAATCAGGATGTTAGTCAGCCAGTGTTTCATGTCTGCAGTGAGAGGGGAGGAGAGAGAGGAGAGCATTGATACTCTGATGGATCTGGGCCTTCACATCATTGGTCCTTCCTCTTTATCATCTGTTGAGGACAGAGGTGGGACCAAGTTACTGTTTTGCAAGTCACAACTAAGTGTCAAGTCTTTGCAGTGAAGTCCCAAGTCAAGACAAGGATATTAACTTTGTTATTCGAGTCCTAAACAAGTCATAATGCAATCTTCACCAAAAGTAGACAACAGAGTTATAATAAATACTTTTACCCAAATCATGAATGCCTTTTCAAGGCAGTGTTACTGAACTTATTAACTCTAACTCTGCACTCTCATACTTTCATAATGTTTTATGTCTAAATTTAAAAAAAACAATGATATTTTGGCAGTCTTCCACAAATCAGTCATAGAGTTCAAGGGGTTAGTAGTAAAGTTGTTCACTTACTTTATGGATCACTAATCTGTAAATGCATGTGTGAAAGAGAAAATAAAAGTTTGAATAAACATACCTCTAGCTCAGATTCAAAACACACCAACTGGATCACATAGAGTTGGAAATCTTTTTTTTTTCTTTTTTTAAATGAAGGGAGTATCTTTACGTTACCCCATGGTTTTGCTGCTATAACATTAGCAGATTGCAACACGTAGCCATTTACTTTAAAAGTCGATTGGTCATCTCATTTTGGGTGAACATCAAATTATGAATTAAGGAGGGAACCCACAGAACCCACAACAATAGACGTTAATGGCCGACATGACACCTCTTTTAATGAAATGATTCTGCCTCGACTTACTGTTCTTCGTGCCGCTTCAACTATCAAACAAAGTTTGAAGTTGTTGAATATCCATTTGGAATTTCTGACTCGCATGTTTTGCATATTGCAATCCATTTTTTGTTGGCCACCACATAGTCTTTATATGTAAACAGAATTATCTTCATTTCCAACTGGCACTCACTTCTTGGGGTCTGTCAGGTTGGGATATAGTACAGAAAGAGTCTCCATGATAGGAGGATAGGAGGATATGATAGGAGTTTGTTTGGTTATTCAGAATTTTCAAGAAACTATTCAAACTTTAAAATGTTCCACATCTTTCATACATTCAGGATAGTATTCAAATTTCAAATGACATTAACACTTTTTAAAATACTCAACCTTCTTTGAGACTTTGAAAAAAAGACCTTCTGACATCTTTACATTAGTGTGTTTTTCAAAGAATGTACAGGCTCGGAGTGGCATTATTTAAGGCACAGTGAGCTTGCAAGTGAAGCAGTGTCCAACTGCTGCACTGCCTTCTGTATTAACTCATACAAGAAATACCAAGAGGAGAACAGAGACAGACCCTTTTTGGACAGCTACTGTCCTCACATTTCTGACAAAACACACACTATTCTTGCACATGATGATCAGCAGGGTGTCATGATATCTCTCACAGTATTAAATATTAAGCGATAGGAGTTAGGGTGTTTGAGCTAGAAGTAAGACTATCTGAGGTGCGCCAGAGCCTCGTCTCTGTGAAAACAGCTGTTGGTGTTGAGGAGTGAAGTCAGTTAGGAGTCAGTCAGTTGGTCAGTTAGTCCATCATGACATGTTAGTTGACAAATAACACCTCTTCTCCTTTCTTCATCTCCTCTCATCCTTTCTTCCTCTCCTCTTCTTGTCCTCTCCTCTTTCTTCTCCTCCTCCTGTGGCAGTACGTGTTGCTAAAGTGATTTGTACGATGGCCGACAGGGACAAACACCCTGCAACTTAAGAAAACACACGCAAATAGACAAAACACAAGCAAATTAAGAAAACATCTTCATTTATTTGACAACACATGTGCAACATTCAGCATAACTGTTATGACATGTTGTAAAAGACTTAATAAATGATTCACATTCAGATGTTATTAGATTAAAACTTTTTCATCCTTCATAATCTAACATACCTGTTAGAATGAAGAGAAACAGCAGAGAAAACACACAATGCTGCAGTGACAGCATGTTGAATAAAGGAAATGTTGATGGTTTGTATATTGAACTCTGTTGAATATAGAAGTTCGTCTCTCTTCTATAATTCAGAAACAGCTCAGCTCCTCCCAGACTCTCTCCGTCTCCTCGTATCTCTGTATTTTCTTTTCTCTCAGTTACACTTCTAAGTTAAAATGATAATAAGGTTAATTGATTCTAGACTATATGATGTAAACCATGTAGTTTAACAGTGTGTGACTCCCTCTGGTGGATGTTGTGGAGTATTGTGTTGTCTTTGCTCCAAAGGTTTTTGTACAGAGTTTTGGTGTTTCTTGTCACTGTGGGCTGCAGAGCACAGTAGTACACAGCAGAGTCAGACAGCTGAAGCTTCTGGATCTTCAGAGGAACTGATGTCTTGTTGATTTTAGCATCAAATCTGTCCTTATGGAAATCTGGAGCATTTTCTTCTGTGTTTGAGAAACGCTTCAGCATGTACTTTGGGAAATCATTGACTTCTTGTTTGTACCAGAACAAATAGGGACTTGTCAAAGTCTCAAATGTACAGCCAAGAGTAACTGTCTGTCCTTCAGTAGTAATGACATCTCCTGTTGGCTGGATCACTCTGTCTTCTCCTTTACACTCTGGGGAAGAAGAGAACACACAAAAGATGAGATGAATGAATAAAGATGATTGATTAAAGGACAACAATCAGTAATTTAAAGAGCTACCTAGCCAGGGATTCAGAAAGCGATTTTGCTGTCTGCTGTCTAATGTCAGACTTTATCAAATATAGAGTTATTAAGAAAGGTATTAGAAGCAAAGAAAAATGATCAGTTTTGCTTTTTTGTCAGTGTCAAAAGTGTTTAGAGAAGAAACATGATGTGCTTTGTATCTTACCAAAGAAAAGAGCAGCAAGAATAATCCACAGACAATGTTTCATCTCTACAATAAAGATTAAATCAACAGGAGAAACTAGCTGATGTTCAACATTCAGTCTGAGAATTGTTCTCTTCACAGCAGCACTTATGATTGACTGAATGGTTGAACACAGAGCAGAAGTACTGCACCGCCTACTTGATAATTTCGCCCTCAAGTGGAGGTAGAGAGTTCATTACAGCAGCTTGTCAGTGTGTCAGCTTGTGTTTTTGTACAGAGACTGTGGGTTTGCTGTCACTGTGGGCCTCACAGCACAGTAGTACAGAGCAGAGTCTGTCACTGCAGCAGAGGAGATCTGCAGATACATTTTGGTTTTATCCTCACTCACTGAAGCAGACAGTCCAGAGTTTGTTTCATTTTGCGATCCCAAATGAAAGATTATGAACTCTGGTGGTTTTCCTGCAAATTGTCGATACCAGAAGAAATAATCAGTATATCCAGCTTGTTTGGAGTATCTGTAGGACAGAGTAACAGAGCTGCCTTCTAAACTGTTCTTATCTGCCTCAGCTGAAGTGAGTTGTTCACAGCTGATACCTAAAGGAAGAGATAACTGTTATTAGATGTAAACGTCTTATTCACATTCAGATACTCAGAAATGTCTTAATGCTGTATAATTTAACATACCTGTGAGTATGGAAAGAAATAGCAGCGAAAACATGCAATGATGCAGTGACAGCATGTTGAATAAAGGTAATGTTGATGGTTTGTGTATTGAACTCTGTTGAATATAGAAGTTCCTCTCTCTTCTATAGTTCAGTAACAGCTCAGCTCCTCCCTGCGTCTCTCCGTCTCCTCGTAGCTCTCTATTTTCACTTCTTTCAATTAGCTTACTCTTCTAAGGTTAAGTGATTCTAGACTACATATTGAAAAATATTGAAATTTATCAGTGTGTGACTCTCTCTGGTGGATGTTGTGGAGTATTGTGTTGTCTTTGCTCCAAAGGTTTTTGTGCAGAGTTTTGGTGTTTCCTGTCACTGTGGGCCTCAGAGCACAGTAGTACACAGCAGAGTCTGACAGCTGAAGCTTCTGGATCTTCAGAGGAACTGATGTCTTGTTGATTGTAGCATCAAATCTGTCCTTATGGAAATCTGGAGCATTCACTTCTGAGTTTGAGTAACGCTTCAGCATGTACTTTGGGAAATCATTTGCTTTTTGTTTGTACCAGTACAAAGTGGGAAATGTGTCACTGGTCTCAAATGTACAGCCAAGAGTAACTGTCTCTCCTTCATTAGCAATGGCATCTCCTGTTGGCTGGATCACTCTGTCTTCTCCTTTACACTCTGGGGAAGAAGAGAACATGCAGTGGAAGAGATTAATCAATTAAGATAATTGATTAAAGGAGAACAATCAGTATTTTAAATAGTTACCTAGCCAGAGAGTCAGAATGAAGATGTTAGTCAGCCAGTGTTTCATGTCTGCAGTGAGAGGGGAGGAGAGAGAGGAAGAGCATTGATACTCTGATGGATGAACAAAGGTTTTTGTACAGAGTTTTGGTGTTTCCTGTCACTGTGGGCTGCAGAGCACAGTAGTACACAGCAGAGTCAGACAGCTGAAGCTTCTGGATCTTCAGAGGAACTGATGTCTTGTTGATTTTAGCTTGAAATCTTTTTTTCTGGAACTCTGGAGCATTTTCTGCTGTGTTCGAAAAACTTTTCAACATGTACTTTGGGTAATCATTGACTTCTTGTTTGTACCAGAATAAAGTTGGACTTGCACGAGTTGTCTCAAATGTACAGCCAAGAGTAACTGTCTCTCCTTCAGTAGCAATGACATCTCCTGTTGGCTGGGTCACACTGTCTTCTCCTTTACACTCTGGGGAAGAAGAGAACATGCAGAGATTGATATGAATCAATAAAGATGATTGATTTAAAGCCGAAGTGTAGGTTTAAAGTGTAAATAATCTGGATTTCCCCTTACTGCTGTTTTATGTCAGAGAAAACCATCTAACATGTTATTTATAATGAACGAGATACCAACAGAAATTATCTGTTTTTGCTTATTTTTGCATTAAAACACTCTTTGCAACTTACCAAAGAAGAGAGCAGCAAGAATAATCCACAGCCAATGTTTCATCTCTACAACAAGGTTTAAATCAACAGGAGAAACTAGCTGATGTTCAACATTCAGTCTGAGAATTGTTCTCTTCACAGCAGCACTTATTATTGACTGAATGGTTGAACACAGAGCAGAAGTAGTGCACCGCCTACTTGATAATGTTGCCCTCTAGTGGAGGTCAAAAGTTCAGTACAACAGTGTAGAAAAAAAGGCTTCCAGCAACTTGTCAGTGTGTCAGCTTGTGTTTTTGTACAGAGACTGTGGGTTTGCTGTCACTGTGGGCCTCACAGCACAGTAGTACAGAGCAGAGTCTGTCACTGCAGCAGAGGAGATCTGAAGATACATTTTGGTTTTGTCCTCACTTACTGAAGCAGACAGTCCAGAGTTTGTTTCATTTTGCATTACAGAGTGGAAGATGAGGAACTCTGGTGGATTTCCTGGATATTGTCGATACCAGAAGAAATAATCAGCAACAGTTGCTTGTTTGGAGTATCTGTAGGACAGAGTAACAGAGCTGCCTTCTAAACTGTTCTCTTCTTTCTCTACTGGAGTGAGTTCTTCACAGCTGATACCTGAAGGAAGAGAACACATTGTTATTTCATGTTGTAAAAGACATACAACATTATTCACAATGAGATGTTAGTAGGATTACATTTTTTCAAGCTGCATAATCTAACATACCTGTGAGAATGGAAAGGAACATCAGAGAAAACACACAATGCTGCAGTGACAGCATGTTGAATAAAGGTAATGTTGATGGTGTGTGTATTGATCTCTGTTGAATATAGAAGTTCCTCTCTCTTCTATAGTTCAGTAACAGCTCAGCTCCTCCCTGAGCCTCTCCTTAAAGTGATTCTAGACTATATATTGATTGAAGTATAACAGTGTGTGACTCCCTCTGGTGGATGTTGTGGAGTATTGTGTTGTCTTTGCTCCAAAGGTTTTTGTACAGAGTTTTGGTGTTTCCTGTCACTGTGGGCCTCAGAGCACAGTAGTACACAGCAGAGTCTGACAGCTGAAGCTTCTGGATCTTCAGAGGAACTGATGTCTTGTTGATTGTAGCATCAAATCTGTCCTTATGGAAATCTGGAGCATTCACTTCTGAGTTTGAGTAACGCTTCAGCATGTACTTTGGGAAATCATTTGCTTTTTGTTTGTACCAGTACAAAGTGGGAAATGTGTCACTGGTCTCAAATGTACAGCCAAGAGTAACTGTCTCTCCTTCATTAGCAATGGCATCTCCTGTTGGCTGGATCACTCTGTCTTCTCCTTTACACTCTGGGGAAGAAGAGAACATGCAGTGGAAGAGATTAATCAATTAAGATAATTGATTAAAGGAGAACAATCAGTATTTTAAATAGTTACCTAGCCAGAGAGTCAGAATGAAGATGTTAGTCAGCCAGTGTTTCATGTCTGCAGTGAGAGGGGAGGAGAGAGAGGAAGAGCATTGATACTCTGATGGATGAACAAAGGTTTTTGTACAGAGTTTTGGTGTTTCCTGTCACTGTGGGCTCCAGAGCACAGTAGTACACAGCAGAGTCAGACAGCTGAAGCTTCTGGATCTTCAGAGGAACTGATGTCTTGTTGATTTTAGCTTGAAATCTTTTTTTCTGGAACTCTGGAGCATTTTCTGCTGTGTTCGAAAAACTTTTCAACATGTACTTTGGGTAATCATTGACTTCTTGTTTGTACCAGAATAAAGTTGGACTTGCACGAGTTGTCTCAAATGTACAGCCAAGAGTAACTGTCTCTCCTTCAGTAGCAATGACATCTCCTGTTGGCTGGGTCACTGTGTCTTCTCCTTTACACTCTGGGGAAGAAGAGAACATGCAGAGATTGATATGAATCAATAAAGATGATTGATTTAAAGCCGAAGTGTAGGTTTAAAGTGTAAATAATCTGGATTTCCCCTTACTGCTGTTTTATGTCAGAGAAAACCATCTAACATGTTGTTTATAATGAAGGAGATACCAACAGAAATTATCTGTTTTTGCTTATTTTTGCATTAAAACACTCTTTGCAACTTACCAAAGAAGAGAGCAGCAAGAATAATCCACAGCCAATGTTTCATCTCTACAACAAGGTTTAAATCAACAGGAGAAACTAGCTGATGTTCAACATTCAGTCTGAGAATTGTTCTCTTCCCAGCAGCACATATTATTGACTGAATGGTTGAACACAGAGCAGACGTAGTGCACCGCCTACTTGATAATGTTGCCCTCTAGTGGAGGTCAAAAGTTCAGTACAACAGTGTAGAAAAAAAGGCTTCCAGCAACTTGTCAGTGTGTCAGCTGGTGTTTTTGTACAGAGACTGTGGGTTTGCTGTCACTGTGGGCCTCACAGCACAGTAGTACAGAGCAGAGTCTGTCACTGCAGCAGAGGAGATCTGAAGAACCATTTTGGTTTTGTCCTCACTTACTGAAGCAGACAGTCCAGAGTTTGTTTCATTTTGCATTACAGAGTGGAAGATGAGGAACTCTGGTGGATTTCCTGGACATTGTCGATACCAGAAGAAATAATCAGCAACAGTTGCTTGTTTGGAGTATCTGTAGGACAGAGTAACAGAGCTGCCTTCTAAACTGTTCTCTTCTTTCTCTACTGGAGTGAGTTCTTCACAGCTGATACCTGAAGGAAGAGAACACTTTGTTATTTCATGTTGTAAAAGACATACAACATTATTCACAATGAGATGTTAGTAGGATTACATTTTTTCAAGCTGCATAATCTAACATACCTGTGAGGATGGAAAGGAACATCAGAGAAAACACACAATGCTGCAGTGACAGCATGTTGAATAAAGGTAATGTTGATGGTTTGTGTATTGATCTCTGTTGAATATAGAAGTTCCTCTCTCTTCTATAGTTCAGTAACAGCTCAGCTCCTCCCTGAATCTCTCCTTAAAGTGATTCTAGACTATATATTGATTGAAGTATAACAGTGTGTGACTCCCTCTGGTGGATGTTGTGGAGTATTGTGTTGTCTTTGCTCCAAAGGTTTTTGTACAGAGTTTTGGTGTTTCCTGTCACTGTGGGCCTCAGAGCACAGTAGTACAGAGCAGAGTCAGACAGACTAGCTGATGTGATTTTCATATGGATTTGTTTGTCCTCCACATTAATCTTCAATCCAGGAATTACATTATTGTTGCTTATTTCTATTCCTGAAGCAGAGTGGGAGATGATGAACTCTGGTGGTTTTCCTGGATATTGTCGGTACCAGAAAAAAGAATCACTACTTGCCATTTCCAAGTATCTGTAGGACAGAGTAACAGAGCTGCCTTCTACACTGTTCTCTTCTTTCTCTACTGGAGCGAGTTCTTCAAAACTGACACCTAAAGGAAGAGATAACTTTGTTATTTCATGTTGTAAAAGAAGTAATAAATGATTCACATTCAGATGTTATTAGAATAAAAGTTTTCATGCTGCATAGTCTAACATACCTGTGAGGATGGAGAGAAATATCAGAGAAAACAGAAAATGCTGCAGTGACAGCATGTTGAATAAAGGTAATGTTGATGGTTTGTGTATTGAACTCTGTTGAATATAGAAGTTCCTCTCTCTTCTATAGTTCAGTAACAGCTCAGCTCCTCCCTGTGTCTCTCTGTCTCCTCGTAGCTCTGTATTTTCACTTCTCTGTTACTCTTCTAAGATAAAGTGATTCTAGACTACATCATATTGAAGTTTAACAGTGTGTGACTCCCTCTAGTGGATGTTGTGGAGTATTGTGTTGTCTTTGCTCCAAAGGTTTTTGTACAGAGTTTTGGTGTTTCCTGTCACTGTGGGCCTCAGAGCACAGTAGTACACAGCAGAGTCTGACAGCTGGAGCTTCTGGATCTTCAGAGGAACTGACTTATCCTTGATTGTAGCATCAACTCTCTGTTGCTCTTTAGAAATATCAGTTTTTACACGTTGAAGCATCATCTTTGGGTAATTATTATCTTCTTGTTTGTACCAGAATAAATAGGGAAATGTGTCACTGGTCTCAAATGTACAGCCAAGAGTAACTGTCTCTCCTTCAGTGGTAATGAGATCTCCTGTTGGCTGGATCACTCTGTCTTCTCCTTTACACTCTGGGGAAGAAGAGAACATGCAGAGGAATTGATGAATCAATGAAGATGATTGATCGAACGTGAACAATCAGAAGGTTTAAAGAGTTACCTAGCCAGAGAGTCAGAATCAGGATGTTAGTCAGCCAGTGTTTCATGTCTGCAGTGAGAGGGGAGGAGAGAGAGGAAGAGCATTGATCCTCTGATGGATCTGGGCCTTCACATCATTGGTCCTTCCTCTTTATCATCTGTTGAGGGCAGAGGTGGGACCAAGTCATTGTTTTGCAAGTCAAAACTAAGTGTCAAGTCTTTGCACTGAAGTCCCAAGTCAAGACAAGGATGTGCTGAGTGAAGTCTTAAGTCAAGGTCCAATTCCTTAACTTTGTGTTTCGAGTCCTAAACAAGAGTCATAAAGCAATCTTCACCAAATGTAGACAACAGAGTTATAATAAATTAATGCATTCATTTTTTAAACCATGTTTTTATCGAGTGCTACTGAACTTATTAACTCTGACTCTGCAGTCTCATACTTTCATAATGTTTAATGTCTAAAAAATCAAAATCATCTGTTGAAGATCTCTCAACATTTACACCCTGGTTTTTAAGAACACTGTTGTTCAATAAAAGGAGGAGCTGGAAGGTTTTTGTACAGAGACTGTGGGTTTGCTGTCACTGTGGGCCTCACAGCACAGTAGTACAGAGCAGAGTCTGTCACTGCAGCAGAGGAGATGTGCAGATCCTCATCATGATTTGATCCAGTCAGTTTACAAGAGTAGCATGTGTCTAATCTCGGAGACTCTGCTGGTCTTGTACTGATTAACAGAGAGTTCTTGTGGTTTTCCTAGATATTGTCGATCCAGGAGTAACTTCTTCACAGCTGACCCTAGAAGCGATGTCAGCGTGGCTGCAGACTTCTGCTGAATCTAAGCGTCAACCTTTTGGACCAGTGGCCCCTGTCACTATGTTGGGCAAGTTACTCGAAATGGGTAATCACTATTACTAACAACGTGTTACTATACTTTGTTTACTCACTAGAGGTTGGCCAATTAATCGGCCAATTTTTGACATTTTTTACATAATCTAATCAAACCAGCTCCCAGTCTGGGTTCGGGGGGCAGACACCGTCACCATATTTAAGAATGAATTGAAAACCCTCCTCTTTGATAAAGCTTATAGTTAGGGAGTGAGGAGTTGCAGCGTCCGCCTATCCCGGCCCACCTGCTTCTCTTCATAGTCGTCAGATTAATCTACCATATAATCAATAATATAATCAAAGTAGAGGGAGGCAGGCCAGTACAGCCCGGTCCGGTTGGGGAGAGTTCTAGCCCTACCAGGCACCTCTCCTTAACCTGCCTCTCTTAGTTATGATGTTATCAGCTGATATGTTATAATTCTAGACTACGGGGGAGTTCCTTCCTTCCTTCCTTTGACACACTGAGCTGCTCTCTCTTCTCTCTTTCCATTTGTTTCCATTTGTGTGCATCCATGTCCCAGCAATGCTTGTTACTAACCTAGCTCTGGGGAGTTTACTCCCCGGAGTCCTTATGTTTCTTTTTTCGCCCAGCATATTTCCTTGGATTAGGATGGCACCAAGATCTTGGTTGCAGCTGTCGCCGTGGTCCTGCACTCCCTGCTACACCCTGCTACGCTCTGCGGTGCCCTGCTACACCTTGCTACGCTCTGCGGTGCCCTGCTACACCCTGCTACGCTCTGCGGTGCCCTGCTACACCCTGCTACGCTCTGCGGTTCCCTACTACGCTCTGCGGTGCCCTGCTACACCCTGCTACGCTCTGCGGTGCTCTGCAGTGCCCTGCAGTGCCCTGCTACACCCTGCTACGCTCTGCGGTGCCCTGCTACACCCTGCTACGCTCTGCGGTGCTCTGCAGTGCCCTGCAGTGCCCTGCTACACCCTGCTACGCTCTGCGGTGCCCTGCTACACCCTGCTACGCTCTGCGGTGCTCTGCAGTGCCCTGCAGTGCCCTGCTACACCATGCTACGCTCTGCGGTGCCCTGCTACACCCTGCTACGCTCTGCGGTGCTCTGCAGTGCCCTGCAGTGCCCTGCTACACCCTGCTACGCTCTGCGGTGCCCTGCTACACCCTGCTACGCTCTGCGGTGCTCTGCAGTGCCCTGCAGTGCCCTGCTACACCCTGCTACGCTCTGCGGTGCCCTGCTACATCTTGCTACGTTCTGCGGTGCCCTGCTACACCCTGCTACGCTCTGCGGTGCTCTGTAGTGTCCTGCTGCGTCCTGCCACACCCTGCTATGCCATGAACTACTACGACTACCATTTGTAGTCACTGTTCCATTATCTTTATTGTGACTATTATTGCCACTGTTCAGCTTATCCCCAACCGTAACCGTCAGACTCTAAGAGCCTGGGTCTGCCGAGGTTTCTCCCTAAAAGGGAGTCTTTCCTCACCACTGGCGCACTAAATGCTTGCTCTTGGGGGAATTACTAGAATTTTTGGGTATTTGTAAATTATAGAGTGTGGTCTAGACCTACTCTATCTGTAAAGTGTCTCGAGATAACTCTTGTTATGATTTGATACTATAAATAAAATTGAATTGAATTGAATAATCGGCATTGGCCGATATCCGAGTATATCAAGCCGATTATACATTTTGTGTGTTATACATTTTCTTCATACCTAAAACAAAGAAATGCTGCTGGTTGCTACTGTGTGCAGCACTACTATTATTACAATTGTTATTTGTGTTCTCAGAATATTGATAAATGCTGCTAAGTAAACTTTATTTTTTCATTGAAAAGTTTATTTAACAAAGTTTAATTTCTTCTTACCTGTTTCGTTTATTTAATATATTTTTTATACATTATTTATACAATATATGTTTTTACATTATACATTTTTAATTTAAGTATAGAAGTGTAGAATGGTGTTAGTTAGACAAGTGTTAAATAAATGTTTATGTTGAGAAATTTTGTGTATCTTAATTCATTATTAGTGTTACATTTCATCTTTCAAATAGAGGTTTAAAAACAAGCACATATCGGCTGACCCTGATTTCTAAAGATCGGCATCGGCCAGAGAAGAACCCATATCGGTCGTCCTCTATTACTCACCCCGGCTACATCAAAAGTTACCTTCAAACAACTCCAAATCCTTCCATTGTGAATACAACTAGGTGACTCCTGAGCCCCGTTAACACAACGTCTCTAACATTACCTGGAGAAGCTGCATGTGAGAACGGAAATGTCTGACTCAGTTGGACCAGACATTAAACGCTCTTTAGCTTAAGTCTGTGTAATATCCGATTGAGCCTATGTGTGAATAGAACAGCTCATTGTCCGGAGAAAAGAAAAGAGGTATGTTTCTATTTTTAAAAAAGAAGTTCCTCTCCATACATCCGTTCTTGCAGTGGTTCTCACATGAGGGTACGTGACCCCCTAGGGGAACATTGTTGAAAAAAAGCTTAAGAACCCCTGATTAATTGGGTGGTCTGTGCTGCCCTCTGCTGATGCAACACTGAAATATAATAAAGTTATATAACATGATAAATACTAGCATGGACAAATTACCATATACTCTATTTCAATTAAAAGACAGTAAATGCATTATTAAAAAAGAAATACTTGTTACAAATGTGTATTGATTTTCTTTTTCTTTCTGTGATTTGATTTTCTTAAGACCTTTTTAAATCTTTCATATTTATCCATATGTCATTAAGAATTATTTTAAGAGAAATAAAGAGAAAAAAGTGTATATATATATATATATATATATATATATATATAAGATAAGAATTATTTTAAGAGAAATAAAGAGAAAAGTGTATATATATATTCTCAGTTGTAACTGAGAGTGTGTCTGGGCAATCTTCATTCACAGTCCATTTCCAAAGGGGCGTCAATTGGATAGTCCTTCGACCAATCAGACCAACGATCCAGGTGACAGAGCAGCGACAGTGGCATCAACGGGTTGCTGCGCTTCGGTGGCCGATCTCCATTTGGAAAAATTGGAAATGGGCTTGAATGGGCTCTTGGCCAAACGGACTTGAGGAGCAATTCTCAAATTTGCCGAAAGTTCGTCAGAGTTTTCCCAGGCTATCACGGACAGGGTTGAACAAGTAACTTTTACTCAACATTACATTCATAATGTAACCTGTTTTCTCCAAAAATACTGAAAAGGCTTAAGGAGTCATATTGTTTCATTATATTGCATTACATTATTTGAGCTTTACTACCTTTACAGCAGTGATTACTATTAATTGTTAACATACGTGAATCTCCATGTTTAAGGAGAACAGAAGAGCTCATTCTGAATACTGTGGAGTTGTCTAAAAACCCTCTGATTCTAAGAAGAGTTTACCTCCTTAAAGCGTTTTTTAAGTGTGAAATGAGCTCTATTGTCAACAAATGTTTAACACACAGTATCTCCCCCAAAGCGATCCTCTTCCTGAAATGAACTAAAGCATTGTAACCGCTCCCTCCTCCTCCTGCTCTCACACACAGCGAGCTCCACTCTGTCTGTATTTCCTTGTTCCCTTCCCTTTAGCTCTCGAGTTCCAAGAGCTGACAAGCCCCGTTTACTGCACAAACACATGCTGTTCAGGACACAGCTCAAACTAGTTTCACTTATCAGGAAGTGAAACTCAGACAGTTGTTACTAAGAGGTAAAATGGCGCAGAAAGGAGTTCAGCTGGACCGGGAGACCTTCTCTTGTTCCATTTGTCTGGATTTACTGGAGGATCCGGTGACTACTTCCTGTGGACACAACTACTGCATGAACTGTATTAAAAGCCACTGGGCTGTAGAGGATAATAAGAACATCCACAGCTGTCCTCAGTGCAGGCAGACGTTCAGAAAGAGGCCTGTCCTGCTGAAAAACACCATGTTAGCAGATTTGGTGGAGGAGCTGAAGAAGACTGGACTCCAAGCTGCTCCTGCTGATCACTGCTATGCTGGAGCTGGAGATGTGGCCTGTGATGTCTGCACCGGGAGAAAACTGAAAGCCATCAAGTCCTGTCTGGTGTGTCTGGTGTCTTACTGTGATCAACACCTCCAGCCTCATTATGATGTTCCTCAACTAAAGAAACACAAGCTGGTGGAGCCGTCCAAGAAGCTCCAGGAGAACATCTGCTCTCGTCATGATGAGGTGATGAAGATGTTCTGCCGTACTGATCAGCAGCTTATCTGTTATCTCTGCTTAATGGATGAACATAAAGGCCACGACACAGTCTCAGCTGCAGCAGAAAGGACTGAGAGGCAGAGAGAGCTCGAGGGGAGTCGACAGACCATCCAGCAGAGAATCCAGGACAGAGAGGAAGATGTGAAGCTGCTTCAACAGCAGGCGGAGGCCATCGATCTCTCTGCTGATAAAGCAGTGGAGGACAGCGAGAAGATCTTCACTGAGCTGATCCGTCTCCTGGAGAAAAGAAGCTCTGATGTGGAGCAGCAGGTCAGATCCCAGCAGAGAAGAGAAGTGAGTCGAGTCAAAGAGCTTCAGGAGGAGCTGGAGCAGGAGATCACTGAGCTGAAGAGGAAAGACGCTGAGCTGAAGAAGCTCTCACACACAGAGGATCACAACCAGTTTCTACACAACTACCCCTCACTGCCACCACTCAGCCAATCAGCATCCAGCATCCATATCCGTCCTCTGAGCTGCTTTGAGGACGTGACAGCGGCCGTGTTAGAAGTCAGAGATAAACTACAGGACGTCCTGAGAGAGAAGAGGACAAACGTCTCACTGACAGGCAGTGGGGTACGACTGGGGGGAAACAGAGGACAGAGTAGACGGGACACTCATGTGAGGAGGGCCCACAAAGACACAAGAAGAAATAAATACTGGGGACCCACAGAGAATGTGTATGTTCAAGGTCCAAATTGTTGTGCTTCGGCCCTGGTGACAGGGACTCAAGTGGATGTTTCATTGCCACAACCAGAGCCCAAGACCAGAGCTGACTTCTTAAAATATTCACGTTACATCACACTGGATCCAAACACAGCAAACACACATCTGTTATTATCTGAGAGGAACAGGAAAGCAACATACATGAGTCAACCACAGTCTTATTCTCGTCACCCAGACAGATTCACTGATTGTTTTCAGGTCCTGAGTAGAGAGAGTCTGACTGGACGTTGTTACTGGGAGGTGGAGAGGAGAGGTGAAGGAGTTGGTGTAGCAGTCGCAAGCAAGAATATCAGCAGAGCAGCGGAGGATTGTAGATTTGGATTTGGATACAATGACAAATGTTGGATGTTAGAGTATTACAATAACAGATATATCTTTTGGTACAACAAAGTCCAAACTACCGTCTCAGGTCCTGTGTCCTCCAGAGTAGGAGTGTACCTGGATCACAGTGCAGGTATTCTGTCCTTCTACAGCGTCTCTGACACCATGACTCTCCTCCACAGAGTCCAGACCACATTCACTCAGCCGCTCCATGCTGGATTTGGGTTTAACGTCTTGTTTGGATCTTTAAATGGAGCCTCTGCTGAGTTGTGTAAACTGAAATAGACAGAAGTCATTTAAGGGTTAATCTGTGTTTTAACTCTTCAACCTATTTAGTCTCCATGTTTGTTGCTGAGAGCTGATTGTTGTGGCATTTCTCCACTGCACAGAGATCAGCTGTCAGTCAAACATTATGGGATGTCCTTTGACATCTTATTAGTTGTGTAAATGTTTGAGTTTCTTTAGGTGGCGCTCCTTCCTGTGTCTGTTTAGCCACGGAGGCTATCACTGCTCATGATGATGTTTGTTGACCTGAACTGAGAATGAAAACTTCTCAGCTCTCTAAATGTCTGATGAATATTTGTATCGATGTATTTGAATGTTGTTGTTTCTCTTCCACATCATGAGTCTAAGACACACACACACACACACACACACACACACACACACACACACACACACACACACAATCACCAGATCTCCTTTATCCTCTATACTCTGTTCTCTTTGTGAAGAAATCTATAATCACATGTATCTGTTTATCCTGATCATAATCAATAAGGAGATTATTCATTATTGTCTTGAACATATCTGAGATTTAAACAAACTAACTGTGTAGATGAAGTGAATCTGTACATAAATATTATTGAACAGACTTTGCTGATGGGATGTGCGATGTTTGGTTTACATGATGAATAAACGAACATGAACAAAGTCTTTTCTTCTTGTCTTGATTCCAGGGTTTCATACAAAGCTGATGGAGAAAATGTGAAACTGATATGAGATTATAACTCAGGCAGTTTTCCTCCTGGAACACCAGAAAGTACAGAGTTCATGTGTAGAGTCAGTCAGTCTCGGTCCTTTCTTCTTTTCTAACTAAAACAGCTTTGTCACAGAGAAATGAGCAGAGTTTTCTATCACTTGTTGCTTTTTACAACCAACCTTTTCTTTGTTAACTGAGTAAATAAAGATTATTTATTATATAGGCTTAAAAGTCCTGACAACATATGACAACATATGTTGTGTAGTTGATTCTTTACATTTGGTTACAAGTATTTTTTATAAGAACTTAAAAACTCAGTGAACGCATTAGCCTCAAATCTCACATTCCCAAATACTATATTCAACCTGAGAGCTGCAATTCTTCTCTCCCATGTTTCCCATGAAACTTGAATGCAGCATCAGTGTTACAGGGTGTAACTCATGTGAACAAGCTGACACAGTGAGATATTCCATATTTTTCAGTGTCTCATTAGTGTTGTTTAAAGTTAGGACATGTCTTCCTGCAGTGAACATCCCAGCAGGTTAACAAGTGAAATGTAAGAACTGATGCAGGACACAAGAGGGCGCCGTCCTCCTGATGACCTGGGATGTAGTGGAGGTTAAAGCTCCTCAGCTCACTGCCTGCATGTTTTAATTAAGAACATGTTTTTAGGCTGATAGGAACATTTTATAATAAACATGCATTGTGTAAAACATTGTGGTAAATGGTGTCAAACCACTGAAAGTGCAGAAACAATCTCTGTTTGGCTTCCTTTAAAATATAGTCAGATCTATGTGTGAAGTTAAGGCAGCCATCAATCCCAATTCCAACATATTTTAAACTCCTGACACGGGGGATCCACTGATGGTCAACAGTTAAAGTTCATCAGGAGTTTCTTGTGTGTTGTTCTTTGGTTTCATCTTCATGTATTAAATACACTCTCCTCACACCTCTGCTGCAGAGAAATGACATGATTAAAATATGTGCAACCTTTTACAGAGTCCCCCTCACACAGAAGGCCAACCAATACCACATCATCAGCACACTGTAGTAAGTTAAAGAGTCAGGGTTGGACTTCACAGAGAAAATAACAAAGGTGATTGTTACAGAGAGCGTTGGGAATCTGTCTGGATTGTAGTCACCCTCAGACTGAACACCCCCCCATGCTTAGGTGGCCAGAAGCTTATATGTGTTAAGCCCCTACCATTAGACCAACCAACTCTTAATTGCTTCATTTCTCTCTCAATTACATTACCATTTACACATCTAGACATTCACTACTAGTTTCTACAATAAACAAATAACACTCTTGAAAAATCATTTTCCACTCATCTTACTTTAGAAAACACTGAAACTTACACCCATTTTCAACTAGAAAATCTACCGTCCCCTATGACCCAGATACATGGTATCTTCCACCATCAGCACACCTGAGTGTGACTGCCGTAGGCCCTTTATGAAGCAGCACTTTGCCTCAGCTCTGGTTCAGACCCAGGGACCGGAGAGGAGAAAGAGTTAGAAATAATGGTTAAGTAACAGTTGTAATGTGGTATTTTTGGTAACAGTTATACTGAATGATATGTATAAAAGTGTAACTGCAAATTAATTGTCTGGGTTCTTGGTGACCTGACTAGGTTCACCATGTGCCATCCAAAAGTGACTTTGTCCCAGTGATACAGTGGCATCTTGTGATGCCCCTGTGTTCAGAGTACTTATCTCTGATACTTTTCACACATATTCTAGTATTTCATCGTTTAAACTTGTGAAAAGATTATTATACACCCATTTAAGTTTTTTATGACAGCTTAGTTTGATAACACCCTGTTCTCAGTCAGCTGATTTGAACCAGTAAAGATTAACAGACTCTAAGAGTTAAACAAATATGGAGCCATCACCAAAACCTACATATTACTACTACCACATTTTACAACTAAAACCATCAATGTTTTTAAATGTAGAGCTGCTTATAACTGAGGCGTCATTTTAAATAAGGAAACAAAGTTCCTGTTGTCGGTCAGGTATTTTTGAACCAGTAAAGGGAAAGATAACAGACTTTGAAGAAGAGTTAGAGAAATATAGAGCCATCACCAAAACCTGGGGAGCCAAGGAGTAATATTACAACTTAAGACTTAATGTTTTCAGATGTGGAGCAGGTTTTAACTGATGATCAAAGTCCAAACTGATATGAGATTATAACTCAGGCAGTTTTCCTCCTGGAACACCAGAAAGTACAGAGTTCATGTGTAGAGTCAGTCAGTCTCGGTCCTTTCTTCTTTTCTAACTAAAACAGCTTTGTCACAGAGAAATGAGCAGAGTTTTCTATCACTTGTTGCTTTTTACAACCAACCTTTTCTTTGTTAACTGAGTAAATAAAGATTATTTATTATATAGGCTTAAAAGTCCTGACAACATATGACAACATATGTTGTGTAGTTGATTCTTTACATTTGGTTACAAGTATTTTTTATAAGAACTTAAAAACTCAGTGAACGCATTAGCCTCAAATCTCACATTCCCAAATACTATATTCAACCTGAGAGCTGCAATTCTTCTCTCCCATGTTTCCCATGAAACTTGAATGCAGCATCAGTGTTACAGGGTGTAACTCATGTGAACAAGCTGACACAGTGAGATATTCCATATTTTTCAGTGTCTCATTAGTGTTGTTTAAAGTTAGGACATGTCTTCCTGCAGTGAACATCCCAGCAGGTTAACAAGTGAAATGTAAGAACTGATGCAGGACACAAGAGGGCGCCGTCCTCCTGATGACCTGGGATGTAGTGGAGGTTAAAGCTCCTCAGCTCACTGCCTGCATGTTTTAATTAAGAACATGTTTTTAGGCTGATAGGAACATTTTATAATAAACATGCATTGTGTAAAACATTGTGGTAAATGGTGTCAAACCACTGAAAGTGCAGAAACAATCTCTGTTTGGCTTCCTTTAAAATATAGTCAGATCTATGTGTGAAGTTAAGGCAGCCATCAATCCCAATTCCAACATATTTTAAACTCCTGACACGGGGGATCCACTGATGGTCAACAGTTAAAGTTCATCAGGAGTTTCTTGTGTGTTGTTCTTTGGTTTCATCTTCATGTATTAAATACACTCTCCTCACACCTCTGCTGCAGAGAAATGACATGATTAAAATATGTGCAACCTTTTACAGAGTCCCCCTCACACAGAAGGCCAACCAATACCACATCATCAGCACACTGTAGTAAGTTAAAGAGTCAGGGTTGGACTTCACAGAGAAAATAACAAAGGTGATTGTTACAGAGAGCGTTGGGAATCTGTCTGGATTGTAGTCACCCTCAGACTGAACACCCCCCCATGCTTAGGTGGCCAGAAGCTTATATGTGTTAAGCCCCTACCATTAGACCAACCAACTCTTAATTGCTTCATTTCTCTCTCAATTACATTACCATTTACACATCTAGACATTCACTACTAGTTTCTACAATAAACAAATAACACTCTTGAAAAATCATTTTCCACTCATCTTACTTTAGAAAACACTGAAACTTACACCCATTTTCAACTAGAAAATCTACCGTCCCCTATGACCCAGATACATGGTATCTTCCACCATCAGCACACCTGAGTGTGACTGCCGTAGGCCCTTTATGAAGCAGCACTTTGCCTCAGCTCTGGTTCAGACCCAGGGACCGGAGAGGAGAAAGAGTTAGAAATAATGGTTAAGTAACAGTTGTAATGTGGTATTTTTGGTAACAGTTATACTGAATGATATGTATAAAAGTGTAACTGCAAATTAATTGTCTGGGTTCTTGGTGACCTGACTAGGTTCACCATGTGCCATCCAAAAGTGACTTTGTCCCAGTGATACAGTGGCATCTTGTGATGCCCCTGTGTTCAGAGTACTTATCTCTGATACTTTTCACACATATTCTAGTATTTCATCGTTTAAACTTGTGAAAAGATTATTATACACCCATTTAAGTTTTTTATGACAGCTTAGTTTGATAACACCCTGTTCTCAGTCAGCTGATTTGAACCAGTAAAGATTAACAGACTCTAAGAGTTAAACAAATATGGAGCCATCACCAAAACCTACATATTACTACTACCACATTTTACAACTAAAACCATCAATGTTTTTAAATGTAGAGCTGCTTATAACTGAGGCGTCATTTTAAATAAGGAAACAAAGTTCCTGTTGTCGGTCAGGTATTTTTGAACCAGTAAAGGGAAAGATAACAGACTTTGAAGAAGAGTTAGAGAAATATAGAGCCATCACCAAAACCTGGGGAGCCAAGGAGTAATATTACAACTTAAGACTTAATGTTTTCAGATGTGGAGCAGGTTTTAACTGATGATCAAAGTCCAAACTGATATGAGATTATAACTCAGGCAGTTTTCCTCCTGGAACACCAGAAAGTACAGAGTTCATGTGTAGAGTCAGTCAGTCTCGGTCCTTTCTTCTTTTCAAACTAAAACAGCTTTGTCACAGAGAAACGAGCAGAGTTTTCTATCACTTGTTGCTTTTTACAACCAACCTTTTCTTTGTGAACTGAGTTAATAAAGATTATTTATTATATAGGCTTAAAAATCCTGACATTTATATGACAACAGATGTTGTGTAGTTGATTCTTTACATTTGGTTACAAGTATTTTGTATATAACCCATGTTTCCCATGAGACTTGAATGCAGCACCAGCGTTACAGGGTGTGACTGATGTGAACAAGCTGTCACCGTGAGATATTACATATTTTTAAGTGTCTCATTAGTGTTGTGTGAAGTTTGGACATGTCTTCCTGCAGTGAACATCCCAGCAGGTTAACAAGTGAAATGTGACCTTATTATAAGCCCATGCAGTGAACTACCATGTTTGACATGTTTTTTAAAAGGGTTCTGGTTAATTTGTTACTAATACTCGCTTCTTTTAACTTCAGGTTCACTGTAGACAGTTTGGGTTGTTTTTAAAGGTCCCATATCCAGACCTTCGTCCACAGCTCTGTGGAGGAAGGTCTGTCCAGGCTGCTCCTTCCCAACACACTCAAGAACTCCTGTGTCCCTCACGCCATCATCTACAACTCCTCACTCAGGGGGAGGAAGAAAGGGTAGAGGACAGAACAGGAAGGAAGGAAGGAAGGAGTGGTAGCCACTCACTCATTCACTGTGCAATAACTTAATACTAATCTACTCGCATACATACCTGGACACTCTAACTGCTCTTAATTAAATTTTACAGTTTTCTGCTTTTGTTGTTGGCCTGTCTCTCTCTCTCTCTCTGTCTGTCTGTCTCTCTGTCTCTCTGTCTCTCTCTCTCTCTCTCTCTGTCTGTCTGTCTCTCTGTCTCTCTCTCTCTCCCTCTCTCTCTGTGTCTCTCTCTCTCTCTCTCTCTGTCTCTCTCTCTCTCTCTCTCTCTGTCTCTCTCTCCTTCT
>CM042324.1:1243762-1262811 GCA_023566125.1 Zingel zingel | reverse complement strand
CGCTTGATTGTTGCTCCAGACACCCTGGTGAAATCCCAAGCCAAAACCTTCTCTAGAAAGACTCGTTGTTCCTTTTCTTTTCCTAACATTCGCTTACCTGTTTTGTGTCCTTTCCTTCTCAGTCACCATCTTCAGCCCCAACCGTCATCGCCAGTCAGCTGGCTTCGCTTCACGGACCCCCTCCCTCGGCACTCTGCTCCAGCCTCTCCTCGCTTTCTCTGCTCTCCAGTCCCAGTGTCTCTTCCTCGGCTCCTCGGCTATGGCTTCCCCCCGCTTCCCTGAGAGTCCTGCCTCCCCTCGCTCCCCGTACTCTCCAGCCCCAGTGTCACTCCCGTGGCTGCCCTGAGTATCCTCACCCTCCAGTTTCTCCATCCTCCCCTTAGCTGCTTCTCCGTTCCTGGCGTCTGCCTCCCCACTCCCCCTTTTCCCCTAATCCTTAATAAGCCTATTATTTGTGAGCTCTGCTCTTGAGTCTGTTCTGTCCTCCCCGTAACATTTTTGGCATTTCTTTAAACCAATCACAATCGTCTTGGGCGGGGCTAAGCTCCGGACGGAGCCACGGTGCCTCAATTAAATAGTCTCAGGAAGGATGTAAATATTAACCGAAGCATTGAGAACTTTGTAAGTGTAGAGAAAGTTTATTAAAAAGATAGTTTAGAAAGACAGTAGCTCCCAAGACGGCGTCCGCCTGTATACGAGAACGCGACTTACTTTCTAATCTATCTTTTTAATAAACTGGCTGTACACTTACAAAGTTCTCAATGCTTCGGTTAATATCTAGGGACCCTCATCATGCTACCGTTGAAGTGTGGTGATATTTTGAGCCTTGTTAGTGGTGTAGAAATAGCGATTTGTTTTTACGTTCCCTGTGCCCCGAATACTAGCGTTGTAAGCTAATCAGCGGTCCGCGCTAGCGTCTTTCAAGCTACAAACGCATTCAATTAGCTTGAAAACATGTCCCAGAGAACGACAGAGTGGGTACACATCTGTTAATAACCCCTAGGTTCATTTTGCGCCAGAATTGTCTTTTAAGCACTCATTCTTTGAGCAGTACAAGACAGGTGTCAAGGGATGAAAATCTGAAGGAAAGCCTTCATTTTGACGTTATTAGACCGTTCTGTGGGACAGCAAAGGAACAGTTAACAGTTACATTACAATTGTTTCTACTGGATGATACCTGACAGGTCATGTGGTGAAAATAAGCTACAAATATACTTTACTTGCAGGACAAAAGAGAAAATGTAAGATTAAACAGGTGGATGATAACATATATTCTATTCTAACTCTTCCTACCTCCCTATTGACAAACTTTGCACCTTGAATTTGTACATTTAATGTCCCTGAGCTGTGAGAAGAACGGTTCATTATTTTGGCACGCTCTACCAACTGAGCTATACAGACAATAAATGAAATTATGAAATAAAAGTCTCTAAATATAAATAAAAGTAAAACTTATTTATTAAACTATATTGACTAATTTATATATTTATATTCACATATATTTATAGACATTATTTTTTTATATTTTTATTTTATTTATTAATTAATTTAATATTGACCCAAAAGGCATGCCATACATAATACTGAGCCATTTAAACTGATCCTACATCCGTTTGTCAGAAGCTGCAGGGCGTTGGCACTTTAACCCTCCCAACAAGGCCGCTGATTGGTCAGCAGGGTGTGGTGGCGGCTCGCCATCCAATCACAGGCCTTTACGTTGACACGTGGCCGCCGTGGTTGCCTTCAGCAGGAAGAATGGCCACAGTTTATTTACTGTCACTGTTATCAGCATCAGAAACAGGTTTTTTTTATTAAATGTGGCAGAAATTAACCCGTAAATCAGCGCAGTGCGTCTTCAGAGTGTCACGTGAGACTGATAAAGAGGAAGCTAACCGGACAGCTAACCGCTAACGTTAGCAGTTAGCTGTTAGCCCGCTGCTCGGTGCCGGCACTGCCCGTCAGAGGTAAGCGCTGTCCGCATTAGCATTAGCATTAGCATTCCTCCAGAGCCGGCGGCTCACACAGCTGTTTTCATCCGAAAAACACCGTCTGACAACCGGCCTGGAAGGGTGACAACACCCGCTTCCGGTCGTATTACGACGGACCAAAGTTCATGTTAAAATCTGACCATTTAATGCATTTCTGTTCACCAGAACATGTCCACACGCCCTAAATACATCTCTGAATACCTTTTAATATATGCGACAATGTTCTGGTGGATTCGGCATATTTCATCCACCAATATAACATAACATAATAATAATAATAATAATAATAATAATAATAATAATAATAGGGTCATACATGTTGACACTGCCAGCTTTGTGTTTGAGTTTAATGCTTGGTTCACATGATGCTGAAGATTGAATTATGTTGAAATGGCTGTAAGCTATGCAGTAATGATTATGGGATGTTTACATCTTATCAGCCATCCATCACATCACGCACGTGAACACTAAAATGATAGATTTTTGGTTTGAGTTCAGTGTGGCAGTATTTCATGTCAGAAATCTGGACAGAAGAGGAAGAAGCTACAGGTGTGTCCGCTCTCTGAGAGATAATCAATCATGTTCAAATCAGGGCTAATATCACCAATGATTTCCTATTTTATATATAAGATTATAGCAATAAGATTTCCGGATATATATATATATATATATATATATATATATATATATATATATATATATATATATATACATACATACATACATACATACATATGTGTGTGTGTGTGTGTGTGTATATATATATATATATATATATATATATATATATATATATATATATATATATATATATATAACAAAACATCGTGCAGCCCTAATTCACACAAACATCGTTCATGTTTAATTATAATTAATCAATTCAGGTGTCAAGGGCTGCACTTTCTTTTACGCTTTTGATTCTTTGTCGCCACTTTTTACGGCATTTACTTTTACACTTCAGATGCATTTCAGTAGGGCTGGGCGATATATGGATATTACATCGATATCGAGATATGAGACTAGATATCGTCTTAGATTTTGGATGTCGGAATATGGCTTAAGTCTGGTCTTTTCCTGCTTTTAAAGGCTGTATTACAGTAAAGTGGTGTCATTCTCTGAACTCGCCAGACTGTTGTAGCTGTTCTATTATTTCCCTTTTCCCTCTTAGACATTATATCCACATTATGATGGTTATTCATCTAAAATCTAATTGTGAAAACATTTTGTTAAAGCAACAATCGTCAACCGTAGAATATCGCCGCGATATCGATATCGATATCAAGGTATTTGGTCAGGAATATCGTAATATCTGATGTTCTCCATATGGCCCAGTCCTACATTTTAGCCACTTTTTTTGCACTTTTGGCTTTTTTTTTGTTGGTTTTTTTTTAACACTTCTGGTGCTTTTCAGCATTTTTTGGACACCTTTGATGTCTTTTTTGACGCTTTGTTAGTTTGTTCTTTTACACTTTTATTCTGTTTTGTTTTGACACTTTCTTTGTTTTAAAGATGATTATTTGGGGGGCATTTTAGCCCTTTATTTAACAGGACAGCTGAAGACATGAGAGTGGAGAGAGAGGGGGGTAATCACTGGTGTAGTGGTTGTTGATAAGGTGGGTGTACTAATAGGTAGATGGGTAGGTTATGGAGGAGGAAGTGGGTATACTCTCCTATATATTCCATGGCTTTTTGGCTGTAAAAAGAGGAGGGTATACCCCGTATACCTGCGTATACCCTCCACTACACCACTGGGGGTAATGACATGCAGCAAAGGGCCGCAGGTCGGAGTCTGAGTATGGGCGCCTGCTCTACTAACTGAGCTAACCCGGCCACATTGTTTTGACACTTTCAACGCCTTTTGGCCCCTTTTTTTGACGAAAAGCTAGATTAACTTCTAAATGTAGTCCTAATGTTTTAATGGAGGGTTGGCGGAGCCGTGTGGAGTCCTGGGAGTGAGAGGAGAACTAACAAATACTCTCAACGCTTTGTTTTGCTGCTTTTTGGGCACTTTGTGCATGCACTGATGTCAATAAGATTAGGGAGGTCCAACACCAGATTATCTGGGTGTAAAAGAGATTCTCTCCCTCAGATATATTTAATAATGCACCAGGTTCATGTTTACATTAAGTTTGTTTAAAGTACTTAGTTACTAGGGCTACACCATATGAGGAACATATGCGATAACATGTTTAAATACGTTGATAATGATATAACTTGTGATAAATAAACAGATATTAAAGGTTTCTCAGTATTCTGATGAAAGTAGTTCCAGACTTTTGTACATAAGCTTCAACAGAGTCAACGGTCTGCTACTTTATAGTCCGGGGTCAGGGTCTTAAAGGGTTAGGGTTACATTCTTTCACGTCTTAATACCAACCACCAAACGATGTATGTATGGAGGGCAAAATCCACACATAAAGAACCAGGACAAACCAGGACAAACCGGGACAAACCAGGCTAACCATGAAAAACACAACATGGCATCATGACTTCACGTAAACATACACGCCAACTTTCTTAAGCCAGGTGGCGTGTTACCTGTACGCATTAGGAGCTATCCACGGGTATGGCTACGCTGTATACAGCAGACGGGTTGGCTTTAGGAAATGAACAACGGGCGTGGCTTTTAGATAGATAGGTAGGTAGGTAGATAGATAGATAGATAGATAGATAGATAGATAGACAGAGAGGTAGATAGATAGGTAGGTAGGTAGGTAGATAGATAGATAGACAGAGAGGTAGATAGATAGGTAGGTAGGTAGGTAGGTAGGTAGATAGATAGATAGATAGATCGAGAGGTAGATAGATAGATAGAGAGATAGATAGATAGACAGAGAGGTAGGTAGATAGATAGATAGATAGACAGAGAGGTAGGTAGATGGAGAGAGAGGTAGGTAGGTAGATAGATAGATAGATAGACAGAGAGAGAGGTAGATGGAGAGAGAGGTAGGTAGATAGATAGATAGACAGATAGACAGAGAGAGAGGTAGATGGAGAGAGAGGTAGGTAGATAGATAGATAGACAGAGAGAGAGGTAGATGGAGAGAGAGGTAGGTAGGTAGATAGATAGATAGATAGATAGATAGAGAGGTAGATGGAGAGAGAGGTAGGTAGATATATAGATAGATAGACAGAGAGAGAGGTAGATGGAGAGAGAGGTAGGTAGATAGATAGATAGATAGACAGAGAGAGAGGTAGATGGAGAGAGAGGTAGATAGATAGATAGATAGATAGACAGAGAGAGAGGTAGATGGAGAGAGAGGTAGGTAGGTAGGTAGATAGATAGAGAGATAGATAGATAGACAGAGAGAGAGAGAGAGACAGATAGACAGAGAGGTAGGTAGATAGATAGATAGATAGATAGACAGAGAGAGAGAGAGAGACAGATAGACAGAGAGGTAGGTAGATAGATAGATAGATAGACAGAGAGAGAGAGAGACAGATAGATAGATAGATAGATAGACAGAGAGAGAGGTAGATGGAGAGAGAGGTAGGTAGATAGATAGGTAGATGGAGAGAGAGGTAGATAGATAGATAGACAGAGAGAGAGGTAGATGGAGAGAGAGGTAGGTAGATAGATAGATAGATAGATAGATAGAGAGGTAGATGGAGAGAGAGGTAGGTAGATAGATAGACAGAGAGAGAGGTAGATGGAGAGAGAGGTAGATAGATAGATAGATAGATAGATAGATAGATAGATAGACAGAGAGAGAGGTAGATGGAGAGAGAGGTAGATAGATAGATAGATAGATAGACAGAGAGAGAGGTAGATGGAGAGAGAGGTAGGTAGGTAGATAGATAGATAGAGAGATAGATGATAGATAGACAGAGAGAGAGAGACAGATAGACAGAGAGGTAGGTAGATAGATAGATAGACAGAGAGAGACAGATAGATAGATAGATAGATAGACAGAGAGAGAGGTAGATGGAGAGAGAGGTAGATAGATAGATAGATAGATAGATAGATAGAGAGGTAGATGGAGAGAGAGGTAGGTAGATATATAGATAGATAGACAGAGAGAGAGGTAGATGGAGAGAGAGGTAGGTAGATAGATAGATAGATAGACAGAGAGAGAGGTAGATGGAGAGAGAGGTAGATAGATAGATAGACAGAGAGAAAGGTAGATGGAGAGAGAGATAGATAGATAGATAGATAGACAGAGAGAGAGGTAGATGGAGAGAGAGGTAGGTAGATAGATAGATAGATAGATAGATATACAGAGAGAGAGAGAGAGAGATAGATAGATATATAGATAGATAGATAGACAGAGAGGTAGGTAGGTAGATAGATAGAGAGATAGATAGACAGAGAGAGAGAGAGAGACAGATAGACAGAGAGGTAGGTAGATAGATAGATAGATAGACAGAGAGAGAGAGAGATAGATAGATAGACAGAGAGGTAGGTAGGTAGATAGATAGAGAGATAGATAGATAGACAGAGAGAGAGAGAGACAGATAGACAGAGAGGTAGGTAGGTAGATAGATAGATAGACAGAGAGAGAGAGATAGATAGATAGATAGATAGATAGATAGATAGACAGAGAGGTAGGTAGATAGATAGAGAGATAGACAGAGAGGTAGGTAGGTAGATAGATAGATAGACAGAGAGAGAGAGATAGATAGATAGATAGATAGATAGATAGATAGATAGATAGACAGAGAGGTAGGTAGATAGATAGAGAGATAGATAGACAGACAGAGAGAGAGAGAGACAGATAGACAGAGAGAGAGAGAGGTAGGTAGATAGATAGATAGATAGACAGAGAGAGAGAGAGAGAGGTAGATGGAGAGAGAGGTAGATGGAGAGAGAGAGAGGTAGGTAGGTAGCAAGCACGTTATTGTCCGTAGACACGGAAATTTGTCTTGCAATACAAGCTCAGACAATTGCAACACAACAACCTAAAGACAAAAAGTTAAAAACATGAATAGATAATTAATTAATATGAGGGGGGCCCTGCAAGAGTGGTCTTAAATAGCCATAAATATATAGATGAAAGTGGGGGGGACTATCCCTTCTTTGCCCTCCTGTGTTGATTCAGCAGAGATGTTGACAGAGGAACAAATGAGTGCTCATATGTTGTTCTTTCTGCAGTCTGGGATGAACTTGTACATTATTTAGTATTTGTTCAGTGTGATTGAATGTGTTGTTGCTGCCGTCCTCAGTGACTCGCTGCATGGGGGAGTGACTGTCGGCCATGATGAGCGTGGAGCCGGACGCCCTGGCCGTGGTCAACCAGCTGCGGGACCTGGCCGCCGACCCCATGAACCGTCGGGCCATCGTACAGGACCAGGGCTGCCTGCCGGGACTCATCCTGTTCCTGGACAACCCCAACCCTCAGGTCGTCTACTCCGCCCTGCTGGTGAGTGTCTGTTAGGGCTCCTGCACACTGGCTGGTTAACAGGTTAGAGCGTGCACGCTGCCTGCGTGACACGCACGTCTCAGGAAACGCGTGCATGCTAGAAATACAACAACGCCTCTTTTTCACGCCACACGCCAGCATGTTGGAAGCGTTTCCAGACAACATAGAATATGAAAAGATGTTTCTATGTCATTTAGACACAAATACATTTAATACACGACATGTTGATGTTTGAGATTCTCGAGATTTGGACATAAATGCAGATATAAATGAAGTTGTTGAAGTTGAAATGTCTTTAATGTCCCCAAGGGGCAATTTGGTTCACAACAGGTAGCCAACACATACACATTCACACAAAAACCCATACAAACATGAACTACTAGATAGATAAGAGCATAAATACACATATACACTACACTTAAAAGATGACAAATATGTGCTGTGAAATGGGCGGGGATGGCAGACGACCTATAGTTTGAGAGACCCAACAGCTGATGGGACAAATGATCTCAGGTATCTGTTAGACCGGGCACGTTTCCGAAAGGTCTAGCTCCTTCCTGATGGTAGGAGGCCAAACTCAGAGTGTAGTGGGGGAGTGGTGTTAGCCAACATGGCCGTGGCCCTCTGCATGGCTCTGGCCTCGTACTCAGACCTAATGCTGTTGAGGTCAGTGCCGATTATTTTTTCGAGATATAAATGTAATTTAAAAGAATACTAATACATAATTATGGATTTTCTAATATTGCACCAGCTGTCAATACAGAAGGAAATATTCTGGAGCCTATTAGCCGTCAGTCCTGCCGACGTCGTTGCTGTAATCAGATCAGAATATATTTATGTTTCTGGTAACATCCATGTGTCCAGACGAGGCTAGCAGCAGCAGTCAGACACCTCTCTGGTGTGGAACGACGTAGAAAACGCCACGCAGACGCCACGCAGGCAGCGGGCAGACGCCACGCAGACGCCACGCAGGCAGCGGGCAGACGCCACGCAGCTGACACGCCACGCTCACACCACGTCACGCTCACGTCACGCAGCTGACACGCCACGCTCACACCACGTCACGCTCACGCCACGCAGCTTACACGCCACGTTCACGCCACGCTCACACCACGTCACGCTCACGCCACGCAACTGACACGCCACGTTCACGCCACGCTCATGCCACGTCACGCTCACGCCACGCAGCTTACACGCCACGTTCACGCCACGCTCACACCACGTCACGCTCACGCCACGCTCACACCACGTCACGCTCACGCCACGCAACTGACACGCCACGTTCACGCCACGCTCATGCCACGTCACGCTCACGCCACGCAGCTTACACGCCACGTTCACGCCACGCTCACACCACGTCACGCTCACGCCACGCTCACACCACGTCACGCTCACGCCACGCAACTGACACGCCACGTTCACGCCACGCTCACACCACGTCACGCTCACGCCACGCTCACACCACGTCACGCTCACGCCACGCAACTGACACGCCACGTTCACGCCACGCTCACACCACGTCACGCTCACGCCACGCAGCTTACACGCCACGTTCACGCCACGCTCACACCACGTCACGCTCACGCCACGCTCACACCACGTCACGCTCACGCAACGCAACTGACACGCCACGTTCACGCCACGCTCATGCCACGTCACGCTCACGCCACGCAGCTGACGCGCCACGTTCACGCCACGTTCACGCCACGCTCACGCCACGCTCACACCACGTCACGCTCACGCCACGCTCACACCACGTCACGCTCACGCCACGCAGCTGACACGCCACGTTCACGCCACGCTCACACCACATCACGCTCACGCCACGCTCACACCACGTCACGCTCACGCCACGCAGCTGACACGCCACGCTCACACCACGTCACGCTCACGCCACGCAGCTGACACGCCACGCTCACATCACGTCACGCTCACGCCACATCAGTGTGCAGGAGGCTTTAGCTTAGCACATCTAAAGGGACACAACACGACTACAAAGAGAGAGTCACATTTTCAGGAGGGACAGGCCTGGGTGCACGTCCGGCGTAGGTTTGTGTCTTCACGTACCTACGTACGTAGCAACGGCGTAGATTTTCCGCAGAAGTATAAATCAGCCTTTAACCCTCCTGTCGTCCTCGGGTCAAATCTGACCCATTTTCAAAAAGTTTCTATATCAGAAATTTGGGTTTCTTTCAACCAAATTGTCAAAAGAAATAACATGGATGGTTCCATACAACGCTCTTCACAAGTTAAATACATGCTCAGTCCACTACTTTCATTGAACTGACAGTGTTGTATTCAATTTTTTTAGCATTAGCATTAGGATTTAGCATTTGGAGAAAATAATTGATAAAAGAGCGTTGAAAAAAAAGGGACAAAAAGGTCGGGAAAAGCTTCAAAAACATTGGGAAAAGCAAGAAAATGGTCGTAAAGACGACCAAAAAGTTGCATGGTGGAAGGGCAGGTTACACAAGGGTTAACATTCAACATGAATAGAAAGACCGGCTTCCTTGCTGGACCGTCTGACGGCCGACGCAGGCTGTCTGACCGTGGCTTTAGCCTTACAATGGCAGGGATAACCCCGGCTTAGCGTACAGCGGCCGTCTGTCTAACTGTGATTGGCGGTTGTTTCCCAGGCGATCCGGTACCTGGCAGAATGCCGAGCCAACCGGGAGAAGCTGAAGGGGGAGCTGGGGATGATGCTGAGCCTGCAGAACGTCATGCAGAAGTGAGTCCACTTGTTTCTTTTCGTCCTCTATCTCAACGTCAGTCAGGTTTGAACTGAAACTGAAAAAGAGCTGTCACTTAAGCCTGGTTCCCACGGCAGGATAATTAGGCCGATTTTAGCCCCGATTCCCTTCAGACGATCTTAAGGATGCTCCGATGATCGTAGAATAACCTGATCAGATATTCCTGCCGTGTGTGGTGTGTTAAGACTGCTCTCGTCTGCTCGGAAGGACGTCGGGACCGCTCCCATCTCAAATCGGGGATATCCAACATGTTGGATTGTTTTGGCCCGATGTCTCCTCGTGTGTGGCGTCCCCCGGGGACCAACGAGCACACAGCCTGTGGACTGTAGCGTGGAGCCAATCAGAAAGCCAGGTGACGAGGTGATGATGTAGCAAGTATAGTCCATGCTCGCGTTGTCTCCACTTCTTTGACCATCGCCTTTTCTTTTAATAACGTTTCTTTTTCGGTTAAAAAACTAACTCCAAACGATCGCCACTGCATCCTCTTCGTCCGCCGTGATTGGTTACTCTGAAGTCACGTTTGATCTCGAGGGATTTTGCGAGATTTCCCGTCTGACCTGGGAACGCTCGGGAGTCAAATCGGTTGGTGTGTTTTACTTATTAAGTGATGTTTTAATTTTTAAAATGTTGTATTTGTGTCTTTCGAGGGACTGCAGATGTATATTAGCCTGAGGCTAACTCTGGTGTAATGCATCAAATGGTCACATTCATGTTTTAATTGCACATTGTCCCTTTTTATAAAAATAAATTGAAATTGTGACGTGTTGATGTTGCCGTCACACTCTACGACCAGAACTGTTAGACCCGTGATCTGTTATCGCTGTGTGTGGGTATGTATGTGTGTGTGTGAGTAGATTATTAAGTTATTGCACAGTGAATGAGTGATTAGATAAGATTAGATTCAACTTTATTGTCATTGCACAAGTAAGGACAACCAGTACAATGAAATGCAGTTGAACATCTAACCAGTAGTGCAATCATTAAAAGTGCTACTTATTTATAGCAGTGCTTAAATATGATCATGTTAGTCCATTATTAAAGTGCATTAGCAAATAGAGTGCATAGAGTTCTGAGAAATCAGACCGTCCATAGTCCATATAATAGCAGAGACAGAATGCTGTATGATCATATATAGTGCATTGTTGAGGTGCATTAATAAAGTGCGTAGTGATCAGAGGTAGTCAGACAGTCCGTAGTACAGGAGCAAAAGGAGAGGGGCAGCGCAGGGGCTAGTGTTGGGTCTTGGTGTTGAGCAATTCATTATGGATTAATTAATGCACAGAAATAATGCTGGTGCTTAAAGGAACATGCCAACTTATTGGGACTTTGTCTTATTCCCCGTAACCCCCAGAGTTAGATAAGTCCAGACATACCCTTCTCATCTCCGTGGTGCTGTAACGCTGTCTGACGGCTCCACCGGTAGCTTAGCCTAGCACAGAACATGCAGGTGAATGGTTCCAGTAATCCTACTGCTCCCAATAAGGGACCAAATAACTCCAACATGTTCCTGTTTCCATGTTGTGATTTGTAGAGTCACAGCGTGTACAAAAAACCACCTAACATGAGACACAGCCGTCTACTAACCGTAAACATACCGGGAACTATATTCTCTTATTTAACCAGTGTGGTTATATTCACCTGCATGTGGTTATAGTATATATCTTGGTCACCGGTGGAGTTAAGGTGTAGAGCCCCTGGTTATAGTATATATCTTGGTCACCGGTGGAGTTAAGGTGTAGAGTCCCTGGTTATAGTATATATCTTGGTCACCGGTGGAGTTAAGGCGTAGAGCCCCTGGTTATAGTATATATCTTGGTCACCGGTGGAGTTAAGGTGTAGAGCCCCTGGTTATAGTATATATCTTGGTCACCGGTGGAGTTAAGGTGTAGAGCCCCTGGTTATAGTATATATCTTGGTCACCGGTGGAGTTAAGGCGTAGAGCCCCTGGTTATAGTATATATCTTGGTCACCGGTGGAGTTAAGGTGTAGAGCCCCTGGTTATAGTAGATATCTTGGTCACCGGTGGAGTTAAGGTGTAGAGCCCCTGGTTATAGTATATATCTTGGTCACCGGTGGAGTTAAGGTGTAGAGTCCCTGGTTATAGTATATATCTTGGTCACCGGTGGAGTTAAGGCATAGAGCCCCTGGTTATAGTATATATCTTGGTCACCGGTGGAGTTAAGGTGTAGAGCCCCTGGTTATAGTATATATCTTGGTCACCGGTGGAGTTAAGGTGTAGAGCCCCTGGTTATAGTATATATCTTGGTCACCGGTGGAGTTAAGGTGTAGAGCCCCTGGTTATAGTATATATCTTGGTCACCGGTGGAGTTAAGGTGTAGAGCCCTTCGTGATACGTGGAGCAAAGTCTCATGTTGTGTCGAGCCTTCTTAGTGTTTAAAAATAGCTATTTTGAGGCTAGCATCAAAGTGCCCCTAGCACTCCCATTCAGAAGGCCATTTGACCCAAAAACCAGAATACGGTCCATCTTAAAAGTGGCGTTTCCGTCCTAAATATGCTCTTAAACGAAAGTTTGACTCAGGTCCATTCACAAAAAGACCCTAGGTTGCATTTTGGCGAGAGTTAGGCTTTAATGCTGGTCTCTAGACTTTATCCTTGCACTATTGGACTTATTTGCACCACCACCATGACACCCCTTCTCATAGAGCACCTTACCACGCAGACTGCATCTTTTCTTTTATTGTCCATATTATTCATGTGGATTTGTTATTTAAATCATCCTGTTTATGATGTATGTTGTGTGTGTGATGTCTTTAAGCTACTGGGACTTTGAATTATCTATCTATCTATCTATCTATCTAGTTTATAGTTTGGTGTTGTTCTGTGGTCCAGGTCGACGACTCCTGGGGAGACAAAGCTGCTGGCGTCTGAGATCTACGAGCTGCTGCAGGCGTTCGGCAGCGACAGCGCCGAGCCGGCCGAGACGTCCGTCACTAGCCGGCGGAAAGCCCAGTTCTTCCTGGGCTCCAGCAACAAGAGGGCCAAGACCGTCATTCTGCACATCCAGGGGCTGGACGACTCGGTGAGCGGTGAAATCACTATTACATTAATTCATTCATTCATCAGTTACAGGCTGAGAAATAAAACAAATGGAAGGAGAACCGGAAGAGATTGGCACCTTAAAGGAACACGCCGACTTATTGGGACTTTGTCTTATTCCCTGTATCCCCCAGAGTTAGACAAGTCCAGACATACCCTTCTCATCTCCGTGCGTGGTGTAACTGTCTGACGCACCCACTGCTAACCTAGCTTAGCACAGATCTGTGCTAAGCTAGGCTAGATGGAGCCAGTTACCTCCAGGATCTGTGCTAAGCTAGGCTAGATGGAGCTGGTTACCTCCAGGATCTGTGCTAAGCTAGGTTAGATGGAGCCTGTTACCTTCAGGATCTGTGCTAAGCTAGGCTAGATGGGGCCAGTTACCTCCAGGATCTGTGCTAAGCTAGGCTAGATGGGGCCAGTTAGCTCCATGATCTGTGCTAAGCTAGGCTAGATGGAACCGGTTACCTCCAGGATCTGTGCTAAGCTAGGCTAGATGGGGCCAGTTACCTCAAGGATCTGTGCTAAGCTAGGCTAGATGGGGCCAGTTAGCTCCATGATCTGTGCTAAGCTAGGCTAGATGGAGCCAGTTACCTCCAGGATCTGTGCTAAGCTAGGTTAGATGGAGCCAGTTACCTCCAGGATCTGTGCTAAGCTAGGTTAGATGGAGCCGGTTACCTCCAGGATCTGTGCTAAGCTAGGCTAGATGGAGCCGGTTACCTCCAGGATCTGTGCTGTAAATAGGAACATGTTTGGGTCCGTATTGACTTTCCGTTTGGTCCGGTCTTTGAGAAGCACTGTTGTGAAATAGACTGAAGTAATACATGAATGCTACATCTGATAATGTTGCTGTTCCTGTGGCTCAGAGCCGGAGGAGTCTGTGTGAAGACGCTCTGCTGAAGATCCGAGGAGTGATCAGCTTCACCTTCCAGATGACCGTCAAGAGATGCATCGTCCGAATCCGATCGGACCTGAAGGCCGAGGTGAGACCGGTTACGGTGTGTTGCTGTTGCTTCTGTTAAAATCTTTATTTCTCTGTGATTTCTCCCCCTCTCATTCCCCCTGCTCTGGCGTTTCCCCCTCTCATTCCCCCTGCTCTGGTGCTTCCCCCTCTCATTCCCCCCTCTCATTCCCCCTGCTCTGGGGTCTCCCCCTCTCATTCCCCCTGCTCTGGTGCTTCCCCCTCTCATTCCCCCTGCTCTGGTGCTTCCCCCTCTCATTCCCCCTGCTCTGGTGCTTCCCCCTCTCATTCCCCCTGCTCTGGTGCTTCCCCCTCTCATTCCCCCTGCTCTGGTGCTTCCCCCTCTCATTCCCCCTGCTCTGGTGCTTCCCTCTCTCATTCCCCCTGCTCTGGTGCTTGTGTCCCTGCTTCTTCCACCGCTGAAGAAAACTGCTGACTTCTAACGATGATGATTTTCAGGCTCTGGCGTCTGCGATCGCGTCCACTCACGTGATGACGGCGCAGCAGGTGGTGAAAGGAGAGAACGGAGACGAGGTCAGTGTGTAACGTAACAACACTAGTTAACACATATTTTCCTCATATGTCCCTAGTCCTGGTTTAAACTATGCACTGAATCCAGATGTTTGGGGTTGGGCCGAATCCTGACTCCCCTGGTTGAGATTCTGCTGAGTCCTCCTCCCATCCTCAGTCCATGAACTCAGTCAACACATTAATGAAGTCAGCAGGGACTGTCCTTCCTTTGCCGTACCTGAAGTTACTGCATTCTGGCTGCTGTCTGTAGATTCCTTCATCACAACTCGTCTTCTTCCAGATGTTTGATACCAGATGTTGTAACAGCGGTGATGTTGTGTATTGTTTAGGGTCCTCGCCACCACCAGACTAATCAGCATTGCAGATTGAACATGTAGCTGGACTTGAACTGCCTTCTTTTGACTAAAAGTGCTACCAAACATCACTTTTTCTGCTCACCAGTTCCATTTCCACTTCCTCACAGCCGGCTGCATTGAACGCTCCACCTACGTTAACACCTTCCCGTAATCAACGGCGCCGTCATTACGTCGACCAGCGTAGCACGCGGAGTGCAAGCGTAGGGTTCAGTTCGCTGGAAAAAAATTCTTAAGTTCAGCAGAAACCCAACCCCGTCAAAAAGCCCAATATTCAGCCAAATCTGAAGCCGAAGCCTAGATTTGGTGCGTCCCTAGTCCCTACTCCCTACTCTCTAGTCCCTACTCCCTAGTCCCTACTCCCTAGTGCCTACTCCCTAGTCCCTACTCCCTAGTCCCTACTCCCTAGTCCCTAGTCCCTACTCCCTAGTGCCTACTCCCTAGTGCCTACTCCCTAGTGCCTACTCCCTAGTCCCTACTCCCTAGTCCCTACTCCCTACTCCCTAGTGCCTACTCCCTAGTGCCTACTCCCTAGTGCCTACTCCCTAGTGCCTACTTCCTAGTCCCTATTCCCTAGTCCCTACTCCCTAGTGCCTACTCCCTAGTCCCTACTCCCTAGTCCCTAGTCCCTACTCCCTAGTGCCTACTCCTTACTCCCCAGTCCCTACTCCCTAGTCCCTACTCCCTAGTCCCTACTCCCTAGTGCCTACTCCTTACTCCCCAGTCCCTACTCCCCAGTCCCTACTCCCTAGTGCCTACTCCCTAGTGCCTACTCCCTAGTGCCTACTTCCTAGTCCCTACTCCCTAGTGCCTACTCCCTACTCCCTACTCCCTAGTCCCTACTCCCTAGTCCCTACTCCCTAGTGCCTACTCCCTAGTGCCTACTCCCTAGTCCCTACTCCCTAGTGCCTACTCCCTAGTGCCTACTCCCTAGTGCCTACTCCCTAGTCCCTACTCCCTAGTCCCTACTCCCTAGTGCCTACTCCTTACTCCCCAGTCCCTACTCCCTAGTGCCTACTCCCTACTCCCTAGTCCCTACTCCCTAGTGCCTACTCCTTACTCCCCAGTCCCTACTCCCTAGTGCCTACTCCCTAGTCCCTACTCCCTAGTCCCTACTCCCTAGTCCCTACTCCCTAGTGCCTACTCCCTACTCCCTAGTCCCTACTCCTTAGTCCCTACTCCCTAGTCCCTACTCCCTAGTTCTGGTTTAAACTGTGGTTGTCGCCTCCAGGTTTTGATCCCGCTGGCGGTGGACGGTTCGGAGGCGGTGGAGCAGAACGCGGCGCTGCCAGACTACCTGCCGGAGGAAGAGAGTCCGTCTCTGGAGCCCGACAAGGCGGTGACCCGCATGGGATCGGACCAGGACGGGAGCAGCTGGCTGGGCACTGCCACCAACTTCCTGTCTCGCTCTTTTTACTGGTGACTCGCTTAAACCCTAACCCGCCTCGTCTCAGAACCAAAACCTGCCCGGCTGCCAAAATCTCACCGCTGTCTGTTACACACACTCAAACGTGGAGCTACAAGACAAGAACTCTTCTGTACTTACAGCTGCACTTTTGAATATGTTCCCTTAAGAGTACAGTATTTTTTTTTTAAAGGAGAATTCCGGTCGATTTCAACCCGTAGCTCTGTTGTTTGTAAATGTGGAGTGCTGTCAGTAGTGAGAAAAATGAAACCAATCGGTGCTGCCTACACAGTGTTAGCCTCCTGCTAGCATTAGCCCCCAACAGGCTTAAACAGGGCAAGTTTTAAACATGTTTTAAGCCTCTAAACATGCTCGAAATGTCATTACAAGGGCCTACCCATGTGCAGGGATTCCTTCTGAGGGAACACAGTGAATCTGACTGCAGGAGATGTGACAGAAAGGCTTAAAAGTCGTGTTAATCCAGCCAGTGCACATACCTCTGTTTATTTCCTGTTTTCCGGTCAAGTCCATACTAGTCGATTGTCAAACTCATACAATCCAATATTCCAGTTAAAGTCACTGTGTTCCCTCAGAAGGAATCACTGCACATGGGGAGGCCCTTGCAATGACATTTCGAGCATGTTTAGAGGCTTAAAAGACGTTTAAAACTTGCCCTGTTTAAGCCTGTTGGATGCTAAAGCTAGCAGGGGGGTAACACTGTGTAGGCAGCACCGATTGGTTTAGTTTTTCTCGCTACTGACAGCTCTCCACATTTACACACAGCAGAGCTACGGGTTGAAATCGACCGGAATTCTCCTTTAAGAGGTCAGAACTGGACCTTTTGACTAATTTGTGGGTACGAAATGAAAGAGAAGGGGACATGGTTGTCTCTCCTGCGACAACATTGGTCCCATTTAGGAACTCAACGTTACTTCTGGAGACAAGAGACCTGAGACCCATCTTCCTGGAACCGTGAGAGCGAAAGCAGGATGATGGAAACCCGCCGCTGTTCCCGGAGCCTTTCTGCAAACGGGTCCGTCAAGACACCATGTGAGTTGTGCACGTGCAGAACGGCCGCTGTCTTCGATAGCTAGCTACGGCAACACCACAAAGGACAAACGACATAGTTGCCGAGCGACACGATAACGCAAAAAGGTCTATAAATACTCACGACTCGCATTGTGTCTTGACAGGGTGTGTCTGTTCCAAACCAAGTTGTCTTAATGTGTGTGTGTGTGTGTGTGCGTGTGTGCGTGTGTGTCTGTGTGTCTGTGTGTCTGTGTGTGTGTGTGTGTGTGTGTGTGTGTGTGTCCTTGTCCTTGTTTAACTACAGTCACGGGGTCCAAAAACCGGGAATACAGTATACTTGTGGGGTCCGGACAGCCTTGTGGGGCCCAAAATGCTGGAGCCCACAAGGTTAAAGGTCTGTTTGAGGGTTAAGACTTGGTTTTAGGATTAGGGTTAGAATTAGGTTATGGTGAGGGTAAGGGTTAAGGTTAGGCATCTAGTGGTGATGGTAAAGGTTAGGGTAAGGGGCTAGGGAATGCATTATGTCAATGACGGGTCCCCACAAAGATAGTGAAACAAACACTGTGCGTTTCACTGTGTGTGTGTGTGTGTGTGTGTGTGTGTGTCTGTGTGTGTGAGAGAGAGAGAGAACAGGACGTCCCGTCTGTTCCTCTTACCTTTTTATTGTTATTATTTGACTTTTCTTCTGCAGTTTGACGTGTTTTGTTTTGAAGAGTTCAGTCAGCGGTGCCTTCAGTTCCTCTGATCCACTTCAACTTCATATTATTTATTCCTATTTCAATCCTGGGCTCTCAACACTCTTCGGACGGAGGTTTCCAAATATTATTATGCTTCATTACACTTGATTGGTGGCCTCGTAATCAATGGAAACAAATAGAAAACAAAAAACAAGCTCTTCAGATACCTTTTAGGTGTCCGGAGAAATGACTTTAAAGGGCGTCTGCCAACCGAGTTATAAACTGTTTCCTGTGAACACGAAATAACTTAAAAAAGGACTTCTTCGAGAATCATAGAAGTAGAGGAAGCACCGCGAATAGCCACGAAGCGCTGTGAAGTTGAGCTATTTTTATTTCGACGCTCGTGTTATCCAATCCGGCCCGCCGCTGCAGCAATCTTTTCGGCGTCTCCTCTATTTCTTCCGCGAGCCGCAGGCGAATGTGTCGAGCCAGACAGGAAAGCCACAGCACAGCCGGAAGCTTTACAAAATAAAACTTATTTCAAAATAAAAGCACCCAGGTTCATGGGTCTTGACTTCTCTCAGAGAGAGAGACACACAGACAGACACACACACACACACACACACACACACACAGAGACAGACACAGACACACAGACAGACAGACAGACAGACACACAGACAGACACACACACACAGACAGACAGACAGACAGACACACAGACAGACACATAGGCAGGCAGACAGACAGACAGACAGACAGACACACACAGACAGACAGACACACACACAAACACACACGCAGACGGAGAGCTTGTCCTCTGGGATACGATCAAACTCGCGGTATGTGTCCATGTACATGTTTTCACAGATGGGATCACCCCGCTTCCCAGCATTAAGGCTCCTGCACACTGGCTGCGTGTCGTGAGCGTGGCGTGTCAG